>CAUJNA010000856.1:114687-134687 GCA_963377175.1 Effrenium voratum
TACTGGGCTGTTGGGCTGCCTGGGTTGTTTGACTGTTCGATTCTACTAGTGCTGCTGGGAGCAAGGTTTGCGGTTGGGTTAAGCTGTTCTTGGGTTGTTGGGCTACTGGGTTGTTGGGCTACTGGGTTGTTGGGCTGCTGTTGCTTTTTGCTGGTTGGCTGTTGGGCTGTTGGGCTGGTGGGCTGGAAGGTTCCTTGACAGTTGAGTTCTATTTCTGCTGCTGGGATTCATGTTTGTAATTGGGCTAAGTTGTTCTTGGGTTGCTGGGCTACTGAGTTCTTGGGCTGTTGTTGCTTTCGGCTGTTGGGCTGGGGCTGTTGTTGGGCTGGTGGGCTGTTGGGCTAATGGCTGTTGGGCAAGGTTTTTAAGCTGTTGGGCTGTTGGGTTGGGCTGTTTGGGCTTGAATGTTAGGTCTGCCTGTTAGGCTTGCTGAATTTGGGTTGAACCCGTTGACGCGGGAGCCGATCGGGCCGCGATTTGCGGACAAAGTCTGAGAGACAAGCATATAACTACTGGCAGGATCAACCAGGTTGCTCCATCATTTTTGTTTTTTCTCCTGATGCTTCTGTATTTGGTTGGTGAAGCAAAAGTATCAAACAAAGCCCAGCAATGCATTCGCACATAGTTTTTTCGGTGTCCGTTTCTCACGCCACGGGTTCGGGGCTCCCGGGGCGACGGCCGGGCCCCCGAACCCCGAATCGCCAGCGACTCGGGCGGCGACGGTGAGAGACAAGCATATACCTACTGGCAGGATCAACCAGGTTGCTCCGTCATTTTTGCTATTTTTTTTCTCCTGATGCTTCTGTATTTGGTTGGTGAAGCAAAAGTATCAAGCAACGCCCAGCAGTGCGTTCGCACATAGTTTTTTTCGGTGTCCGTTTCTCACGCCACGGGTTCGGGGAAAAATAGTAAAAGGAGAATTCAAACAATTCTACTTTTACTATTTTTTTCTCCAACAGCAACACAACAAACAGAAAACAAAATCCAGAACAACAAGCAAACAAAATAAATAATCACAACCAGCAACAAAAATATTTAATCACAGCATGCACCATTAAATAATTCAAACAAGCATACCAACAAAACAGCAACACTCTAAATCATCAAAGAACCCAAACTCAAAAACACACATCAACAAAAATCAAAGCAACATACCAACAAAAAATATCACAAGAGCATCAAACAAAACAAAAACAAACAGCCAAAGCACGAAAAAATTGAAGAAGCATGCCAAGTCTAAACAACGCACTTTGAAAGAGACAAGCAAATTAGGAAAATATAATAATTCAATCTTTACAAACGATAAATATATTACAATTATAACATATAATATTTTACATGTGATAATCATAGTATGGTTTTAATCAAAGTCATTAGTATTTAAATATTCCTTTGTAATCTTTGGTATTTGTTTAAAGTTCTGTTTATTATTTTTAAATGGATATTTTCTATCAGCAAAATCATAAATGCAAAAACCTATGCTCCAGTTTCCTAAAACACTTTTAATATCATTTATCACATCACCATACATTAATTTACCTATTATATTGTTCTTCTGTTCATCCTTAATATAATCACATATTTTATCAATTATGATTTTCAATTCTTGGTTTCTTTGTTTTATGTAGTTTAAAAATGTTTCCTTACAATCATTTTCAATTTTATTATTTGATAAATCATACTCATCAATAAATTTAAATATCATTTTATTATTAAATTCTTCAATTGGTCTTGTTGTTCCAGTTTTGCCACCATAACTAACTTCATATGATTTTTCGTAGTAATATTTAATATCATTATAAAATTTTAAAATATATGTTTCGTTATCTTGCAGTATATATGTTTTCACTTTTTCATATGTAGGAAATGTATTTAACTTTATAAAACAATATGTTCTTAATGATGAGTCATTATTTAGAAATGTATTTTCTTCAAATTTCAATTTGTATTTATCATAAATACATTGTCTCAATGTTGAATGTAAATTACTTTTATGTAAAACTTGCTTTGCATTTCTTAATAAAAAACATTTCTCGCATTCAACAAAATTAAAATCACAAATGTTTTTAACAATCGGAATAGGTAAATTTAACTTAGTTAGTCTAGTTTTTTCATTTATTAGTTTACATTTACAACTACTGATAATGTCATTAACTTTTATTTTATTCAAAAAGTCATTAATAATTTCTTCTTGCTCTTTTTTAGTAAATTCAACCATTTCTATTATAATATATTAAGTCAATATTTCTTTAAGTCGTTTTCAAAGAATTTATCTTATAATGGCCGTAAGCAAGTGAGTTTATACTATCTATCCAATATTTTTTGTTTTCATAACTACTAAGAGCAATTTTTTTAGTTGTTATACTAAAAATTCTGTGGTTTTTACTTCTAATACTATTAAATGACTTATGTATAACCTCATTAGTTTTTAAATCCGTCTCAAACTCTTCATATTTCATTTGACGTCTTACTGTGCCTTTTGCTATGCCCTTACATTTCTTATATTTTTTATCATCACCATAAACTGAGTAAGCATAGCATTTAGGACGAAGAGCTATAAACCCTGTTATTATTTTACTTTTTTAATTCATCCTTAAATTTACCTAATACTTTCTTGTTATTCTCATCATAACATTTATGTTCCTTAGGATAATCTGAAAAATCTATTTCTTTTTTAATTGTATTCAGGTCTTCATAAATGTCATTGGTTTTAGTATGAAATACAAAACTATCAGTATCAGTATATACCATTTTAATATTATCTCCATATTTAGGCTTCATAACGTCATAATAAAATTTATACATGTGCTGCTTACTCAAATCTAAAATACTCATCCCAATAAATATAGGGTTGTCTAGTTTCAACTTTGTTTTTTGCTTTTCAACTCCAACCAAATTTTCATTAATGATATGACTATGTTTGAAGTTAGGATTACTTACACACTTCATATATCTAGTTTCATCACTCACAACCTCAAAATCTAAATGTTTCCTTTTATCCTCCATTGTTTTTCCAAATATGGCATTGTTCACCAATTTGTAAACATCTTTCTCAAAATCATTTCTAGCATTCTTCCTCTTCTCAGTGTTAAACTCAATGTAAGGTTTTAAAACTTCTTTTTGTTCAAATTTAATTGCTCTATGAATTTTCTTAAGTTTTATCCCTTGCTTCAAATAAAATTGTAAGGTTCTTATATGGATTACATATTTTTCTTTATCATTTAAATTCAATACTATTTTATTTGTTTTCTCATCCGTAGGTTTTTTATGATTTAAAAATTCATAAATTTCAATTTGTTTATCTGACAGCATGTCGGCTTTAACATTCATAACCTCAGGTGCCATTGGATAGTCATTGTGTAAATCGTGTAATTCTTTAGAATATTCTAAATCCACTTCTAGAATATATCCAATATTATTATTTTTGTAATTAATAAAGTCTTCTTCTTTTAATGTATCATCCCATTTTAGATTTTTATATGGCAGTTTTTGTATCATGCTTAACCCATACAAATTATTAGCATCAAAATAGTTAATATAACTACTTTCTTTATTTTTATCATATTCTTCTCCCATGTATTTATTATTTGCTTCAACTTTTTTAGTAGAAACCATACACATTCCGCCTCTAAGTCCCGCTTCTATCATTTCATACATTTCTTGGTCATATAATAAATCAATCTCTACACCAGTCATTTTAAGCATAGCATCAAAAGCAAAGTTAGGCAATGTATAATAATAAGCAGGGTCCAATCCATAATATTTCATACATACATCTCTAAAAATTTCGAAAATGTCAGTCAATAATAATACATCAGTTTTCAAATATAAATCATGGTATTCACCCATATTCTTAATGTCGAAATGCTTCCATATAATTTTTGCCCTTTCATAGTCGTTAACACTTATACCTTCTTCACTCAACTGACTATAAAAATCATCCATACTCGGTAATTGCTCATCATCAAATTTATCAAATGAATTCATGTAGTCATAAGGATAAACGCCTTTATCAGTTAATAAATCTAGACATTTCTCACTCTTAATCACATCATTTTTACTACTGAACCTAAAATTATCTTTCCAGTCTTCACGCAATAACCATTTACTTTTATCTTCTTCATCTGTATTATCATACTTACTCATTGAAACTAACTTATCTAATGAAGCAGTTAAAAACCCGAAAGTGTCTTTAACACTCAAACTTTCAAAACTGATATTAATAAATTTTTCACTGTTCTGAGCGATGACACCTATTTTATTGTTGTTACTTAATTTATCCGCAATTTGAATAATTAAATGACCGTCATAATTTTTCATGTTATGAAAGAATACTGGAATTTTAAAATATCTATTACAAAAATTAAGATTGCAAACATTATGAGCACAACCTCTATACTTACCTGTAAAATGACAATGGTCTCTAACTTTTCTATATTTCTCTGCTTCCTTGGCATTCTTATAGTTCATTCTAAACTTATCCCCACAAATAAAGCAGTTTTTAGCATTTTTAAAATCTTCTTTGTCTTCATCACTCATGTCTATGTCTTTGTTTTCTCCCATCTTCTCCTTTACTTCTGCCCTAATCTCATTAAGTTTTTGACAAAACACATCAACAGCATCTTTACCGCGATACATAAATTCATAATTTGTATTATCAACAGCATTAACCATATTAAGCATAAAACCACATGGCTTATGCTCTTGATAAGAAAAAGTGTTTTTATCTTCATCTTCATCTGGTTTTTTCAGTTCCTCTGTCAAACATTCAAAATCAGCATATACAACAAAAGGACACCTTAACTTTTTGAAGTGATGCTTAAAACTAACTTTCTCATAAGGCTTAGGCATTACTATTTGTTGTCCTTCAACTTCCATGCATCCACTATCATAATGTTTATTTAATAATTCGTCATTTCTAAATCCATGATTACAATATTTACAAAAATAGGACTTACCATTATGATTACTTTTCTGATTATTAATAAGTCTGCTCAAACTTTTTATATACACATAATGACTGCAATCCTCCTCATCAACTCTTAACAAATCAAGATGACAAGAAGCATCTTTATTTTTCAATTTTCTACTAATAACAATTTGTTCATTATCATCAATTTCATAAACATTAATGGATATTGATTTATTATTTTCTTCAAATATATCTATATCATTATTATTAGCAGGAAAACTCACACCCTCAAAAATCAAATCACTTTCTATCTTCTTGTAATGAAACATCTTTTCAGGGTGTGCTTTATCACAAATTTTACAATATCCACACTCAATAGAATATTTAAAACACTTGTCAACTTGATTTTTAATATTGATACATGCCTTTTTCTTTTTAATCCATTCTGGAAGTTCAATATATTTGCCAGCTCTAGTCGGATTATATTTATTATACATGATATGAATATTATTAATATTGCTAATTATTAATCCTGACTGATACAAAGCCATATCTAAAATTCTTGTTTCAACATCAGGTCTCATTCTTTTCAAAGCATTCCTTAAATCCTCTTCATTTACAATAGTGTACGACCTTGTCCTAACTGTTACGTTTCTCTCCTCATCAAATAATTTCATAACTTTCATATTTATTGTAGCATTAAGTTTCATTCCTCTATTCTCTTTCAAGTATTCATTAAGTTTGTCAAATTGATAATTAAAATAAGTCAATCCGTTCAACTCTTTTAATTGAATGTTTGAAATTGTGTAGGCGTTGGCATATGCTCTAAAGGCGCTTCTTTCTTCTGTTATTACTGCTTTTTTCTTAATAGCATGTTTTAAAACCGTTCTTGCCCCTACTCTTTCTCTGATTTGATTTGCTTTGTAGTCATTAGTTTTCTTTACTGCTTCAAGTCTCTTACTCAATCTATTGCTTATTGGTTTTTCTGGATTATATCTATACTGGTTGTTTCCAATAATTATGGTTTTAAGTTTTTTACCTTTATTATTTACTTTGTATTCTCCTAAATTTTCTTTAAGAAGATACTTAACTATTTTAGTGTTTTCATCTGGCGGTAAATCTCTATTCATATTATTATCTATATAATTTAATTATGTTTTTTCTCTTTAAGTCTTTTTAAAGTCAAAAATTCTAAGAACTAAATAACTAATTATTAGTCTAAATTATTATTTTTAATTTTCAATTTTCAATTAGTAATAATTCATGGCGCAAATAATGCTTTTTCAATCCTTCCAAGACATAGTATGTTTGTAATGTTATATCTTTTTCTATCTTTTCTATTTTGTATTTCCTTTCTGTCCACTTTGGGTTGGTCTCTTTCCTCGATGTATAATTACCTTTTCCTTTTTGGTATATTTTCACTGTGTCTGAAACTGATCATTTAGGGTATTTTCTCATATGCTTTTGCTTCAGTGTAAGGTTTGCTTTTACATTTGCTCTGTTGTCATCATCATGCGCTTCATTTGGTTTCATTCCAGTTGATGAGTGAATAGCGCTATTATATTTCTTTAATGTAGGTTTCAACATATCAGTCCATCTACCTTTAGTAAAGTGTATTCTGTCTCCTATTCCTTTTTTCATGGTTCTGATAAAGCGTTCAACAATATTAGCATGCGTTAGTGTTGTTTTATGTATTATACCTAAATCATCTAAATATTTCTTTACCTCTGCTTTAAATGCTCCATCATCATCAGAAAAGATTTCCACAGGCTCACCCATAACTTTAAATGCTTCTTTCAAACCTTTCAAAACATTTGGACTGTCTCTTTGAAACATTGGATACACAAAACCTAATTTACTGAAAGCATCTATTACAATCAATGCATAGCGTTCTTCATCTTCTTTCTTAAATATTTTCATATCCATAATATCTATTTGAAATTCTGCTCTGGGATATGGCACTAAGAAACTGTTATAATTCTGATACGGCTTTATTTGCTTGTTAGGTTGCTTCTTCAACCACTTTGCCACTTCTTCTAATGTTACACTTGCTCCTTTCTCTTTTGCTTGATTGTATAAGCTTTGTTTAGAACCATAACCTGTTTCTAAATCATAGTAGATATTGCTCATTATCTCCTCATTACTTAGTTTACTCATATATTGAAATTGGATAATATTAATTAAATTAAAATTAAATTAATATTATCCAATTAGACTTTATTTTTAGTACTCTGGCACTTTCTACTTTTTTCATGTCTTGATTTGTTAGAACTGTTGGCCATGAATTTCCCACAAATATTACACGCATAAGGTGTATTAAGTTTTTCTTGAAAGTATTTTTTTATGATAATCCTTTTGATATTGTTTCTCGTTATTTTCTTTTGTTTCTTCGCTATCAGTAGGACTTGGCAACACATCAGCATCTGAACTTTTATAATGGCTTTCAATGTCATCAGCAAAACTACTATTCATAAATAACATATTCATAAAGTCATTATAATCATCTTCATCATGTATTCCTCCTAACAATCTATCGCTTCCATCATCTGAGTGTCTGCTATAGAATGGCATTTATCTTATAGAATAAAGTCGCTATTTCTTTAAGGCATTTTTACAAATTCTGGTATTTTAATTTTTATTTTATTTTTTATTATTTTTTTTTATTTTATTATTATTATTTTATTTTTGTTATCATTATTTTATATTTTTTTCTTTATTCTTATCTTTATCCTTATCTTCATTTTCACTTTCAGCATCAGTAGGAATAGGTATTTCTGTTGGTGGTGCTATTTCATAATTAGAATTTTCTTCTGATGATGATGAATTAACAGTATGCGTTGAAGAACTATTAACAGTGATAGGTAATGATGAACTTTGTTCATCATCAGCTATTGAGCTCAGCTCAACAGGTGGAGAACTATTAACGCTAACAGGCGGGGAAGTGTTTAACTCAACTTCCTCACTAACATTTGTATTCAACCAATTCATTATAGCAGTTGCTATATCGTATGATGTTACTAATGAATTCATTGTCAGATTAACTAATAACTCAGAACCTTGAATTGTAGTTAATGTAGTGTGGTATGTTAAATGTGCTACTATTTGTCCTATACTAAAACCTGACCTCATCATAATTTCTATAATCCTCATCAACATAAATAATTTCTTTCTATATTTATCAATGTCATCATCTTTTTTGTCATCATCATCATCATCATCGTCATCATCATATAAATCAGGGTCATATGTAAATGCTAATGCTTCTGCTTCAGCCTTGGTTATCAGTTTGCTTTTGAAACTCTTTGAAGAACCGCCTAATATTTTTGTCATATCATCAAAATTATAAGTTTGTGTCGCTTTATCATGTGGTAGGTCTGTTTGTGTTGCCTTGTTTTCTTTGTTAAGCGTTTGTGTTGCCTTGTCTGCCATCATAACTTGAGCGTTCATATATCTTTCTTTATTTTTATAATTCATTAAATCCATTTTATCAAAATCAAAATTATTCAATAACATATATTTTTTGTATTTCTTCAATATGACTGTTGTTTTCATTTTGCTTGTGATTGCTTGTTTAAGCATTTCATCATATGTAGGGCGTTTCCTTAACTCTTGCTTGTGGTTGTTAATCATTTTATATAATTATTGATAAATTATGTAAAATTACTATTTTTCCTTTGTTGCCTTGCCTTTTCCCTTCATATCTTTCCAATCATTCATTCTTTTTCTTAACAATTCATCGTTTACTTCTGTTGTCCATTTTCCGCTGTTTATAAGTTTCTCCACCAGTCCAACTAAATAAGTTCTACCAGTTTCCTTTTTACCTTTCCCCTTTTTCTTTGTGTTTGAATATTGTTGTTCCTGTTCTTCAGTAAGTCCTGCTCCTCTTAAATATAATTGAAATAATATGTCTTCTTCTTTTACTGTGCTTCCCTTCCAATGGTTTATATCAGTTGAATAGTCAATAGTTTCCTTATGTGTTCTTGTTTGTCTTGCTGGTAATGTGGATGAACTGCCAGCGGTGTCCATTTTTTGCTCTATTCTTTTTTCTGCTTCTTTTATTTCTATTGGTTCAGGACTGTCTTTATCTTCATCAATAAATCGCTTAAGTTTCAATCTTACTCTTGCTTTTTGTAAATTTGAAACTCTTTTTGGTTCAGGACTGTCTTTATCTTCATCAATAAATCGTTTCAATTGCAATCTTGCTCTTGCTTTTTGTAAATTTGAAACTCTTTTTGGTTGTAAATCTTCCAATGGCGGTAAATCATCACTTGACTTTGCGGTTGCTACTGACTGCCAGTCATCTTCATCTAATTGTTTTGCTCGTTGTGCTCGTTGGTGTAGGTCTGCTATTTGTTCACTACTAAGTCTTTTTGAAATTTGACTGATTTGTCGTTCGTGTTGTTCCTCTGCATCATCCATTGTGGCACTTAGTGTTTGTATTGAACCGTCTCTTAAATCATCCATTTCATCATCCTTCGATATATCAAAATATTTTGCTTGATTTTCTCCATCTACCATTTTTTTAAAGTGTTGCTGTCTCAAATCTACTGTATTATTATCATACACTGTTCCTAATGGACTATCACGAAAATAATAAGCGTTTCTGTCTATTACATCTCTTATATTCTTATTTTTAAATTCTTCCTTTGTAATTTCCTTTATCAGTTCATTATAAGACGGTCTTAATCTTAATTGAGATTTTAATGTTTTCATCTGTGCATTGTCTAATCTCATTAGTATATTAAATTAATTAGATTATATTTATTAATCTAATTAATTATTTTTTTTGTTTTTTTTATTTTTATTTTTTTTTCAAAAATCAAAATCTTGTCTTAATTGATTGATTATTCCTTTCTTCTTCTTAATCATTTCTGAATAGGATTTACCTGTTTCACTTGATGGGTGATGTCTCAATTTTTCACTTTCCAACCTTTGGATTTCATTAAAATAAGCCTGTGCTTCTTCTTGATATCTTCTTTTATTTTGAAATACAGCATAATCTTTTTTAGCGCTATGACGTTCTAATTGTTCTTGTAATTCTTTCAAATATGTGTAATTAGGTTGGTGTGCCTTGTTGTCTCCTTCATAATAGTAATGTTGAGTTGATTTATATTTCTTCTTCTTTTTGGTTTGTTTGTTTCAAAAACTGCTTTTCTATCAATAACATCACTGATATTCGGTTTGTCTTTATTTTGTGGTTCTGTTATTCTATTTACAACGTTGTCATAAATTTCTCTACGACGCATAAGCAATTGTTTTTTATCAATAATCATTATATAATAATAATTAGATTAAATAATTTTACTTGCTAAATTATTAATTTTCTGTTTATTTTTATTATCTCGCTCTACCTTCATATTAATATACCGGAGCCGCGCTGCGGCGACGGGTGTAAGCTCTGCTTCCACCCGGTCTTTTGCAGTTTCAAACACTTTGTTAGCTGTTGTTTCTAAATGTTTTTTCAATCGTTCTTCAACGCGTCTTTCTATTTCTTTTTCATCAACTTTTGGTAAATTATCCTTCACTCTATTACAGACATCATCTTTAAACTCTTCTGCTTGTTGTGGATGCATAATTTTTCTTCGAACAACTTTGTTAGGGTCTGGTTCTTTTTTAACTGGTATTCCATTACAGTTATGACGATATCTGAAAGTGTATTTTGTTAAATATTTTTTACATTTTGGACATTCCACTTTTTCAGTTGAGTATGTTTTAGATTTTAATTCTTGTTTTGGTGGTTCGTCTATATTATTATCTGGTGTATTGTCTTTATTATTTTCTTCATTTATAATATTATTAGTTTCTACTTCTTTACTTTCTTCATTAATAATAGGTTCTTCTTTACTGTCTTCTACTTCTTTAGGTGCTTCATTATTTTCACTGCCTACATCTACTATTTCAATATTTTTAACCATATAATTAGTATATAATAAATATTTATATTAAAATATTTTAATATAATTAGTATATAACAAATATTTATATTAAAATATTTAATATATGCTTTTCAACTCTCAACAAAGGTAAGGGAGAAGGACGAATCTGCCCCATGTAAATCTACAGTTTTACCAAAACTATCAACATATTTAAAATGTAAGCGTCTTAAATGTCTCATTGAAACATCATTAGCGTCATTCATTAAAATCTCATTATCATAGATTACATTTCCAAATCCAGCAGTAATAGGAATTTTCTTTAGTACACGAGCAACTCCATAAGGTGCTAATTGATTTCCATTAGTTAAACTATCACTGGTTAAGTAAATATTTTTCATTGGTAATAAATTAACAAACCCACTAACGAAAGGGTCAGGTGCAAAATTGATTTTTTCAACAGTGTTTCCTAAAACATTGTTAATAGACATTGTGTGGCTTCTGTCATAATCAACACTAAAACTGTAGTTAGTTTGCAATTCTTTATCAGTATGAATTACGAAGAAGTAAGAAACATAATTAACAGTTATAGTTATAGTATTTGTTTTTAATGAATAACTACAACTAAAAAAGTCACTATTTCCATCAGTTCCATTAGTAGCAGTATTTAATTTATTTTGTAATTCAGTTGCTAATTCACTGCCTACATAACTACCTTTATCTGGTGCTACAATAAAATAATATACTGGCGCTCCTGTTAATATTCCTCCTAATGTTAAATATAATCTATTATTTACATTTTCTTCAATAGGATAAATAGTATTAGGTAGTGATAATTCGTGGACGTATAGTTTTGTCTTTGCTCCTGTTTCTTGTGTTTCTGGTAAATCTATAACAAAGTCAGAAGTGCTTAAACTTTCATTTAGATTTCTATGTCGTGTATCAATATATATTTTACGAAAGTTCATTATATTTATATTAATTAATTAGATAAAAAATATCAATAATTAATATAATGAAGTACAAATATTATTTAAAAGAAGGTAATTTAAAATCATACAATCCACTACATCAAGGTCATAGTGAAATGTATAGAAAAATAATTAATGAAATTCAACAAGAAAAATCATTATTCAAACCTAAATATAATAATAATTTATCTGACACAGAAGGATTAAACAAAGCATATACAAATGGTAAAGGTTATTATTTAGATAATAATAAACTATATGTTGCTGGAACATTTGGTAAGTCTAATATTATATCAAATATTAATGATATTTTAAGTGATATTACAATTCCATTTGGTTTAAGTTCATTCAGTGAAAGGTATAGAGATATTAGTGATATACTTGATGAAAACCATAATATTAGTGAAGTTATTTCACATTCATTGGGTAGTAGTGCGAGTGCAAAATATTTACAAAATAACCCTGATAGAAATATTAGATTAACTACTTACGGTGCTCCTTTTATTTCAATGTCAAACAAAAACAATGACAACTACACAAGCCTAAGAAATTTTGGTGATATAGTCAGTATTTTAGATAGAGGCAGTATAACATCAAATAGAGGAGGTTTTAACCCATTAACAAATCATCAACACTCATTATATGGTGATACTGGCAAGGATGTATCAAGAAGCATTGAACCTGTAAAGGAAATTTTGTAGTCTTATATATAATGCCTAATAATGATATAAAAAACACTATAAATCCTAAAAAGAAAGTCAGTTATGACGACATTAAGAAAATAGTAGAGGATGAACCTAATTATAAGGTTGAACATAATAATATTAAAAATAAATCTAAAAAACTATTAAATAAAAAATCTAAAAAAGAAGTTATAGATTATTCACACTTTAAAATAAATTAATTTAATAATAGAATAATTAATATTTTTCTATTATTAAATATATAAGTTATGGAAACATTAGATATTGAAGATGTCCTTGTTGAAAAGAATTTAAGATTTAAATTAAAAGATGGCGGTTCTTATGTTCGGTCAAAAGAAAGTAAAAACTTTTATCCTTCATCGGTTTCAACATATACCGCTGATACCAACTCTGTAATTAGATTTAACATTACTGGACCACCTAATCAATGGATTTCACTTCCTACACTATTATTAGGATTTGCATTGGAAAATACTGACGACAGCACGAATGTTACTGCTGAACTACGACCTATATCCGCTGGTGCTTTCTTTTCAAGAGTGAGAGTGATGATGGGAGATGTAATAGCATGTGATTTGAATTCTACATCACGCGCTGATGCTATGAAAGATTTACTTAAAACATCAGAAGCAAAAAGAGCAGATGAAGTTTTAGGTTTTGGAAATTCGTTTAATAATAACGATGTTAGATATCTAACTTATACTCAATTAGCAACGAACCCAAGCGCTAATAATGTTGCAAGCGTCACGAGACAAGTCACTCCAAGTAATAAACGAGGCATTGCTAAGGGTAAAAGCGCTAATGTATTTTATGATATGAATTTGAAATGCTTTAAAACTTGTGAAAACTGGATTCCTTTATCTTATTGTCCTATAACCATAGAATTATATTTAGTGAATGATGCTAAATTACCAATTATTGCACAAGGCGACACTTCTCTTTTCACTGCTACAAATACTTCTAACAAATGGGCAATAAAGAAGCCAGTTTTCAAAGCAAATGTTTATTCTCTTGATGATAGCTTATACGCAGAATATGCAAAAATATTAGAAACTGGTTCTCTTCCAATTACTTTTGAAACTGAAACAATGCAAGAACAAACCACATCATCAGAGACTGAAATCTTCACCACAATCGTTAGGAATGTATCTAAACTAAATAAAATGTTTATTTCATTTTCTAATACAACGAGTACAGGTTATGTAGGAGGATTTGGCGAAATTCTTAAAGAATACAACTCGCTATATCATCCATTAGCACATCAAGGTAATGCTGTTGATGCTGGATATTATGACCCTACATATGATTTAACTGCTTCATTGGTAATTGGTAATCAAGTTATTCCATCACAAGAAATTCAGGGTGTTCGTGAAGCATATGTTCACTTAATGCATTGTGCTGATAATCCATTATTAGTTAGAAGCGAGGACTATAAAACACAAGCATTTATGTTCGGATTTAATCTGCAAAAATTAGAATCGGCAGCGTATACTGGTATGAATCTTAAAAACAATTCAAATATGGTGGTGAAAATTCGCCCCCTTGATGGAACTACTTTATATAGTAGTAAGTTTATGCCGACACGGATGTATATTCATATGGTGCACGAGTGCATCCTTGAAATCCGGTCAAATTCTGTAACATTTTATGATTAAATAAAAATATGATATTATTAATTTTCTAATTAATAATATAATATTATGAGCAAAAACTTAATGAATATCTTTGATATTACAGCAAATAGAATTAGACAAGTAAAAGATGGAGCAGTCAATGATATAGAAGACCTTTACGCGAGTAAATCTGACATTCAAACAGTATTAGATAGTAAAGCAGACCAAGCAGATACTTACACAAAGGAACAGATAAACGCTAATTTTTATGATATAACTGAAACATATGACAAAACAGAAATTAATGTATTATCAAATAATATTAGTTCAAATTCTTTTTTAATAGGTAATCTGACAATAACTTCAAATACAAATTTTAATAATATTTCATTAAATACAAGTTTAATAAATAATTTAAATTCTACTATGACAACTAATTTTAATAATATTTCTTCAAATACTAATTTAATTAATACAAATTTTAATAATATTTCATTAAATACAAATTTAATAAATAATTTAAATTCTACTGTATCAACTAATTTTAATAATATTTCATCAAATTCTCATTTAATATCTCAATTACAAACAGGTTCATTTGATAGTAATTTATATTACAATAAAATAACAACTAATAATTTATTAACAGATAAATTAAATACATCAGTATTAAATAATACATTAATTCATAATATAACAACTACTTCAATTTTCAAAATAGCAAATTTTGGAAATTATAATAATTTCTTTGAAATGTATAATAATTATTTTGATAGTTATGTTTATGGAAACTTAAGTGGAGCAACTATGTTTTTAAATCAAAGAGGTTTTGGAAATGTAGAAATTAATAATTCTTCAACTTTTCAAAATGATAAAATATTATTAAATCATAATACTACAATATTATCTAATTTACAAGTATCTGGTTTATTTTCGTGTTCGTCTATTTTAGATATAGCAGGTTCTGATGCTAGATATGTTTTACAATCAGATGGATTAAGTGGATTAATAACAGGAAATACAAATACAATTAATTCAATAATTACTAGTAATAATTCACAGGATACATCATTAGGACAAAAGTTAGATAAAATAGATACTAACGCTCAATCAGTAGCAGGTGCTATTAATTTTAGTGATAATACAACTTTACACAGTAATTTAAATATGTTGACTACTGGTTCTATAATATGTAATAAGTTTAGTACTACATCGTCGCCTAATGTTGGATTGCAAATGACATTTCAAATGTTCAATCGTGAATTTAATATTAACAGAGATGGTAGAATGTGGATGAGTAGCGCAGGAGGTCAATGGGAAACACAGATAGGAGATGCTAATGTTGGCAGAGTGTGGGTTAAAGATAGATTCGGTTTGGGAGCAGTCGGAATTAATGGCTATGTTTTAAATTGTGCTGGACAAGCAAGATTTACTGATGCAGTTCAATTTATGGGAACTGACAAAGCAATAAGTTTTAACAATGGTTCATATTTGAATTTTAATAATAATGGTTCAATACGAAGATATACTCCTGATGCTATAGAAGGTTTATATATGTCTCATGATGATTTTGTTTCTATTTCTATTGGAGATATAACCGATGCCAGTAATCAATATATGATGTGTGATGGATTAGTGGGAAAAACGATTTTTAGTAAAAGTATTGATGTATTAGGAAATATTTATACAAATGCTGATGTTAATTGTGATACTGTTAATATTGCTACTGATGGTAAATTAACAATTGATACAAATTGTGAATTATATAGATATGTTAGTGCTTTTTCATCTTTTGATATGAGGAATAGTGATGCTAATTCTTCAATTAGGTTTATTTGTGGAGACCCTGCTGTTCAATCTAACATAGTTGGAGCAGTTAATATTTCTACTGGATGGACTTTTAACACTGATACTGTTGATGTTATGGGCAATTTATTTGCTGATGATGTTTATGTTAAAACTAA
This sequence comes from Effrenium voratum, assembly GCA_963377175.1. NCBI lineage: Eukaryota > Dinophyceae > Suessiales > Symbiodiniaceae > Effrenium > Effrenium voratum. The sequence goes on from CAUJNA010000856.1 coordinate 130,725, forward strand.
TGGAGCTTTAAGAAGCAATCACATAGCACCCAACGGAGGGATGCTAGTCACCGTTGATACTAACTTAGCAGTTCAAAACGCATATTTAGCAACTAATACCATTCAATCATTCGATTTAACAACGGTTTCATTTTTGAATAATATTTCAATGACTACTGGAACTGATATTAAAATGGGAACAAGTGAAATATCAACTTATCATGATGGAACTAATTTATCTACAATTGATGTAATATTCAGAACATCAAACACAGCTTTTAGAATTGCTGATAGTTCAACTACATCTTCAGTTTTATTATCTATTGATAAGACATTTGGAACAACAGTAAATACTGAAAGTTTTACGAATAATGCTCTATCGACTTTTAATGAAAATGTGACAGTTGCAGGAACGAAAAAATTATTGTGTAATACACTAGAACCATCAACAGGAACTAATATAGATTTAACAGCAACAACAGTAACCATTAACGGAACGTTTGTGGATTCATCAGATTCAAGATTAAAATATGATATAGACAATATCAAATCTAATTGTATGAATGTTATTAAAAAATTTAAACCTAAAAAGTTTAAGAGACACGATAGAAACGATGACGGTAAAACTCATATAGGATATATAGCAGACGAAGTATTAAAAGCAATCCCGAAAGAATTTGAAAATATTGTGAGTAAAGACAGAGAATATTTAGGATTGAATTATTTAGTTTTACCCGTGTTAGTTCATAAAGCAGTATTAGAATTAAATGATAAAGTAGATAAACTTGCGAAAGAAATTAAGGAATTTAAAAAAGAAAAAAATAAATAATTTAAATATAAATATATAAATATATAAATAAATATATAAATAATTATATAAATAATTAATATATTTATATATATATGGACATTGACAGAAAAGTTAAAATAGAAGTATTATTTAAAAATGATAGTATGAGAGAAAAAATTTGTTATTGTGGTTGTAAAATTACTAAATTAAATAAAGATGAATTTACATTAGATAAATGTAATAATAAAGAATGTGATTTTAGTCATTCTAAATTTGATGAAAAAATTAAAGAATTAAAAAGACAAAGAAGAGAAGAGGAATTTGACAGACGAGTGGTGAAGTGTGATAAAATATGTGCTCCTTTTACACTGTTGTTTTGTTGGCCTATGCTAATTCCTTTGCATATTTATCATTGTATGGCATATCTTTGAATATTTATTATTGTATTATATTATAATCTAAATAATAATATATAATGGGTAATTCAAATAGTAATGTTGAAACTTCATCTATTGATAAAATTAATGATATTGATATAGAAAAATTAGATTTAAGTAATATTGATAAATTACAGTTGAAAGCAATTAAGCAAGTGAGTGAACGATTAGAAAAACTAGAGGCAACTAAATGTGACAAATTAATATATAAATTACCTGCTCTCAATCTCTGTTCGTATTCATTATTTTGAATTTTAAATTAATAATATTACAAAAAATATATTAATATTATTAATTTAAAAATATTTATAAAAGTCATCATTGATGACTTTAATAGTTATTTTTTTACTTGTAATGAAATAAAATTAACCATATTATCATTATACACTAATTCAATTTCATAAAGATATTTATTAAGATAATAATAAATATCAAATAAATTATTTGATGTTATAGTACGAAAACGATCTTGATTCAAACATTTAGATGATGTAGATGTAATAATTAACCCATATTCAATTAATAAATTTAATGGTGTATATATTTTATGTAATTTATCTAACTCACTTAAATTAAAAACATATGATAATCCATTATTAATATTGATATTATCAATTTCAAAACAATCTAGGTTATTTAATTTGTAAGACTTATATACTGGTTTAAATTTATTAATATAATTTTTAATAATATTATTATTTTTTATTTTTAATAATCTAACATCGCCTAAACTATAAGATAATACTATGTCTTTAATTTCTATTGGTAAATCATAAAATATCATATAATATTAATATATATTTAATTATTTATTTTTAATTAGTAATTTTCAAATATTGAGAAAATTTTTTCATAAACATTTTATCTGGATTCTTTTCTAAAAGGTTAATATATAAAAAACTATGTGGTTCATCAGTGGCAGTCTCATATATTTTATAAATTAGTTTCTTGCTTTCATGTAAATTATCGCTTCTAACAATTGCTGATAATTCGTCTTGCAATATTTCTATCTCTTTAAAATTTCTAACTTTATAATAAAACAAATGACTTATATTTACTCTAATAATTGGTGGCACGGTTGATGATTTTTGAAGACTTACAAGTGTTGATATTCCACTATGACGACCTCTACAAAATAAAGAATTTAACAATTTGTTATTTCTTGTTATTGCTGGATTATCAGATACATCATCCAAAATTACCAAAATATTAAATAATTTCTTCGTTCCTTGTTTTTTCTGATATTCAATTATTTTATTTTGAGTTTCTATAACTCTTTCTAAATCTTCAACATTGAACTCATCCCACCAACACGGTTCTTTATCATTATCTACTTTCAAACCTTCTTTAATGTATTTTTTAACAGGCAACCAAATACTATCTAAATTTACAGATGGAGACCAGATAAAAATTCTTTCAAATGCTCCTCTATAAATATCAAGTATCATTGATACAAGTAAAGTTGATTTTCCACTTCCAGATGGACCGACGATCATAGCTCTCATAGGCAATTTAGGGACGACCTCATGCTTACTTTGCTTAAAGTCATATTTGATTTCATCAATTGGTTTTACATCAGGCATAATAAAAATAATATTATAAATACTTATAAAATAAAAAAATATATAATATAATTATATCATAATGACAATAGAATCTATTAATTTAAGTGAAATTACTAGTATTCGGAGGATATTTAAATTCGGTGATGTTTTAGTTCCAGAGACTGGTCAAATTTATTATGATACGATTTTAACGTTTTTATCGATAATTAATAACAAAAAAAATATAATACCTAAATCATCAATCGAAAACGAGGATAGCCTAAATTATAATAAATTAATAAATTTTATGAAAGATTATCCCGATAGATATACAAATGAAATGATAAATGGTGTGCAAGAAGTTATTAATAATAATATTCTAGATGTTGATATACCAACTGCATTAAAACTTACTAAAGCTAAAGAAAATAATTTAAATAAATATTCTATTTAATATTAAGGGAACATCGTTTTATGATATGATTGGTGGCGAATATCATAAAATGGAACAGGTTTTCCATTGCTACAATCAATAAGCATTGAAGCTAATTAGTTTGTATCTCTCTCGCGTGTGCAATGAAAACCCCAAGTGCTGTGCCCCATCAATATTCTATTATGCATGAAAATAATAAGATTAAATAATCTAAATAATTATTTTATCTTATTATTATATGACTGTTATCCATTGTAATTGTTGTAAAACTTATGATAGCAAATATTTATTTAAACATCTAAATTCAAAACATCATCAGAAACTTGTAGAATATAGATGGAATAAAGACGATACAATGAAAAAACTTTACAAGGAAAGAAAGACAGAAATGAAAAAATAATTTATCTTATTATTTAATATGAAAAGGAGCTATACAGATTATATTAATATAATAAATGAAATGGAGAATATAGAACGGGTTGTCATAACTGATAATAGATGTAAAAAAATATGTTACTTTATTTTAGAATTAATTAAGTTTTTAATACAATATATTAAAAATATAAATATTAATATAAATGCCAAAAAAGAAAAACAAAAAGAATAAGACAGGTTTAAGTGTTTCTTCAACTGATGAAGATAGCGGAGAAATTGTTAAAGAAACAGCAGTAATTGAGGTTGCTTGTCCTATGTGCAAAAAGATGTTAGAACTTAAAAATGAGTTAGAAATACAAAGGAAGGGAAATTGTAAATGTAGTTGTGTGCCAGTTGGTTTTAAAG
>CAUJNA010000857.1:0-60000 GCA_963377175.1 Effrenium voratum
GGTGATGATCCGACGATGATAAAGATGATGACAAGGATGATAACTATCATCGTAGCATCCTTAGCATCACCAACGGCTGTGATGAGAACTATCATCGCAGCATCCTCTGCATCACCAATGCTGCGTGATAAGAGATGACGACGGCCATGATGAAAATGGCACGGGCGTGATGATCGTTATCATCCGCGTCATGACAACTATCATCACAACATCCTTTGCATCACTACTTGTTCCTTGATAACTATCATCGTCGCATCCCTTGCATTGCCAAGGATGTCTAACGTCCCTTTTGATTTCTACACATAATAAGATGTTAGATGATGCTAGGTGATGATCAGATGATGACAAGGATGATGACAAGGATGATAACTATCATCGTAGCATCCTTAGCATCACCAACGGCTGTCATGATAACGATCATCGTAGCATCCTCTGCATCACCAATGCTGCCTGATAAGGGATGACGACAACCATGATGATAATGGCACGGGCGTGATGATCGTTATCATCCGCGTCATGACAACTATCATCACAACATCCTTTGCATCACTACTTGTTCCTTGATAACTATCATCGTCGCATCCCTTGCATTGCCAAGGATGTCTAACGTCCCTTTTGATTTCTATATATATATATAAAGATATTAGATGATGCTAGGTGATGAGAAGATGATGACAAGGATGATAACTATCATCGTAGCATCCTTAGCATCACCAACGGCTGTGATGAGAACTATCATCGCAGCATCCTCTGCATCACCAATGCTGCGTGATAAGAGATGACGACGACCATGATGAAAATGGCACGGGCGTGATGATCGTTATCACCCGCGGATAATTATTATCGTAGCACCCTTGGCATCACTAACGGCTGTGATGATAACTATCATCGTAGCATCCTCTGCATCACCAATGCTGCCAGATAACAGATGACGACGACCATGATGATAATGATGAGAAGGATAAGAGAATAGCTGCCAGATAACAGATGACGACGACCATGATGATAATGATGAGAAGGATAAGAGAATAGGAAAGAGATGATGATAAGAATGATGCTGATGACGATGACTGTGATGATAACAATCATCATAGCTGCTGATGCTGATGAGGATGAAGCTTTGGTTTTACTTATGCGCCAACCACCCTTCCCGTACGCCTCCCCTTTTTAGAGAAAGGGTCGGCGGATTACTTGGGGATCCAATTTGTATTTCAGCTTTGGACAGTAGAATTTGCCGGTTTGCATGAAAGTATGGTCCCATTTCCTGAATGAGGGAACATGATATTCATACCCCCCCCCTCACATCGGATTGGCTTGGGCTTGGCCCGTCCGCTCTCCGTTCCTGTGTGGACTGTGTGGACTTGGCCGATAGGACCGCAATGGGAATGTAACAGGAAACTGCCAAAGAAACAAAGAACCTCCCCTCCCCTCCCCCCAAAGAACACTCAGTTGTCCAAAGCCGACCTTTTGACCTTTTGGCTTTCCCATTTTGGTCCATTTTTAGCAGAGGTGCCAAAGGGTTAACCACTTAGTTCTGGGTCCTTTGGGCAACTGAGAACAACTTCCCTTTGCTTTTTCCCAAGTGCCGGAGAGGGCCTTTGGCTTGATCGGAGGGCCGATACCAGCTTCGTCCATCCGCAGTTCTCTGCGACGGTTGTTGGAGTCCAAACCTCGCTGGTGCTGTGATTTGGCCATGGTGGTGCTGTCATTGCAAGAGTCATGAGTCATGCCTTCTTCGTGCCGTTGGCAGTGTTGGAAGGTGCAAGGATCTGGCCTTGTGTGCGGGTCAGCATGCGTCATTGGCTGGGCACAGGACATATGTGAGCTTTTGCCAAGAATCTTTGCGGCCAGAAAAATCCCGAAACTATGACATGGTTTCTATGCGAAGAGACAGGCACGTCTCTTTCTATGTAGGGGAATCTAAAAGTATTGACTTGCCGACGAGCTGGTTGCCGATACACACAAGAGCCGGCTGAGGATGATCACGTTCTACTCCACAGCCATCCATGCCACGATCTGGGCGCCGAAAGCTGCGCAAAGTGGCAACGCGGCCTTCCTGCAGAGCACTCGCTTCCTGCTCTTCCGCTTTCGGGTGGACTATTGGTGGATCCTTGGAAGTGGATCGGGGGCCGAGCCGAGGGGCCGAGGGGATGGGCTGAGACTTGGGATTTGCATGTTTCACGTATTTTTCCAGCGACTCAAAGGGAAGCAATAGAGTATAGATGCTATAACTGGGCCTAAGTCGAATCCTTGGGGGGGGAGGGGGGAAGGGATGGGCTGAGCTGATGACGCCCCGTTCCAGGAGGCGCAACGTCTGAGCCTCCTGGCCTTGCGATTCTTGTGCCAGAAGGCTGTCTTCCATTTGCTGAAATGCGTATGGCTCACAATTGAAGAGCTGGGGGGTTACGAGGGCAACCCATTTTGGTACCGGTAGTTTGACCCACAGCCAAATGCGTTGTTTTTGCTTTGTTTTATCTTGTTGGCTTCAAAAGGCATATATCACTGCTGGATGTTCATTTTTAAAAGGCAACGTCCTCCAACTTGTTTTCTTGAGAGAAAGCCAAGATTGGCGCTCGTGCGAAGGTGCAAATGAAATAGCGCAGGACTTAAAAGACCTTTGACATGGCTGATCACGTTATCCTAAGACTAGGTGTTTCACCTTTGAATTGACTTTAGCAATACTTGTTCGACACTTTCTGAGGAGTTTTGCAGGACTTGCTTTGCCATTGCTTCAGTTTGGTTTCGAGCAGTCCCCCTCGCAGTTTCGGAGGTAGGGTTGTCTCAAAATGGAAAGCCTCTAAAATGGTGGGGGTTTCTTTATGGCTGCCCTTGAAACCAATCCAAAACAGAAAAAAGGCACACGCAGCTCAATCTTGGGCTCAGTTGAGCAAGGCGAATCGACCTTTTAACCTTTTAATTTTCCTATTATGGTCCATATGTAGTCAAGGTCACAAAAGGTTAATTTAGAATACTATATATATTTTTTCTCGGCAAGTCAAGTCTTTTCTAATTAACTTTCCTCTACCATCATCATCCAATCTTAAGATTCTGAGGATATTGATTGAGAATGGTCAGGTGATGATTAGTGGTCAAGATGTCTATATTCTACCTGCATTATTAATCCCCAGGTACCATCCAACACTAAAAGCTGCCACGGAAGAACTGGGTGGATTAACGAGTTCCAGGCTATCACCAACCAAGTGGTCCACCTAAAGTCAGCCGTGGAAGCTGGGTGAGGCTGGATCATGGCTGTTCAGGCGGGGGGAATTATCCCTCTCTCTCCTTCCTTGCACCTCCCTCAACTCAGTACTTTTTTGGGAGAGGGTGCCCCTACTAAAATAGACTACAGGAAAAAATCGGGTACCCTTATTCTAACCTCTCTGCTGGAGGACCAGGACTCTATTAGATTTACATCCATACACTGGAGGTGGGAAGGAGACAGATCAGATACAGGATAGGAGTTTGGGCTCTCTCCACAAATTGACATGGAACCCAAAAGGAGTCTCCTCTACGGATGGCTGGGTTTTTGGGTGGGCCCCATGTTGATTTGGGGAGCTTCCCCTTTTCTCAGTTGCTCAGTGGCACCCTTTGTCCTTTTTTTTTGGTGGCTGCCCCACTAAAACCAAGAAAGGTTCCCTTTTTTCCAGGGTCACTGAACAACTGAGTTTCATATTTTCAGGTGGGCCAGGGAGTTCCACTCAGGTACGGTACTTTCGTTCTGCCTCGTGGTTGGTTGCTCTCCATGGCCATCGTGGTGGCTGCGGACTCCCCGTATATGCAGATGCTGATGACTCTCGGTCACGTGTATTGGTGTGTCTTCAGGTTGGGGACCCAACCAATGGTCAGCTTCCCGAAAATGTTCGTTGAAACCAACCCCCAAAAGGGGTGTCCAGAAAAAGGGCTAGCCCGCAAACGGCCATGTCAACATATAAATTAACGTCATCCGATGACGTGGGGGATACTCACCAAAGTAATAGGAAATGGGGGGGACACAGTGCAGAATACCCGTTGCTCATATCATGGTGGGTAGAGTTCGCGAAGACCCAACCAAATGCGTGGACGCTGAATGACATTACCTGACATTGTGCGAAGAGTATGACATGGAAGACAAAAGAGGCTTGAGCACGGAGATTCGCACCGATTTCTGGTTCGGCCGGAGACAACCGCAATCCGTCAGCGGAGTTGTTGGGACTGGGAAGTGCTAGGATCATCACCATTATGCTCATCTATCTGGTGGTGCAGCTTATTACCTGGCCCTGGAAGCTGCCGGCGCTGAACGCCTTCGACGGCACCATCAGCGCTCGGATCTCGGATCCCGGCGCACTTTTGTCCCATGGGCGTGTCCCACGGCCATTCGCCACTACAACCAAGAAACGGAAAATGAGATGAACAGTAGTGCAACATACTTTCATGGGAATGGTTGCCACGGCAGAGAGCCCTGTCAACACTTGGCAGCTTGTTTCTCATCGGTTCTTGTTTCTTTAACGATAGCAAAGGGACAAAAGGAGAGTAGACATGTCAGCCCTGCTTTGGCATACTGCACGCGAGCAGGCGCGTGTAGCCACTTTTTGACCGCCGGCTGGTGAGCTTCTCGCGTAGGCGGTGAGCGTAGGCTCGACTTGACACTTTGCCCGTAGGCTCGCGCTCGGGTACGAGTCTTAGCACGACGCGCACAACGCATAGGCACTTTGAGAGCAAAACTGCTCACGGCGCGCGTAGACGTTTTTAGGCTGACATGCTTTGCTGAGTGTCGTCTCGCATGGTATTTGTAGCAATACCTTCCCAAGAAAGACACTTCTGTCATGTGAGCCACAATCAAAACCCGGGTAGATGAGGTTAGTAAGGGGCAGTCCCAGCAAGAAATAGTTGCGGCCGCCTTCTGAATTCTTTACATGGTTCTGGGTAGACTATTGTAATAACGGGTTTTGAGCAAGTGACTCTTGCGTTGGCCAATTTAGAAGTGTCCAAAGTCGGCTGAAACCAAAGAGTAAAGACATCGTTTGCCGGCGTCTCGTGGAAGCAGAGGCCTGCCTCCTGTTGATGATGGCCATTCTGGGCGCATTTGCGCCAGCTGTCACCGAGGACCAGTCCAGTCTCGGCTTCTGGGGAGTAGGATGTGCTAAGCGTATATGTATACAATATGCAACTGATGTACGTGTGTATAGAAATACATATATATATATATATGTATTAATATATGCACGCATACACTATACACATGTAGACTCATATAAACACCACGGGCGTGTGTGTGTGTGTATATATATATATACATGAATAAAGAAATTGAGCCACATGGTTGGCTTGGAAGCTTGCTCCGGATGTTTGAGGCATGTTGCTGCTGACGCTCAGTCTCTGTAGGGAAGAAGGATTTTTGCAGACGTCTACTCAGCTGAGTGATCAAGAGTGACCCCACAAGTGGTGGGAGTTGCAATATCACCCGTGATGAAGGTTCCTCCATACGGATCCTGTACGTTCGGCTGGCGAAATATGAAGTAAAATATGACTTCGCATGGCAGCTGTTTCTTGCAGGGACGAGCAACCAATGGAGGCGCGCTTTTAGCAGCTGACAACCCCCCGGTATGGGTTTGTCGCAGCTCTCAAAATGGATATTGGCTTTCTTTTGGTGTCCCTTGAAAGCCAATCAAAGGGGGGTTCCACGGAAAAATAATAATAAAATATTTTAAAAAAAATACACCAGCATAGACCCCAGATAGCACACCACGGCTACGAACCATGACGCAGCATTATCATGATGATGTAGACAGCACCATGATGATACCACAGCCACTGAGCATGGTGCGCTACAAACGCGCATACAACGTCCTAATGAGTTCAGCAGCATAATGATGATGTTGAGAGCATCATGCTGATACAGCTCTGATGAGTTCGACAGCATCATGGTGATGCAAACAGCATCATGCTGATGGTAAAGGCAGCATCATGATGATACAGCCACGAACCATCTTGCGACAGCGTATCAGCATCATCCTGATGTTGACAGCATCACGGCGCCACTACAACCACAAACCATAACGCAGCATCGCAGTGACCCCAGTTGTATAATGACGAGGTTGGGAACATCATGACGATACACCAGCCACGAACCGTTCGCGCGCGAACAGCATCCACCAACCAGCACCCCAAACTGCGTGCCCCTCCACCAGCACCCCAAACTGCATGCCCCCTAGCACCCGGCCGTCAAGCTCGCAAAGCAGCATCCACCAGCACCCCAAACTGCATGCCCCCTTAGCACCCGGCCGTCAAGCTCGCAAAGCAGCATCCACCAGCACCCCAAACTGCATGCCCCTTAGCACTCGGCCGTCCAGCTCGCAAAGCAGCATCCACCAGCACCCCCAAATTGCATGCCCCCTAACACCCGGCCGTCAAGCTTGGAAAGCAGCATCCACCAGCACCCCAAACTGCATGCCCCCTAGCACCCGGCCCTCAATCTCGCAAATCACTTTCCACTCTTTATTAGAAGTTAGAACCCCTATAGCTTTCAGCTATCTGGGGAACAAAGAAAAACACTTTTCTACTGAAGGAAAAAGAGGTTGAGAGGTTGAGAAGCTCGCCGGCAGGACTTGCGGCAGGTCCTGACTCAAGCAGCCATGGGAATTGCCGGGGCCCTGATGTGCTCCGATTGAGCGGCACCCACCGTGCTCTAATTGAGTGGGTGAGTAGTGTTTTTTGCTCCTCCATCACATATGTAAAGATTCGGAATTAGAAGAGAATAGAAAACTCAGGTGGTTTTCTACTTGCTGGTCATACTACAGCCTGAGCCTTTGCAACCACGTTGGAAGAAGCAAAAGTCAATGGGTGTTGGGCGCTCGTTTGATTTCTTCGAGACTTCATGCGGGGGTTTGGAACTTGGGATTTGAAGTTTCAGATACTCTCCACTCGATACGTGTGAGGCATCCCGAGCTCTTCACTTTCGAGTCGTCGTTGGTTTGGATTGGTATCACTATTGCGGTTCGATGTGAGTCTCCTTGGCTGGCATTGTTGCGCACAATAGAATGTGCCTTTGTGTTTCTCAACGATGATTGGTGAGCATTGGGGTATGATTTGTTGTATGAACCGGCTCCCTTGGACAGCAGGAATCGCACTGTGGATCTGGCGATGAGGAAACGTTTTCCTTCCATGGACGCCAACCCGGAAATCAACGTTTGGATCTTGGGGAAATGGACATGGGGGCAAATCCGCCAACTACCCTGATGACCTTTCCCCCCCCCCCCCTCCCTCCGGATCAACTTTTCATCTGCTGACGATCTTTCAGGGATCTTGGGAAATGGAAATGGGAAAAATTATGCCGATGATCTTCCCCCCCCCCCTCCGGATCAACTTGTGCTTGGGGAAATGGAAATTTGGAAAAATCCGGACAACAACTTTTGCGCCGGAAATGGAAATATGGAGAAAAATATGCCGATGAGCTTCCAGGTGGGCTTCCTGAACAGCGTGATCTTCGTGATGATGCTCGTCACCGGGGTGGCCGTGGTGAAGATCCACGCCATGGGCGGCGCCAGCGAGTCCAGTTGGCTGGCCCTGGGCCAGGCCGAGAGCGGAGATCAACCCATGGGCGCGTCGGTGCGGAACTTCTTTTTTTTTTTGGGGGGGGGGGTTCCGGCTTTTGGGGGTGGTTTTAAAGCTTTTTGGAGTGGCTTTAAAGCCTTTTTTGGGTGGTGTTAAAGCCTTTTGGGGTGGCTTTAAATGCATTTTTTTGTGTGATGTTAAAGCCTGTGGAGTGGCTTTAACTCCTTTTTTTTGTGGTTTTAAAGGCTTTTGGGGTGGCTTTAAAGCCTTTTTGGGTGGTTTTGGCGTGGAAGCTAAAAGCGTGGGCCACACAATTTCTTGAATAGTGAGCCGGAGCCATTGCGTTCCTTGTTGCCACCAAACTAACTGCGCGTCTTCTGTGAATTAACCCAGAACTGAACTGTTTGACCATACCCAAACCGGAAGTTTGGAGATCAGTCCCCACCATCCGCTTTTCAGGTGAAGAAAGCGCTAATGTCGTGTACTCCGGGTTTGACCCAATTCACAGGGAAACCATACTCCCTTGCTGGCTACGCAAGCTTTGGGCTTTGTAAGGCCCCTGTCATCATATGGGTTGGGTTCCATCATAATCCTTGAGTGAGCGGCAGTGCCTCAAACTTGTGTGATTTCTGGTATCCCAGGAAAGAAACAGTTCGAACTGTTCTTGGCCAATCCACAGTGAGTTTATATCTCGATCCCCAAAGACCTGCCACGAGAGACAAAGACACACCTGAGCCACACTCAAACCCGGGTAGATGAAGAGTAGGGGAGAATCCCAACCGTAGCGTTCTTGAGTCTGTACATGGGTGTGTCTTTTGTTGGGGGTACCCCCTTTTTTGGTTTTAAAGGGATACCAAAAGAAAAGACAGACCCGCATGGTTCTGGGTCCGTTTTAGTACCGAGTTTTGATTGTGACTCGGTTGGACCAGTAGTGCCTGTGAACCACGTCAAGTTGCTTGTTGTTTTTGAGACGGATGCACCTCAAGGCTTTTGAGTCTGACACCTAAGGGGAATAGTTCAGTGGGGGCGTAACGCCGATCACTCTAGGGGTTGATTCCCTCTTTTTTTTGGAACCATCGTTCTTTTCAACAACCGGATCCGTTTCCCCTGGGTTTTGTTTCCTGAAAAGATTCGGATCCCTGGAAAAAATGGAAATGGAAGGTACCCCCTTAGCTTTGGTGCGTTTTGCTTGGATGTTAGGACTTCAACTTTTTTGCCAAATCATGGGTTTTCCATCAAACCACTGAAAATTATTAACTTTTAGCAGGGGAGCAGAAAGCACACCTGAGGGGCACCCCACCCCACCCCACCCCCCACCCCCCCAGCCCCCCACCCGCCCAGCCCCCCACCCCCCCAGCCCCCGTTCTTTTCAACCATCGTTCTTTTCAACAACCGGATCCGTTTCCCCTGGGTTTTTGGATGGTTTCCTGAAAAGATTCGGATCCCTGGAAAAGAATGGAAATGGAAGGTACCCCAGAATCAGGGAATCTAGGTCCTTTCTCACCCCTTTTGGGGGAGGGTTCCCCTACTGAAATAGACTACAGAAAAAAATGAAAAACAACAACATGGGTACCCTACACCCTGACCTCCCCCACTAAGACGTCCTGAACCAAAAACTCGGGTTTCCCCTAAACCCTAACCTCTCAAATCTGGAGGACCTAGTGGTTCAGCGGGAGCCGACAGGTGCCTAACACGCAGTTCCTGGCGGAGAAGGTGGCGATGCTGGCGGAGGCCTTGGAGGAGCTCGAGGATGAGGACACCCAGCAAGGAACATGGGTGGGAGGGGGGGGGGGTGGGCTTGTTGTGCTGTTGATGTGTTTTGTTTCTTCGTTTTTTGTTTTTGTTTTTTTGTTTGTTGTTTGGGGGGGGGGAGGTTTGCTTATTTTGTTTGCTGATTTTTTTGACGGCTTGTGTTTGTTTCTGTTGGTGTGTTGTTTTGTTGTTGGTTCTGTGTTGTCGTGATGTTGGTGTCGGTGCGTTTTTGTCGAACCACTTTGGTGATAGGGTTTGATTTAGAAATGTCAGTGAATGGGACAGCCAATGAATGGGGTAGGACGAGTGGTGTATACTATTCGGGGCCGACATTCCACATCCTTCCATTCGCTGAAGAAATGCGTTATGTTCCCCTGTTGGTTTTAGACGGGAATCTATCTATCATCACCGGAAATATGCGTGCTTTTTCCGGACGCAAACAGCCTGGATGTATCTCTACACATATTCAACATGGTTCTTCTCAACTGCTGAAAGACGGGTCCTTGGAAAGGGGGCAACGAGCTGAGTGATACCAGGGAAACTCCCAGTTTTTGCCGGCTGAGTCATCGGCAAACCAGCGGTACAGCGGGCAATTCCCGCAATAGAAGTTGCCGTTTTTTTTGGCATGGGCAAGGGGCATGTTTGGACCTCAGGGAGTGTTCCTGCCCACGGATGCCGATGTTGAGGACTCGCCCTTTGGTGCATTTCGGTTGGATGTTAGGACTTTAACTTTTTGCCAACTCATTTGGGTTTTCTCCATTAAACCACTAAAAATTAAATTCACTTTCAGCGGGGCTTCGCAGAAAGCCACCGAGTGACAGGGTCCCTACTTTTCAGATGAGGCCGTGTTGCTCGTGCTTCGGTAAGGCGGCGCTTGCCGGAGCTTAAGCATGGCTCGACGTCGCCGAAAACGAGAGCTGCTTACAGTTCCCGTCGTCAGACTTCGGGCGGTTTTTAGACTTCCTTTCGGGCGGGAAGTCGTCGGATTTTCTTAGGTCCCCCAGCTAGCTACCAGGTGATGCGGATATGGAAGGACCGTGCTGCCCGATCTCTCACCCCTTGTTTGGTTGGGAGGGTTCCCAAAACCTAAAATAGACGACTGAAAAAAGAGGGTACCCTAAACCCCGACCTCTCTACTGGAGGACCTAGTTGGGTAGACGTTCCCCATCGGCATCCCTGCTTGGGGCAGGTCCTTGTGCGACCTTGGCTCATTTTCGTTGCTGGGTCCTATGGCCAGTCACTCTGGTCATTCAACGGATGGTCGGGAATCAAGCTCGCAGAGTGGAAAACACGCAGTTATTGCGCAACCAGCAAACAACAAATATTCAGTCCATTTTTGGGGATGTGACTTTTTCCTCGGGCCTTGGTTCAGGTCAAAACAAACCACCATGTTATGTTTCAATAAATCTCAATCAGATTCACAAGTTCACGGCCACATGGATCCGCATTGGCCAAGGATATCAAAGCTGTGCTGGACAAGCTCTCCGTCTACGACTTACGCATGACTCTTGGCTGCATGTGTGCTGATGTAGTAGGTTATCTCGACTATTTCGTTGGACCTGGACCTGGGAACGGTGCGTTTCTGGCAGCTTGCTGTTGCTTGTCTCTGATCGCCTCGGCTATCGAAGAGAAGGCACTATGAAGAGGACCATTGAGGGCGCACAAGCGATTGACAATTCTCCGTACTATGGGCTGCCACGTTGTGCAACAGCAACAACGACGTAGCAAAGACTTGACGACGCCAATGTTCTGACACACTGCATCCTGCCTGCCGGAACCGCCACTTCGCTGGCCGTGAACAACCACTTGTTTTGCAGGCCCTGGATTGCTTTGCATTTTCCCACTTGCACGCATACCTGCGCTAGACGGGAAGTTTCAGTTGCTCCCTTCGTCCTTTTAAGCGGAGTCCGCTTGCGGACACCTGCAGCGCACGCCGGCACGGAGCCGGGCACGCATCCGCGAAGCGCCCAGACCACGCGTACCTGCGCAGGAAGCTAAGATGATAGGGGCGTGCAGATTTCTGGAGGGGAGGGTCTCTGTTGAACAGGTTCGCGCCTTTGCACAGAGCTCCTTTTGCTGGGAACATCCCATGTGCCGAGCTGGGAAGGTTTGCGGGGAAGGCACGCCTTGTCGCATTGTCGGCGCACAAATTTGCAATGTTTAGAGCTCAACGTGCCTGACTCGGCATTTCTTGTGATGAACAATAGGTTGTTTTTTGTCTAAAGCCGGCATAACATTTGATGTGCTGCTGGAAGAAGTAGTGCAGCAATTAGCCTGGATGCAACTTAGGGTTGGCGGTATGTTAGTTGGGAGTGATGCAAATGGCTCAATAATGTATATTCACTCGAATCATTACTTTTGGTTTCAAAGTGCTCCACAACCCCAGAATTCTCTCACTTGCCCAAAGCCGACCGACCGTTTGGCCTTTCGATCTATGTTTTAGTCAGAAGGGCGATCTAATTCTTCAGCGAGTTGAGCCCCGGTTCTTTCAGGGAGAATGGGAAACCACCCCAAAAAAACGACCGCTCCAAGCTCCAAGCCAACAGTTGCAGGGAAGCTGATTTCCTCGCTCCCCAAGTTGGGCGCACTTTTTCGGGGAAGACGACCAACATTTTAGTGGGACATGTATTCATTCGGTTGGCCGATCCACGCAGGAAGTTGGTGTGTTTTTTGTTGTTCAATGCTGCTGGTATTCCTTGCTGGTTGTTGTTTAAGACCTGCTAAAAAGGGGCACTAACTCCAAGAAAGGCAGACCAAATCCACTCCGGAAGTGACTTGTGTGTGTGTGTGTCCTTCCCAAGAATGAGCTCCCCTTGTATCATTGTTTTTGCTTTTTTGGGGTCTTCTCTTGGTTTTCTTTGCTACCTAGGCAAAACAAAAAGGCATCTCGTCTTTTGCTGGGGTCCTAATTCGTTTTCGAATTTTGCCTGAACAGTTTTTTAGGACCCAGGAAAAACAACACGCAACTCGAATTTGGGATCCTCGGTGTTTTGTTCCCCCCGAGTTTTAGTTTACGAGGATCCAGGGGGTGATCACCGCCTTCGGCTCCGAGCTGGGCCACTCCGAGCTGCTGCTGGACCGGCGCGTCACCGTGGTCTCGAGGTTTTCCAACCGCGGCGCGGCGAGAGACGGTGAGATGAGGACGTCTTGGGACGTTGGGCTTTGGGCTTTGGAGGGGAACTCAACCAAGTTGGTGGGTTGAACTTACCCCAAAATAGGTGGGTTTTGGGAGTTTGGTTTTTGAGGGGAAGCCAAGAAATTGGTCAGTGGGACACCAAGGTGGGGAGCCCGAAAAATTGGTGGGTTTTGGGAGTTTGGTTTTTGAGGGGAAGCCAAGAAATTGGTCAGTGGGACACCAAGGTGGGGAGCCCGAAAAATTGGTGGGTTTTTGGAGTTTGGTTTTTGAGGGGAAGCCAAGAAATTGGTTGGTTTTCAGAGAAACACCAAATGGAAGCGACCCATTGTAGGATTTTGGGGCTTCCCTGGGTCATTTGGAGCCTACGCATGGCTCGGGGATTGCTTGGAGAGGATGTGGGGAGTATATAGCAACCCGAAGAAACAACTGGGCGCTGGTTGTCTTCCTTCAAATCGGGTCCCGGACCCTTTGGTGGACATCATTTGCATGAGATTTCATGTCCACCACAACTTTTGTCCGGCAACTTGTGTGGTGGTTCTCTATAGAAATTCATGGCCAAATGGAAACAGTGCCCATATTTTTTCTGAAAACTGTTTTCTTGCTGTTCTTTGGACGCAGGCAAAACGCTGCTATAGCGGCTTGCCTTTTGTCAACGCATGTTGTGTGTGTGTGTGTGTGGTGTGTTTGTTTGTCTGTCTGTTTGTCTGTCCGTCCGGTCGTTCGTTTGCTTGGTTATTTGTGTGTTTGTTGTGTCCGTGTTTGTTTGTTTGCGTATTTGCAGTGTTGTGTGTTTTGTTGTTGTGTGTGTGCCTGTTTATGTTTTTGTTTGTTTGTCTGTGTGTTGCGTGTTTATGCGTGTTGGTGGTTGTGTGTGTGTGCTTGTGTGTTTGTGTTTTTGTTGGTGAGTGCGTAGGTGGGTGTGCGTGTGTGTGCGTATCTCAGGTTCACTCACGGGAACTCGCAGCTCCACGGTTCTTCGCAGCGGCGGGTACAGTGGATACAGCCAGGGTCCCGAGGATGAAGATCAAGCACCTCAAGACGACTTGGAGAAGGACCACCCGCATGGCCCCATCTCATACCGATTCAATTGCCGGCTTCCAGGGGCGTGCTGGAAGCCTGACTTCGCCACAGTCCACCTATTCACGGGGTTAATCTACCATGGTTCCTATATGTCTTGCTGGTTCTCAGTAGGGAATGTGGGCGTTCGGGGATCCCCCTTAAAGGAAACCACCAGTTGGACGGTTCACAGGGGTCATTCCATTTCTCATTCCCCGCCAAAGGCACGCAAGATCTTTCCCCGGAACTTGGATCGAGGCCTTCCCATTGATGGCACTTTTCTCGGCCCGTGGACACAGCGTCGCGGGAGGAGGAAGCTTCCCTGAGTCCAGGCACCACAGCAGAGCCGGAAGGCGGGCGAGTCGACCGCGGGCGAGTCGAGTCGAAGTCCGAGCAGAAGGAGCCAGACGTCTCCATTTGGTTAAGAAGATGTTTTATTTTCCCCTGTTGGGTTTTAAAAGGAAATTGGAAATATTTGTATTTTTTGCAGGGGAATCAGTAGCCATATAATCTATCAAGTTCAATAAAGAAATCCCAAAGTAGCCATATAATTTCATATAATCCATCAAGTTCAAGAAAGAAATCCCGAGAACAAGAACGCTGCCCTCGTTTTGCTACGGTTTGATAAATGCCTTGCGCTGCCGCTCTCTCTCCGTGCGGCACACACACAGGAACCTCCGTGCCAAATCGAATCGACCGTCCGATTCTCTGCCCGGCGCCTGGCAAGCTTAGTGCGTGCGTCTTTCAAGCGGGGCTGCATCTCCTGGCGAACTCGGGCTCAAGCAAATGGAAGACTTGTGCCTAGAGATCTGCCTAAAGGCCTCTCATGCGGTTCCACTTTGAACGTCTAGCAGTTTCCTTGATTGTTGCTCCGAGTTGGTTGTGCGCAACCTAGAGTACCCATGGTGAAACACGTCACGACATTGTATGCTTTATCTCAAAACATGGGAACCCCTAAAGTGAGTCAGTCTCTCTGTGGGTGTGTGTGTGTGTGTTTGTTTGTTTGTTTGTTTGTTTGTTTGTGTCCTTTCAAGTTCCCATCAAATAAACCCCTAGAAGAGTACCGTCGAAAGGGTACCATCAAAAGGCTGCGGAAAAAAACAAACTGAATTATTTTCGAGGAGTGGTTCGAAACCTTGGAATTGTGCCCCAGCAAAATGAAGTCCTTGGTAGCAAGCCGTGGTGCTCGTGAACACATGCCGCGCACAGCACCTGACCGCGACACCAAAATCACTAGCGCTTGTCACAAATGGGCAGCTGGTCATGTTTACGAGCAGCTCAAGGTATGGGGTCGGCCAGCAAGCGGGGCAAGTAGGAAGGCCCTGCTTCTGTCTGGCAGGGGATGACTTGCCTGCACCAAGCCAACCGTTTAGGGTTTAGGACCTGTT
This sequence comes from Effrenium voratum, assembly GCA_963377175.1. Classification (NCBI taxonomy): domain Eukaryota; class Dinophyceae; order Suessiales; family Symbiodiniaceae; genus Effrenium; species Effrenium voratum. The sequence goes on from CAUJNA010000857.1 coordinate 14,863, forward strand.
TCGGGTTTAGGTTTTGGTTTAGGTTTAAGCAACTGTTTCTGGTTCAGGTTTTGGTTTAGGGTTAAGCCCCCCCCAAGCCAACTGTTTAGGGTTTAGGTTTCTGTTTAGCATTAAACTCCCTCCCCCTGCCAACTGTTTAACTGTTTTGGGTTTGGGTTTGTGTTTCGGGTTAGTTTGTGTTTAGGGTTAAGACCGCTCCCAAGTTTAACTGTTTAGGTTTTGGTTTAGGGCTAAGACTGCCCCCCAGCCAACTGTTTAGGGTTTTGGTTTGGTTTAGGGTCAGTGGATGTATGATGCCCCTTAGATCAGTCAGAGGTGGCAGGCTCTCTCGGGCAAGCCACAAGGTCCGCCGTACTTGTAGCACCTTGCCACATTGTCAAACACCCGCCCTGGGACCACCACAAAGAACCCACCTCGGTCTTTGCTAAGATATAAGCTCTGGCGACGACTTGTTTTTTGCAGGAACTTGCTGAAGCCATGTCGCAACGCTCATGTCAGTTTTAAGGGTTCCTTGGGGGCTTCGGCCAATGCCAGTTGCCAGTCGCGACAGGTGCTAGTGCGACTTGGGTTTGAGAGCCGCTGACCATAGCTTTTGCGCAGAATCGGGCCAGCCGTCTTCCCAAGGGGCGAGAGCAACCTGTCTTGGGGTTGCCGTCCTTTGAAGCCAGGGCTCTCGGCTTGCCCGGTTCGGATCCAATCTGGTCTCAAGTCTTGACCGGAGTACCAAAAGGGGACGAACAAGTTGCAATTGGGTGTGGGTCAAAATTAAACCGCCAGGATATGGACCGCAGATCTTAGTCCATGTTTCCACTTAATTACCAGGGTTCCACCGATTTTAGTCCATGTTTCCACTTAGGGTTCCATTTGGGGCACGTATTTTTTTTGACCCACACCCATAGCCATGAGAACAGTGTGAGCCCTGGCCAACCCGAGCTGGCCCGGAATGAAGCCAGGCGAGCCTCGGCTCACAAAGTGAAGCCCAGGGGAACATCGCAGTGGACTCTTGACACTCCGCATAGGTGTCCTTTTTGGTTGGCAGAAATGCTCGAAAAATGGGATGGGTTTCCTTATTAAACCTGGTGGTTGTTTTTCTCATCTACCAGGGAAACCCATCTATTTCCCCTAAACGGACACCTATGCTCCGGCTGAGCCGTAAAGTCGTAAGGTCGCTTGGTCAACCATGTCTTGACTGCGATTGGATCTTTTTAGACTTTCACTTTTTGGAAGGATTCCACTATTCCTGGTCATTTTTAGAAAGATTCGACTTCTCCTGGTCAGTTTTAGAAGGATTCCACTATTCCTGGTCATTTTTGGGAAATCAAGTCGGTTTCCACTAAATCCCCAAAGAGTTACAGGGTGTCAACAGCAACCAAGATGTGTGCTCCTTGTACTTACGGCATCAGCCCGATGCGGGAGGACGGTGGAGCCATCCTTTCGCTGCTTCGACGGCCAGCTTTACGTTTGCTAGCCAGCCGCGTTCCACGAATGTTGCGGTGGTTTCGAGAGCCACTCACGGCCACCCCATGTGCCACCTCAACACCAAGGATGAACCCAGAACCACAACGATCGGAACATAGGTGCTGTTAGGATGTTGGGCGACCAGGACTCATTGGCAACTTCAGGCGAGGAGGGATTGGAATGGGTAGCTTCGAAATGCATCCTTCCCTGAAGCCAAAGTCAGGCAGCAGCTGTTTGTAGAGCCTCGCGTTCGCAGCTTGTGAACGCAGTCAGCTGCGCTAAGCTGAGCAGGTGTCAAGGAACAGCTCGATAGCGCGCCACGCAGGGGCGAGCTAGTTTGACGCCGAGGCGTGCCGGTACTGTAAAAAGCCAGGGCAGGCCATGCTTGACAAGTGCGATCCACTCTACATGCTGAAAAGAGACACAGGCATGCCGCGAGTGGGAAGTAACAATGTCACACAGGCCTTCTGAAGACCTGAAATGCGCTTGTAAGCGAAAGCTGCCGACAGGTTCAATCGAGCGTAGCACATAGTATCATTGCGCATTGAGCATCTGCAAATCTGGCGTGGTCTGAGTATGGGCAGCGCGTGATCCTGAGAAGTTGCTTGCCTTGCTAACCAGACAGGCCCACCCTGCCAGTTCTGCCCGTTCTTGGTATAGGATGCAGTAAGTCGCAAGAGTCCACAATGAAAAATGACAGGTGCAGCGGCACGGTGTCGTCTACACGTTCGTTGCCATGTGTTGCTCTCTCGCGCGAGTGTTGCGTTTGTGGGCCGAGTTGGCTGCAACATTTGCAGGCGCACGGTGTGACATGCGCCCGCTTCTGTAAATATACTTATAAGAATAATTGTGTTGATATAAACATATAATTATTGATTAGTTTTATAATTATTTGAACATATTCTATTTTTCATTATATTAATTAATACATTTATTATAGTTTGATTTTTGTTATGTTTTTATGTTTTGTGGGTTGTATTTTTTATGTGTTTATAGATGAATTGTGATATGTTGAATAGCTTTAAAATATATATATGTACATATATTATTTTAATTTTATTATTATTAGAAAAGTATATCGGAGATATTTTAATTATTATTATTGTTATTATTATTATATATATTGAATATATATATATATATTAATTTGGTGGTTAATTTTTTTAATTTTATTTTGTATTTTGTTATTTATTTGTGTTTTGTGTTGTTATGTTGTTTTTGTAATTTGGATTTGATAAAATATATTAATAATTTGTGGTTTTGATTTATTATTTTTAATATAATTTAAATTTGAATATGAATATATGATTAGTTTTGTTTAACCATATTTAGTTAAATGGTTCTGAATATATTATTAATAATATATTGGCTTAATATAATTGAATTAATTATAATATAATATAAAAATTAATTCGATAAATTTTTGGTTTGATTTATTCCGGATTTAGGAATTAGATGGTAGATATTGATTTTTAATAAATTGAATTTATTAAATTGATATTTGGAATATTATTGAATAGAATATTGCTTATTTAATTCTTAAAGGGTATTTATATTTATTTGTGTATTTTAATTTTATGTTTTCGTTATTATGGAAGATTATTTTATTATGATTCTTTCATTTTATGTTATTCGCTATCGATATGTTATATTGATTTTTGTGAATGATAATTATATGGGAGGGAAAATTAAAGATAAGCGGGGTCATCTTTAATAGCAATTATATTTAGATTATAAATAAAGATTTTATGTTTAATTGTTCTATTTTATATTTTTTTATGAGGGAATAATTCTATAGGAATATTTTATGTGTCTAGGCATTGGGAATGATAATGAATATTGATTATAATATATTTATATTTAAAATATTTATTCGGAATGAATAGAATATTTCTTAATGTATATATCGAAATCGATTTGGAGATTATTTATTTGACGAATTTTATGTATTTTGATTTCTAAATCTAAATATTGAACATTATTCACTTGACGAAATTTATTTATTTGATTTCTAAATAAAAATAAATATACATTATATTAGATCGTTCGCTTATATGTTCCCATCCAAATTAATATTAGATACGAGATTAAGGGTTTTTAATATATTATATAATTTTTATTCTTTTGATTAATATATTTTTATTATTCATCCCCCTTCCAAAAAAAAATCTTAATAACACATTCTAATATTTATATTCGATTATTTATGAATTTATTCAATTATTATATTATTCGGCAAATCATTAATATTTTATTAATTATATATAAGGTTTAATCTTCCTAAGTGTAATTTGCAAATTAATATATTATATATATAAAAATATAATAATTTTATTTAAATAAATATTTATATAAAATTATATATATTATTTAATCTATTAATATTAAATAAATTTAAATATATATATATAATGATTAATAATATATATATATAAATTTTAAAGATATTATATCATCCAATTACTATATAATTAATATAGATACATAAATAATATTAAATATATATTTAATATTTAATTATTCTTCCAATTATATAAATATACATATTATAATATCATTAAAATTATGTCTATATAAATAATTATATAAAACATATATATATAATTAAATCAATTATTTTAAAAATGATATTATATATAACAATTTAACAATAATACATAAAATAATATATCCTAATATTTAATATATATCTAATTTAAAACCAAATACACTAAATAAAGATACACAAACACAACAAATCAACATTCACACCCCCCTTTATTATACTCAAATATATCGCACTTAAAGCCTAATAAAATAGCCTATAATTGTTAATATAAAGATTTAAAATAAACAATATATAATATATTTTCCTTAACTAAAATCATCTTAAACTAAATAATAAATCTCTAATACATTTCAAAAATATACATAATAATTATTAATTTAAATATATATTTTTTGCACTTTACTAATTCAAATCCAAAACACAAAATCCAAAAAAAACATGGGATTAAACATTTCAGATTCATTCGGGAGAATTCAAATATGTCGTGCCCAAAGGAAACAGAATCCTTGAAGAAATGTGTACAGCAATTTCCAGGACGCGTGCTCAATACCCTATGACCCATGGTCTGAGTGGCAGCAAATAGCTTTGCACCATTATGGTGCCAAGTGCAAAGAAAAATTCAATTCGAAATAACAAATAAGCTTGGAAATTCTTATAGTTGTCGAGATAATATTAGATTAAGGGGGCGATGTTTGTTTTGAATGGCTAAAGGGCTGCAAAGGCTAAGCCTTACTAATACTAATCAATTTTGTATAAAAATACGGATTATACGAGGCCATCACAGAAGGTTATGTTTTTGACTTGAAAGATTCTTATGGTATTTCCCATCTCAAATCATAAAGAATTATCATTTTTTTCTTAGAAATTCGTGCACAATTTAAATACCAAAAGATGCCGGCATCCTAAGGATTTCAAACACAGTGTTTTTAAGGAATTAACAATTGGAAAATTAGCCTTTCACACTAAAGGCATGGCCAGGTACATTCCATTCTGATAAGTTTGTACGCCATATTTGCCACTAAAGAAATAGGCATAATGCCGGTTGAACCTTTCGTTCAGCACGAGCATACAAATAAGGGTAATTGCTAACCAAACATGGACCTATAAACAAATGGTTCTTCGTGATAAATTCCTTAAGAATACAGAGTCCTTGAACATCGGGAGGCTAATAACCATCCTTCCAATTAAACACTTTAAAATTCCAAAAATGAGGAAACTCAAAGCTAGGATACTGTTTAGAGGCGACGACATTCATGATGAGTAAAACAATCTTGCGATAATTTAGGAGGTGAAAAAAAAAACAAAAAACATTAGATTAATGGGTATAAATTTTAATCTCGTCTATAGAGTCGCAAAAGGGAATACCTCGCAGATGTTAGATATCGTTCAGGCTTATATACAATCCATTTTAAGGATAAAGATCCCAATGTGGGTAGAATTGCCGCCAGAATTAACCCTAGCCGAGTAGGAGCATATTAGGAGGCCATGTGTTCGACTCTAGAGAAACCTTTAACCCAGACTCGGGAATTCATTTGGATATGAAATTCAACAAATCATGTTTAACATGGGAGACCAATATCTTAATATAATTTAGTTCTCGTATTAGTTCCCAAAATCTTTGTAATGATTTTGTATATTGATGATATGGTTTTTCAGATCCATCCCATGAAATATAATCCTTTTGGACGGAATTTAAGAAATATTTAGAAATTATACCTCCAGCTAATAGAAATAGGGAATTATATAAAACACATTATTTCAAAAAATCTAAAAAAACACTAAAATGTAAGTTAACATGGCCGATTTTAATAAGAATACATACGATTTATATATAGAACTGAGTAGGAAGATATTAAAACCTATTCAGATGCCTTTCCTTCCGGACGGGTTACTTGTTACATCGGACTACGAGGCCAAGAGGGTCCCTGCCGAGTTAGCTTGTCGAATATTCATAAAATTGCTATTATAATACTCGAAACTTATATATCCTAACCTTTTAAAGCCAATACACAATCTTATTCGAAATATAACCAAATAGTCATTTATAGATAATAAAAATATGTTTAGACTTATGGACTATATAGTAGTGACACCTTATCAAATTTTGATCAATTATATTAAGGATGAAATTGCCGATCTTAACATAAATCTTTACACACACACTAATCATGCTAGTAAGATTAAGCATGCTCAAAACACCTCTGGAGCTTATATCATTTAAAAGACCAAATAATTTCTATTCTTTGGCCTAATTGAATAAGAAGCAAATTGTCACCGCCAAATCGACTACCGAAATTAAGATCATTTCTTTATATACCAATCTCTTCGGAGGAGCTTTGCCTTTGCTCGAAATTAGTAAGATAATATTAAATACAAATATCAAATTATATTATTATCAAAATAATAATACGATAATTTCGATCGTCCAGACTAATTATTCAGCTAAACTAAAACACTTATCTAAGATACATAAAATAAATCTATATTCGTTATATAAGATCTTTATCTGTAATAATAAAATCATTCTCAAGTATATTCCGATTAATAAGCAAATTGCCAGCGCATTCACAAAAAATCTGCCACCGGCAATAACAATTTGCCACATCACCTCGCAAAAAGGGGAAACAAACCAATAAAAAATAAAATATTTTCCAAATTAAAATAAAATATTATAATATATCATCATATATATTATATTACCTTTAAAATTATAAAATTGCTCTTTAAAAATCCATCATCTTATAATAATTCTATCCAATATATTTCATATAACTTACATAAAATATAGCAAAAAAATCAAAAATAAATCAAAATTAATTCAAAATCATTTATACAAAAAAAAATAAGATTTTCGAACATATAATTCACAATTTAAGTAATATTTCTTTTTTTTTCCCTTAAACCAAATATAAAAAATATATGCCTATTTAATATCTTCATATTATCTTTCTTTTATATCCCTATAATTTCCTTATATCATTATATCTTATCCAACCTAATCAAATCTTCATAAAATCTTACCTCATAACAACCCCCAAACCCCGAAACCTCTCCAAATTACCACAACCGAATTTATAAATACTAAAATTCTATCAATATAATATATATATATATTCATAATATATTAATACATTAATAAATATATATTTTTAAATCGTTAAACCATATATTATATATATACAATTAAATTCATAAACAATATAATTAATATTCAATTCTCAATTCGTATAAATTATCCCTCCATTCTCGACTCGCTCTTCCATCACTACTCGTATTTTCACTATATATCAGATTATAATACAAAACACACAGTGCTGTTTCATACGGATAGATATATATATATATATAAATACAACCGCATATGTATATATATATATATTCAATTTTGTGAATATTTGTCCTCGATAAATATGTTCTTCATATTGTCTTCCTAACAGCAGGCTTCATCCTCTTCTAAACTTCAACATCTGTTCGAAATGCGAAAAAATCCCTCCGCTGCACAGTCATTCCGCTCTCGCTGGTGCTGTGTGAAGTTCGGGTTTTCCAAGTCAAAGCTGTGCTGATAGTAGCTTGTCCCCCTCATCTTTCACACCAGGAGGCGGTCATGCGCAAGCCCCAGACTTGTCTGTCAAACGGGACATTTCAAAAAGATTCGCGAGGCTCCAGTCATGCGTCATGCTCTTTGGGGCCGGATCCTTTGAACGTCTATGGTCCAAACGTGAAAACCTGACGTGGTTGACTGCAAGCCACGTGCGCCGGCGGAGAGCCTCTAGACTCCCAAGAACGTCGATCATGTCGGGGCAAATGCGCACTGTGAGGGTGCCGGCCAAACTGTTCACATAGGTTTGAAGATTATATGGAACCTCATCTCTTTCTTTGTCTATTCGCAGCCTTGAAGCAGGCTTGAAGCACAACTGGTATCCACAAACAACTGTTCGAGATCATGGGGTGCCCCATGTCCATGTCATGTTTCTACCACACATCAATAATGTATCTGTATGAGGTTTGATTGGTTAAAATGCTCGTTGCCCCAATCGACTCAACACATCTTAACACAGTCAAGAGACCTGCTCGCTTCAAAATAAAAGCAACACAGTCAACATGATGCAACATGTACAGGTGTAGTTAATCCCAGAATCAATTCACATTTTGTCTGGCCCTCTAGTGCCACCAACAGAAACCGGCAAAAGCGTGCAACACATGAGAATCAAATCCTTGGATACACTTTCGCCTGCAATTTGCAAGCGCCTCACCTGTGGTCGGCCGCCCTGTCAGTTTCGCGCGCTGCACACTCGTAGACTGCGAAGCTGGTAGGCTTGGCCCAGGGCGTGCAATTCTGGGATTACTCGGTGAGGTCGATAGTTTTGACCCTACGGGCATTGAAATAGGTACCGCAGCGACTTCAACTTGTGCAAGTCAAGCTCCTGCATGCCCGTGGTTTGCTTGCTTGCTTGCTTGCAAATGCTTGGCTTTGCGTCTTACGTTAAACTTGCATGTGCGCGCGCGGGTGGGTGGGTGGGTGGGTGGGTGGGTGGGTGGGTGGGTGGGTGGGTGGGTGGGTGGGTGGGTGGGTGGGTGGGTGGGTGGGTGGGTGGGTGGGTGGGTGGGTGGGTGGGTGGGGGTGGGTGGGTGGGTGGGTGGGTGGGTGGGTGGGTGGGTGGGTGGGTGTGTGTGTGTGTGTGTGTGTCTGTGTGTGTCTGTGTGTGCGTTTGTTTGTTTGTGTGTGTTGTGTGTGTTGTGTGTTTGTGTGTTTGTGTGTTTGTGTGTTTGTGTGTGTGTGTGTGTGTGCGCGTGTGTTTGTGTGCTTGTGTGTGTGTTTGTGTGTGTGTGTGTATTTGTGTTTGTGTTTGTGTTTGTGTTTGTGTTTGTGTTTGTGTTTGTGTTTGTGTTTGTGTGTTTGTGTGTTTGTGTGTGTGTTTGTTTGTTTGTTTGTTTGTTTGTTTGTTTGTTTGTTTGGTTGGTTGGTTGGTTGGTTGTTTGTTTGTTTGCTTGCTTGCTTGCTTGCTTGCTTGCTTGCTTGCTTGCTTGCTTGCTTGCTTGCTTGTTTGTTTGTTTGTTTGTTTGTTTGTTTGTTTGTTTGTGTGTGTGTGTGTGTGTGTGTGTGTTTGTGTGTGTGTGCCCTTGATATGAACTCTTTCGCCGTGTGTACAAGATGATTGAGCCACACACACACACAGCCTTTGGCATGTAAGAAAGATTGACATTGCAACAACATCCTTCGGCATCCGACCACAAACTTCAGACTGCACTAAGGTCTGGTTTTGCTTCTTGTGAATCCTCTGAAACGAGGCTCGCTCGGCTTCTAGCGTCCTGCGCTGCGGCAACCAAATTGCGGCCCAACTGACCTGCCTGGCATGTGACTCTGTGGCTTGCCTGAGGCTCGGAGCTCGGAAGGCGCCTCCTTCGTGAAGATCGTCCAACCGCAAAGGGGCAACTGGACTTTTCTAGGTCCTCCAGATTTGAGAGAAGGGTACCATTTATGTTTTTTTTTTTTTTCTGTAGTCTATTTTAGTAGGGGCACCCTCCCCCCAAAAAGGGTAAAAGGGCACTACTGGGGGACCTAGTTTTCCAATGAAGGTGTGGGGGACTGCGTCAGATCTATCGATCGCAAGCTGTGAGTGTCCACTCCAAGCCCACCTAAGGACACCAAACTTTGTCCTACGCCACGCCAGGCAGGATTCCGACGGGAACTAGTGGCACTTCTCTGGAACCAGTCTCAATTCCGGCAGAGCTCGCGACAGTGGCTTGAGAAAAGCTCGGTTCTTTGCTTGGGGCAAGGCCTCTGAAAATGGGCGTGTTTCTTTGAATGGACTCTCCTTTGGCTTTTCCAGATCCACTTCAATCCACTTGCATAGGTGAACTGATGGGATCATGGCGCAGTTGCCCGATTGGCGGAACATGTGCGTAAAACCAAAAACGTCCTGAGCCACCTCTGGATGCCTCAAAGTAAAACCAGTCTCGAATAAACAGAAGGCTGCAGGCAATGACAACTCCGTGACAAGCACATGTTGGGTGAGTCAAGCATTTCTGGAGCCGCACTCCACATAGCAAAACCAGATAGCAGAAAACCACTCGTTGAGCATCTTTCCAATTGTCCAATCGCTCAGCATGCATATTTTTCAATGAAAGCTCCCACTAAGCCGGCGTCACATAAGCTACACTAAATCCAGTGCACCTTTACAAATGGACCACCAAAGCTCTATCTAGGTTCCTAGGCTCAATGTCTCCCATTCCTTGCGTTCCCACGTGTGCGTTGCTCTTCTCAGACCATCTGACAGCAAAGCTGCCGAGACTTGAACAAGTAATCTCCCCCGCCCCGCTGGCCTGGTGAAACACTCGGTGTGTGCAAAATGTCTCACGGGGAGATCGTGGACCCACTCAAAATGCGAATGCAAAAACCAATCCATCTATTACTACTTTAGCATGCGAGCTGACTCTGGCTGCGGGACTGCAATAGGGACCATCAATCAAAAAACATTGACCTCAGCTAAGCCCAGCCACGAACGGCCGGTGTGAGACTCCACTGAGCAAGCAGCTGTTTCGAATCTTTCGAATGGGGGACGTCGATTGCTCCCTTGTTCAAGGAATACATGTCGTAGCGCCCCAGACGTTGGCAGTCAACCCTTATCGCGCTCCTCTATAAGTGCTTTTTTGAGGATTCAGCTCGTACACCCAGGTCGACACTATCTTGCACGATGTGTGTAATCACATTCACCGAGTCTCCCACATCCTGCGAAACAGCGCTGCAATGTGCTCAAGCACCTGTTGGTGGATCTATGCAAAGCTCGAATGAAGGCCGCTTCAGGCATTCGGATACAGTCTCAAACAATCGACCTCAGTGGATATCAACAGGCAGCTGGCAATTCAATGACTCATGTGACTAGGCCTCAATAAAAGGCTTGTCAATGATGGAGCTCATTCTTTGATAAAGATCTTGCGGCATGCCTATGAAAATGTATGTATGGATATCTGTATATATATATATATAGTCACACCCCCCCAGGGCCTACCTTTTTTCTTACAAACTGTACAAAGGCAACTCTCCTTTGCTCTCCTCTTTCTTGCATGTATATATATATATATATATATGTTATATGCATATATGATGTAGTGGTAGCTTGGGAATCAACATGCCCTTGGATTATCTGGACCGCCTGAAAAGCTCACTGCTGCTCTGTTTGCAACTGTGTAAGAACAATTCCCAACCCGGAACAACTCCGGTCCATCCCCGAACCCGCAGAAAAAGAGAAGGCACAAACAATTCTAGGGGTACCTTCCATGTCCATTCTTCCCAGGGATCCGAATCTTTCTAGAAAACCCCCGGAAACCCAGGGAAAACGGATCCGGTTTTTGGAAAGAACGATAAGAACAGCTCCGGCGAATCGTGTTGCTAGCTGATGCTAGTGCCTCGTAGTGTCTTTGAGGCCGTGATGACCGAGCATCCCCAAAACGGGGGGGAGGGCGGTCCTTAGCTGCTCACCACACCTCCGCGAGAATCACAAAACCAATTCTCAGGCGCCCGACCTTGTCCACGCTTCCTGATTTGGATCCGAGAAGATGCGAGCTTGAATCCGCCCAGAAAAGGCAGAAGACCAGCTTTCGCCTGTTTCTTTGCATGTGCTTGCAGCAAACGCAAATGTGTGTCCTGCTTTGAAGCGGAGCTTTCAGTTGTCAAATATAGTTGATGGATGCCCTTCTTTCTGCTTTTCACACTCCGTCTACCAAGCGTCCCAGGATAATACTGTGTTTGGACGATATCCTGCACTACCTAAGAAACTTTGGAATGATGGTTCCCCTGTAAATACCCCTGAACAATGGTCTTCCATAGGTGCAGGATTTTGTCCATCCACAGTATGTGGAATACTGTAAATGTATCGTCACTTGCTTCAGTCAGCCTCATCTGCAATGTGCACAAAGCTGGCGCCATGCATATCCCGCAGAATACTATATTCATAAATGCACCCTATCGATAACAAACACTAAAAAATAGACTCGGGCAATCCACAAAATCTGAACTCCCAGATTTCGCGCCGTCCCCAACTTCGATCGTAGGGGCCCCTCCGGCGGCTCCCCAAAGCAAATTGAACAATGAGTTGTGAATTCCAATTGTATGCGTTTTGTGTTTTAAGTTGAATTGAACAATGTTCATATATATATATATATATATATTATGTGTATATATATATATATACATATTCCTTGCTCAGCTGACTACGATTGCGACGCTTTTGCTTGCCCGGCAAGAAAAGGGGACCCTAGTAGAACGAGGACCGCAGGGGGTTTCCGTACCAGCGGGGGGAAGATGGGGGAAGGGATTCATCCATCGCAGCCCAAGGGGTATTGGAGAATGATGACTAATCATCTCATCATTCTAGTTCATACTCTGCAGCCGGTTTCTCTACAGAGCAGGCTAGATGTTCAAACACAGTATGTGGCTAATGCTCTCCGGTGCTACCCTAGGATCTACAACTCGATGAGTGTCGGCATATGCTTCTGGATTCTTGTAGAGGAAGGTCCCGTTTGGTAGATACGATGAGCCCTTGTTCGAAACGCCGGCTAACAAGGGACACTTCTTCAACGTGCAGAGTTGTCAGTCGTCGGCGAAAAAAAGGGCAACGCAACCACTCAGCTCTCCTCGTGGCTGCAAATGCTAGACGAAGCCGTCGGAGGACTTATCTAAGTGCCTCAGGGCTTTGAGCCGCGATTTGACCCGATTTGCTTCAAGTCCAATCACCCGAGGCCCAAAAAAGTCCACACTTTCTAATTACTTCTAAATGTGTTTTCCCGAAAAAAATAAAGTTCATGAACTCAGGGAGTGAGAAATCTTATCTGAAAAAACAATGAGTGACGTTTCTCAAGCTGTGTAAACATGACCTCGAGTGCAAAGCCTCTCCTGGTGACAGGTAGGCTCTTTAGCCCCCTGCACAAGACATCGGTCCCGGGGTACATCAGGGACACTGCAGACACACACACACACACACTTTGGTATATCGAATTGGGGGAGCCCCCAACATGGTTGGTTTCCTTTTCGTTTCCCTGGCAGGTCCTCGCAGTTTGAGCTGTCGGCCATTGTCCATTGTCCTGAGCCTCTTCTTGCCAAGCTGAAAACCGGATTCGGCCAGAACAGAACTCAATTTCATGTTGGCCTGTTCGAACGTTCTTCTGTTGGCCCCATGTCTGAGGCCTTGCAGGTAGATATTGTTTTTTTTGTTCTATTACAATTTAATCTCTGGATTTATGAATCTTGGAGATCTGAGTTAATAATTATATGCATTTCGTCTGATATTTGATGCTTGTCTGCTTTAAGAATCCTCAACATTGGACAGGTTCTGATGGTCAAGGGACTTACCTTCCAGGCCGAACAAACAACTTTCATACACACATGTCTCACTCAACAAGGTGGAAAGTCGGAAGTTCATCCGCAAACATATTCTAAACACAACTTTATAGATATTCGTAGGGCAAACAAATTGTGTGGGAGTGTGCCAAGATCAGGGACTTGTCCACACGGCTAGTTGTTTTTTCCAAAACTTGACATCATACTCCAATGTCTGCAACAAAATGAGGGTGCTCAAATATGTCAGTTGCGGCTGACTTTGTCAACAAACTTGACAAGCTTGGGTCAAATCAGGAAACCAATTATCACAAAACCAATTCAATTCCATCCAGCACTGAAACCAGGGAACTTTCAAAACAAGGATGGCTTGGACTCACACGACCAATCCCTGCTACAACTTTCGTGTAAAGTCAAATTCCGTACACAGCTGATTGCATTCAGTTAAACACATGTTGAGACTTATCTCATGCCATTGTTTCATGTTGCTTCCAGAAACGGTAGAAAGCCCAGATTCAGGCCTGAATGAACCAGTTTAAGGTGGGCTGAAAGCTCCGATGCTTAACTTGAAATCTGACTCATCCCGCTGAATTTCACCCGGAAGTGAAATTCACCACGCACAATGGGCGGGGAGCCGCAAGATCTCATCAGGTCCTCCAGTAGCGAGGTTAGAATAAGGGTACCCTTTTTTCTGTAGTCTATTTTAGTAGGGGAACCCTCCCAACCAGAAAAGGGTAAAAGGGCACTGGGGGACCGAGTCTTTTGCCCCTTCAAAGCCTTAGGCCTCGCAGTCCACGCGAGAACTAGGCAAATGGCAGGAAACCGCCATGCTGGAAAGGGTGCCATATGCCCGCGTGGAAGTGCCCCTTTTGCTCCCGTGGATGCCATGAACAGGCAGCCTGACATTGCAATCTGTGGCAATGGGCCCAACATATCATGAGTTCACGCCTGAGTTCCCCCCGTGTGTGTGCCAACGAGGCACTTTACACAGCTTCTACGAGTTTTTGGTGTGACAAAGATGTTCAAGGAACCAAATGCCTTGTCACAATGAGAATTGAGATGTCAACTTACGCAGCCTGGCCCCAAGGTCTCAGCGACGCCGTTGTCTTCACCATATTGGCGGTCACTAGCATGCAACTGGCAGTCCACACAGCCAGGAAAGCAACAAGACGCGTGGGAGGCTTCTGAAAGAAAATACATATAATAATTGGCTTTCTTCACACTGATGTCGTTGATGTAGAACAATCATCAGCTGCTTGCTTGGCCGCAACTTCTGCGCTGTCCTCTATGCTAAGCTCTTCTAAGAAGCAGTGACTCAAACAGATGTGTTCAAACACGTTGAAGGATCTGTCTGCAGCTTTTTTAATTTGTAATAACGCTTCTGCTCCTTCCCGTCGAAGGGTCGTCCAACTGGTTTACTTGTCAGGGGAATAGCGCGAATCGCATCGCTACGGCCCCCCGGCTGTTGGGCCGCAGAATTGATGAGGTCTACCCAGAGGTGCATGGCAGCCACCTGGCAAAGGCATTGAAACACGCTCATAAAGGTCTATATCGACCTTGCAATTACCCCAATGAGAGCCAAGTAGTAGAACTACCTACAAAAAGGCTTGCCTGCCATATTTGACGCCACGGTATTTTGGGAAGGGTGTTTCTTCTGGTGTTTGCTGCTTCACAGAAATCCGTTCAGGGACGACCCTGCAACTGCGTGGTTCAAGCCTGGTTTTCGGTGCGCACACGGGAATGTAACTCGCAACCCACCTTTGCCACCTGCAAGAAGAACAAGTTGGAATTGAAATAGATTGCGTACTTAAATGGGCAATCGGATTTTGGGCGATGCTCAATTGAAGCCTTTACACTCACGACTCAACAGCTCCCCATTTGCTTTGCTCCCAACGAGGGGCAAATGTCAGACTTGACAAGCTCGCAACGGGCTTGGTTGTGGGGTATCTTCGCCTTTTTGGGATTCGTTCTTGTCTAGTAAAACGACGTAGGTCCGTGGCGATGCATGGAGGACGTTTTGCTTGGCATTCAATCAAAACACCACCAGAAAACGCATGGTTCGAATGCGGAGCCCATTTGCTTCCTCCACCTGCCGAGCGAAAACTAAGAAGACCATCCTGGGAAACTGGCAGCCCTTCTGCCTTTTGCCAAGCTGTGATCACCTTCCCATACTCTCTCAGTTTACCTCAGCTAAGAATTTCCTGTGTGCTTAGGTGTTTTGACGGGATGAATTGAGATTGAAAGGCTGACTACCCAGGCTTCCGTTTGTAAGGCGGGAAGAATTCGACCTGGGAGAGAACACGATCACAAGCAAACCTTCCCACGTCTCATGTCTTTGCGACACAGTCGCAACAAAATATGTCCTTGCCCTTCTCTTACGTATCTCTAGTATAGACTTGATCACACTGATCGACACTTGTGACCCAAGTCTGGGTTACCTTCAGTTTGCGTTGCCTCCCATGCTCCTTGCATCGTCCTGCACCTTGGAAACCAAGTTTCTTGGAGCCTTCAACTGAGAATGTGACCAGGAATTGACACACACATCCCAGAAGAACGTCTAGTATGTCTCGCTTGCAGGGACACCTTTACCAAAACTGGCATCATTCAAGCCGCCTGCGTCATTGGGAAACAACACTAAATTGATCTTCATACCCTCACGGAGCACGCAAGCCTGTTTCTCAGCGCTTCATGCCCGTTCTAACCACAATGCGTGCCTGGAAGCACTTGGCAACAAGTAGCAGCAGAAACAGCAGGCAGCGGCAGCGGCGCCACCACCCCACAACAAGCACAATGACAAATACTTGATTCACGTTGGAAGGGGAGCAACAATTCAAACTTTAGCAGCTAAGTGGGGATTTCCCACTAAACCACAAATAAGCAAAAAATGCAAAATGTTTCCCAAACAAATTAAGAACAACAAGGGCGCCAGGAACATCAAACTATGTACCTGCATCAACAACATCAACATCCAGAAGGACAGGATCAAGAGAATAAGGCAAACACGATGGCGAATATGACCACCACACAAAGCACAAGCACCATAACAATCGCACTCACAAAACACATACACCGGCAGGCAAGCAAGCAAGCAAAGCAAAGCAAAGCAAAGCAAAGCAAAGCAAAGCAAAGCAAAGCAAAGCACAGCCAAGCAAGCAAGCAAGCAAGCAAGCAAGCAAGCAAGCAAGCAAGCAAGCAAGCAAGCAAGCAAGCAAGCAAGCAAGCAAGCGAGCAAGCAAGCAAGCAAGCAACACTCAAGCAAGCAATCAGGCAAGCAATCAGGCAAGCAAGCAAACGCAGGCAAACACACGCACGCACGCAAGCGGACAATAAAGGGACCTTCACCATAGGTGGCCTTTTGGAAAAACAGAAAAAACAGATGGCCCTGGTAAATGGAAGAAACCCCAAACCAGTGGAACCCATTTAGTTGTTTTATCAAACTATCCTAAAAAGGACACCTATGGACCTTCATCTTAGGCAAACCACGTGTGCCCGCCTCCTCCCAGGTGTCACTGTCTCCCCCTCGGAAAGTAATCAAGGTGGAGTTGCTCTCCTGGTGGAGGCACCTGCGTCTGGCGGACGGCTCATGATAGAAACCACGCCTTATGGGAGCATCCATCAATATAATACGCAAATACAACAACACCTACATGACCACACAAGTATGTCCATTCTGTCTGTGGCTCAAAAAAAAGTACCAAAACGGCACCTTGGTACATGGAACCAAAGACTAAAACCTGCGTAACCCCGGTTCTTTGAGTCACACCCTTCTAGAAACTCTCTCCTGAAGGGCTAAAGCGAACGTCGAACAAATTCGACACTTCAGGTCCCACCTTCAATCAGCTCTCCGCGCCTGAAGTACGGGACCCCTGCTTGGCAATTCTCATTCACCGCGATCATCTCGGAGGCCTAGGGATTCAACCACGCGATTGGCTGGCTTGAGGGAGATGCGGACATGTGGACAGCAAAAAGTCTTCGGAAACTCATGAAATGCCATGAAGCAAGCAACGATGCAAACGAGACTGCCTATCCTGTACTTGAGACCTTCTCAATCTGTAGCGTCATGAAGTTTGATGACCACGCCGTTGCTTTCCTTTTGCCATGCCCAAGGCTTGAAAAGGCGGCAACTGGACAGCCCTCGACAGAGTTTCGAGCTCGCAAGGGCCCATAAAACTCTCCAAAATCCCTCGGCAATCGCAGTGGATGTGCTGCTGAACCATGGTGAGGGTGATTGCGGCCACTTACTTACTTGAACCTGTAATCCATATGTATTCGTACATATATGTGTATATATATATATATATACATAGGGGCTGATCAAAAGGCCCGTTACGTGAGAAGACCATGGGGAAAACCGCTAAACAAGTTGATGCTTCCCTCTAAACAGGAAAAATACCCTTGGTCACTTGAGGGCCGGGAATATTGATCAACCTCCCCATATATACATATATATATATATATACACACAAAGGGCCCTGGCATGCGGCAGAGCGTCCCCTCCGACGGCAATCGTCTCCACTGGTATCCTCCTCCGCCCCAAACACCAGGCCCCGCATCCTGGCCCTGCACTGCGGTCCCCAAACCCCTCGCCCGCTTACGTGTACAAGTCTACCCCCAACCAAGCCTAAACTAACCTTAAATGACCCTAACTCATCCTAAACCCCCATAACCGACCCTAAACCTAACCAATCCAAGACTTAGCCAATCCTAAACCAACCATAAATCAAGCCCATCCGCCCAAACCAACCCTAAACCAAATCTAAACCAAACCTAAACCAATCAGAAACCAAGCCCAATCAACCAAACCCATCCGCCCGAACCAACCCTAAACCAACCCTAAACCAACCCTACCTTATCCTAAACCAACCCTAAACCCAGCTTAAACCAAACCTAAATCAAGCCCAAACAAGCCAACCCAGGCGTCCAAAACAACCCTAAGCCAAGCCAAATTCACGCCTAGTCAACCCGATGCTAAACCAACCATGAACCAACCCTAAAACCAATCCTAAACAAATCCTCAACCAACCCTAAACCATCACAATCTCCACGGAACCACAGCACCGGCGTATGTCAACAAACCCGTACTCAACTTGACCATGACCATGGGGACCTTGCTGACTTCAACCATATATACATATTAATATATATATATATATATATATGTGCTAACCCCTCCCCCCCTGCAAAAGAAAGAGACAACAAGACACCGAACAACACAAAAAACCAACAGACTCCCTGAGGTAAAGGTAGCTGGCAAACATTCTCCCCCAGGAAGCCGATTCATGTCCACCAACTACTTCCGGTGGGTTCCCTTTGTTCATGTCGAATGCTTCTCTCTGAGTGCCAAGCATCTAGCTCCTCCAAAAATGCCGCGCCAGCATGCCACGATGCCTGGCTCTAGAACTCACGGAAACTACCGCCAACCGCTCATTGCCTGACTTGAAACAACTAGAACACAAAAACAAACAACAGAACACCAAACAGAAGAGTGCACGCCGATACAACCTGGACTTCGAAACATGACATGTTGGTGTTTTCCCTTTTCTGGAAATACCAATGGGGTATTTACTAACATCGCTTTGTTTTTTTGTAGGCAGAAACAAACACTGTTTCTGTTTTTGTTAGCGCAATAGTTGCACATCATCCTTCTAGGGGCACCTTCCTTCTTTCTAGAAAACCTCCGGAAACCGAGGGAAAACGGATCGGGTTTTTGGAAAGAACGATTGAAAAGAATGGAAAAGGAATCAACCCCTAGAACCACTCCCCCTCCCCCCCTCCCCCCCTTCCTCACCTCCCCCTTAGAATTCTGGAAATCTCTAAGATCTAGCAGTTATCCAAACCCTGCAGCTTCAACGGTCGGTGGCTGGTCTCTGCTTCTCTCACCTGCAGGTAATTACTTGTAGGTGGAGTCTGGCAATCCCCTGACAAGAAGTGAGTGGATTGGCCCAAAAGATCTCAAAATTGTCTTCCCAAAAAGCAACAAGTCCTGGAATCTAGGGAGTGAGTCGCTGCGAAACCCAAAAAAGGACTGCACACAAGCCGCTGCGCATGCGGCATGCTGACAGGAAATCCAGGATTCGAATTAAAGCAACACATGTGCAATGGCGATTGGTGTTGCTCCTGTTCATGTACACTGACTGGTACCGGACGCAAGAAAGCAAAATAAGGGGCCGAGTAGTTCAGCTCAATTGAAACTTTGATATGGGCTGAAGGACATGTTCCAACGTAGGGCCCTCCAAATACTTGTTGCTATTCTAGTCTCTACGCATGAAACTAGTTTTTGTTCAACGCAACATCTGCCAGCGATCTTAGATAAGTCAGATAAGTTACGTGAAACAGCTCAAGTCAAACCAGCTGTTTGCAAGCGCGACTCCCGTTAGGCTTCATCTCTGGCAGCCTGTTACCCACAAAATATTGACACCCGCTCATCGACAAGTTGGTAAAAACGGGCGGGGGACAACTGACCTATGGCATACCTGATATTAGCCAAGCCACTTGATAAACAATAACAGTAGACCGTTCAAACATAGAGCGCATCTTTCAACACATCACCATACCACCAACCATTCACAGCACTCATCGTCTACCATCCTACCGACTCCCTTGCGAAGAGTTGCGAGCTCTTAAGTGCCGGGGCTCTTTTTAGCCGGTGAAATCTGTCGAACATTGTGGCCTGGTGATTGTTTTGCCCTGAAGAGAAACAGCTTCAACATTGTAGCAGTGGAAGGGAAGACTAACACCAAGTTTATCAGACACTAGATCCTCCAGTAGAGAGCTCAGTATAAGGTTGCCCTTTCTTCTGTAGTTTATTTGAGTAGGGGAACCCTCCCCCAAAAAAGGGTAAAAGGGCACTACTGGGCGACCTAGGACATGAGCATTGTAAACCATGCTGATAAAGCGCCTTTGCGTCGGGCAAAACAACATCAAGTTTGGCCTCTTCCCTTGGGGCAGAGCATGCCATATCTGTACAAGGGCCACGTGTAGCCAACTTCAGGCGCCCAAACCCCCATTGACTCTTGGTACCAACATGGCGATGAAGGTTTATATGGGCCTTATAAGCCCCAGGAAACTGGGCCAATGCGTCTACACAAATTGCCAATAGGGGTTTGGGCGCTGCCCATTTGGCCAAAACCGCGTACGGCGGAACCGCACACCGAGGTGTTGCCCGTGACAAACAAAAAAGTCGTGATCTCTTCAGCATGACTCCTGATCTCCCGCCCCAAGACTTGGTTGACGTTGGAAGGGGAGCAAAAATCTAAATTCTAGCAGTTTAGGTGGGATTTCCCACTAAACCACAAGAAGCAAAGTTTCCCAACAACAACCATGAAGTGGCTAAGGTTGCCCCTTTGTGGCCCAAACGCGGAAGGGAACCCTTTGCATTGTTCAATGCGTTCTTTGACACACACCCATTTGGCGTGGCTTTGAGAGAAACCCGTGTGAAGTGGCAGGCGGACAGCAACACTTTGCGCACAGCGGGCACATGTGGAATCAACGCTTCGAGGGCCATTTGATAGGTCTACCGATCCGCATACACAAGTAAACCAAATAGACGATGCCAGCTTTGCTGCCAAACATGATTGGCTTCCGTTGTAGTTTATAACCATCTTGAACTTCCAAAGCACGTCTCTTACGCCAATCCTACCGGTTCTCGACTTCCTTCCAAGCGTGCAGTGTATGTCAGAAACAATCTTGTCATGGAGAAACACGCACCACCACAGGGCGACACGTCACGTTCTCGATAAGCTCCAAGCTCTTGACCAATACAAGTGGGTCTGTATCAGGAAATACGCACTACCTGCAAAATGTCCGAGTGTACCCAATTCCAGGAGGGACTGACAGTCCATGCAAATTTCTCTTTAGGCAGAGCAAAGAGATTCTTCCTGGGGCTGCAATGCGTTGCCTGAGGTAAAGACATCTTCCAATTTCAACGAGGGTTAGTTCATTCGCTCGCCTCGGGCACAAGGCCGAGGCAAGCAAAGAAACGTAGCGAAGGTGTCGGTTCCACCGCAGGTCTAGAAGATCGCAGCCAGGGATCTGGGGGACATCTAAGACCGTCGTGGGATTGTCAGCTCCAAGCGACCAAAACTGTATACCTGAGATAAATCTAAAGATTCTACAATAATTCCAATTCCTGAAATAAGATTTGGATCCCCAAGTTTTCAGGATATTTATCATGGCTTTCGCTCGTTTTACAAAAACTAGGTAGATCAATGCATGCTTCCATCAACAATTGCAATTTCCATGTTGGATACCTATTTTTGACCCACACCCACATAGGGCAAGATCCACACCGTTCGGAATATGGGGTAGCTCGCAGCCTGCTCAAATATGCACTGAGTGTGGGCGGGGAACTTGTCAGCTAAGTAACAAAACTGCTGAAGGAATCCACGCACCAGTCATTCCCTTTGCACCGGCCATATTTTCGCTTACGAATTTGAAGGGACTATTGAGCTAGTCCTTTTGGGAACCCTGGTTTGGACAGCGCGCACGGGCTACAGCAATCTTGTCATCCTGCCCGCGCTGTTATCCAAGAACTCCCGACTGCCCCCTCTCCCATGCGCTGGTACTCCACAAGTCAAACAGCCTTGAAAGAAAGCAAGTGACTCATACTTCGGTTTCAAATGTAGAAACGCGTTGACACATGTCTAGGTCCTCCAGTAGAGAGGTTAGAATAAGGGTACCTTTTTTTTCTGTCTAACCCTCCCCAAAAAGAAAGGGTAACAGGGCATTACTGGGAAACCTAGATGTTGATTTTGACTAAGGACCAGTAAAACCTGCTAAGCGTCGTGCGCACTTTCTAACTCTTTGCCAGCTTGGATCTCCCCGTCGAACCGTCCGACGCCGGCTCCGATGTGGCGGCTGAAAATTATTTCGTAAGAGGCCAACTAGCGCCTGGTGCGGTGTGGGTCAAAGAAATCCGAGAGCAATGCCTCTGAATCATTGCCAACGCCATGAAGACGTACCGCGATTCTACCAATTGCCCGCTTTCAACCAAGGTACGTGTATACAGGGCCCCCCAAATTCCGGCCAATACGCAAATGTGTTGAAGATGATTTTAGTTTCTGAGTTGGTGGCCAGCATGGTCTTCCCAATAAGTCTGAAGTCCAAGAACTCAGGAAGTGAGTGATTGAAAGGGTCTGATAGCCCAAAGAATGCGGCATGCGCCACTGCTCGGCAGGGGCTACCTGTTGAGTTGGGGCCCAAAGACCTTCCAGCAGAACTTGCTGGTGCAACAGGCAGGGAATGAGGCAATGAGTCTTATAAACCATCCCTTGTGGTTTCCTTTAAGGGAACCCCCGGTTTCATTCCCTCATTCCCTGCCTGTCGCACCTGCAAGCGAAGCATCCTAAATTGGAAGATCCAGGCGCGCCGCACCAAGCGTGTTGCAAGCTACCGCGCTTGCACAGCTGAGACCTGAGCTGACACATGACACAATGACCCCCATAAGCCTTTTCTTGTGGTTTCCTTTAAGGGGACCAATTCCCAAAACCTGAAAGCCCGAAGGCTCAGTCCTTGCTGAGGTTCTCAGCAACTATAGCACTGGCCGTCTTAGATGCCAGGGAAGCTCCAAAGACCCCGACATGGAAGATTTACAGAGGCCAATTGGGGACGCTTCCGGCTGTTCGACTGAGGGAGCTGTGCCCTCCAATTTGTTCTTCAACTCGAACTGCTTTCTTTTCGCAGCCCTCTGAAGCTCCGCAAGTAAAGACCGCAAGCAGACTTGTGGTGCTGAATGCATTGTAACCCAAGGCATGACCTCACAACAAACCATTTGTATTAGTATATCATACGTATATATATATATATGTATGTGTATATGTATGTATATATATATATATATGTTTTCACACGTAGTATTAATACATATATATATATATCAAACATGTTCACTATGATTGTAGGAATCACTCTTACCATTTCATGATCTTCTTGTGATGTTTACCAGCAGACCGGCCGGCTTGATCATGAAGCCCAAGTTGCTCAGGGGCAATAGCACGGGACAAGTTCACCCAAGTTTTGGTTACGTAGCGGCACATAGCGACTTAGTTTGCAGCAGCGCACTGAACAATAAAGAAAGCAGAAAAGCGAGAAACGTGAGAAAAGTATCAGCGTCTCTGTAATTGGTGGTTTGGATTGGTGGTTTGGGGGTTGAGGGGTGGTTTCCCATTTGCCGTCTACAAACACCAATCCAAACCACCAACTAGGCCTTGCGTGAAGTATTCCTGAGCCGAAGCAAACCATCTGCAGTGTTGCGCAAAACAAATAGTCACTACTCTCCTCCAGGTTAACATGGAAGCTCCCGGCACCCGTTTTGGGGAGGCTAGATTCCATTTGCACAGGCCTTATTTGAAGCTGATTGGTGCAACAGTTGATGAGTTTGCCCAAGGCGGATCTGGAAATTCTGCCAGCTTGTCTGGCTAGTTGCTCCCAACCCTTGGATGGTCGACCCAGAGACAGGAAGTTGTCAATGCGTGCTGATCACAGCATATGGGTGTTCGTGTACATGCACATGCCTGCACGATGCGTTAATCTGCATCAAGTTTGCCAATGACAACACATTGTATGATAACACATTGTTTGGTAAACCGCTCACTGCTCAGGATGCTGCTGTGTGCCATCTTGAAATCTGCACACCTTCGGCAAATAAAAGCTGTTGATTGTGACACTGTTGTCAACTTAGTTTCATGTACAGCAGCAAAACGCACCAAATACTTGCTCACTTCTGGCAGTCTGCAGAAAGCTCTCAATATGATTCAGCCACCGGTTGTAATGAACCCCTTGACGCCTTGATACCCTTTCAGAACCACACTCCCAAAACAAAGCACCCTTTTGGAAACTAAGAAGCCTACACATGCCATTTACTCCGAATCCAACAATGCCTCATCTGTAGAGGAATCCTTTTGGGGACCCTTTTCCGAGAACAAATATATGAATGTCCAGCGCAGGAAATCAAGGCTCAACCATCGACGCGGCCTCAGCTTCTGGCTGCGGGTTTTGGCCCTGCCGCGCAGAAGGGGCAAGTAGACCCCGCCTTTGCGAGAGCTTGCGAGAGTTTGAGCAACACAGGCGATGAATATATATATATATATATATTATATATATATATATTTGGGGGGTGTCTTGACGTGTCTTTGTGCTTTTGTTGATGATCTTCAAGTAACTCAACAGAGACTGCGAAGCACTTCGTGTCCAACAATCTTGCCAGCAAGCTTTGACACACTGGCGGCACCGGGGAGAGGCACAAGTACCGGCCTTAGGGAGAGGAGCTTGGGTTGACTGTGGGTTGGGGGAGCTTCAGAGAGGGACTGCTTAACTCAGTCTCTACCCACCCAAAGCCGACAAGAGGAATGCTACAACAAGGATTATGAGCCGGCAGAAAATCTACCAGCAGACAACAGACGATAGGAACACTATGGGCAAAATTATCGAGACAATACGAGGCAACAGGAAGGCCATGGGAAGACCAACGAGAGACAACGAGACCACAAGAAGACTACAACGTGACTTTTAGACTAGAGGAAGGCTGAAGGACAGATTCATTCCAAGACTACAGTCAGAGTACGCGATTGATGCGGAAAACCTACATAAAGGCTACAAGCATGAGAAAAAAAAAACACGGAGAGATTAAAAGACTACAAGAAGACCACAGCAAGACCACAAACCGGGAAGACTCTGGGAAGACTGGACAGAGACTACAAGACCCGTAATTAAGAACCAGAGACTATAAAACTACAGGAAGACTTTGGAAAGCTGATGAGCATTGCTCCAGTGTCACTGTGCTTCTGGGAATTCCACCAAACGCGATAACTGAAGGAAGCAGCCTTTTGGAAACGAGATATCACCGAGGAAAGCTAGTAGGGCCATCTAAAACACCGTTTTGTGAAAGAAGCAGCATGTAGGTGAGCATGCAAGTCCCAGATCTGAAAGTCGGGCCATCTAAAACCACGTTTTGTAGAAGAAGCAGCGGCATTATGTGTGCAAGTCCCAGATCTTCTTCTCATCCTGGGAGCTGAGCCTCGGAGCCCTCGGAGCTGAGCCGCCGGGCCCGCCGAAAACACGCCTGGTGAAAAACGGCCTGGCACCTGGGCCGCGAAAAACGCCGCCGGATCAGCGAGCGGGTCGTGTGATTTGCGGTTTCTGGCTTTGGCGCGTGTCTTTGTGTGTTTTGAGGGTACTCTTTTTGGGGGTGTTTTTTTTTGGGGAGGACAAATCGAAAACCACCTCTTGGGTCCCGATGCCCCTATTCGATGCACATCCACTGGTTGCTCCAATGGAATAAACAGGTATCAACACAGCTGGACACCCAGCCAAGGTTTTCCGCCAAGGATGTGTTGTGAGCTGTTAAAACCTGAGCATCCCAATGAAACAGGCTTCTAGGTCCTCCAGTAGACAGGTTAGAATAAGGGTACCCTTTTTTCTGTAGTCTATTTTAGTAGGGGAACCCTCCCCCAAAAAAGAGTAAAAGGGCACTACTGGGGGACCTAGGGCTTATATATATAGCCATTCCCTCGCAATCGGAGCGCCTCATGAGGTGTGCACTCCTGTCAAACAAAAGGCTCCATCCCCATGCTGCGGAAAAAAACATGTCGAGACTCCACCTGAGTCACAATCAAAACCCGGTATTCAAATGGTCGTAATCCGAGAACTATGTAAAGAATTGAGAAGGCGGATATCCGCACCTATTTATGGCGGGGATTGTCCCTTACTGACCTTCTTCTAGCCGATTTTTGATTGTGGCTCACCTTGATGCATGTTTCAACCGCGGTGAGCAAACTGGCAACCATAGATCACGGTACATCCTCAGGCCCCACAAGTTCTTCCCAAAATTGTGGACCTCGAAAGCCCTATTTCAAAAGCAGCAGACACCCAAAATCACATCGTTCAGACTCAGAAGACACGCGCTGTTCATGAAGGTGTTGCTTTAGCAGCACCAGTCAATCGCGTGGATTCTTGCCAATGATGTAGCTTTGGAATGACTCCTTCAGCCTGTGTTTGGAGGCTTTCTGTGGGGTCGGGCTGAGGTGAGGTAGGGCTGCTTCTCGTCTTGGTCACTGCGTGCAAGTCGGACAGAAATCCTCTCAGATGCATATCTTGTCATACTTGGCCCACGTGGAGTGGATCGGGTCTCGAACCTAAAAACAGCCTTTTGGGGCTCGATTGCATATTGGTGCAGAGATCTTGTATTTCCGCTCGGATGAGAGACGGAATTGGGATGCTGGCAACAGCTGATCCCACGCTGCTTGAATCTTGGCAACTCGTATTTTTCTTAGCCAGGCTCGGACCATGTCATCGCACCCCCGGCTTGCCACACACTGTACTTTCTGATGCTATTTTTTCATCAGCTGTGGAGCCCTTAAGTGTGCGTTCTGCAAATCGGTCTGCCTTTGGCAGGCTTTTGCTTGCGGTGTAGCAGTCCTTCTGCGCTGGTGGTTTTTGCTTGCAAGTTTTGATTTTTTTACAAACCAACATGCTCAGGTTGAAGCAAAGTAGGTTTCCACCCACGGGCAGGTTTCTATGATTGCAGACTGCAAACACACAGCTAGCGGGAATCGTAATGGGACCTACCATTGGCACGGCCCCCCACACGCCGCGAAGATGTGTTAGATGACTGCTTTTTCGCTCTGCCCGGGGATTCCCTTCGTATCGCAGAACTTGGCAGATGCCCCAGTTTTCCACAAGGCCAGCCCTTTGAACCCTCGGCCGACTTGGCATGGACTAGGGCCCCAGGCTCACCGCACGCATGAAATGACGCTACCTGCGACGATAGAGCGGTGAGTCAGCATGAATCAGATACATCAGTCGAAAGAAGTGAAGCTCCAAGAAAGAAAGCAAGAGCTACAAAGGAGTTCGCAAGAGCACAGCAACGACAAACAAGCAGCACCATCGTTCAAAGCCGCAAAAACAATTGTAGCACTGTTGTAAAATCCAAAGAAGTGGGCGTGAGCCGCTTGGATGTTAACCACAAAGCCTGCCATCACCGAAATGACCGAAAGGAGTACTCTCTGCGGGCCCTTGTTCACAAGCTGATATTCTTCAACCGCTTCTCTCGGAAGTGCCACGCCTCTCTTCGAGCTGGACCGACCAGAAATTCCGGATAATTTATACAATAAATTTGCGAGGCAAACCCTTGTAGCAAGACTCTTGGTTCTGGTAACACCCAACTTGCGCTTACCTGTGAGCCCATCTTTCAAAGGGGGTAAAGCAAGGACGCACACTTTGGACGGTCGCTTGCTGACAAGAACAAGTGCTCTTTGACACAGCCCGTGTGCCATCCTGCTATCCAAAGAGAGAGAGAGAGAGAGGTAAAGACAAACAGTATGGACACATTTTGGCATATACTGGCAGCTAGCTGTTGTGGGCAGGATCATCGCGTCACATTTACACCTGTTATGTCGTTACTTTTCTGGGCCTCCGTTCAGCCCAAGACTCGACTTTTTGGAGCCTCTAATGGGTTTTGGCATTGGCAAAGGAGGACCTCATTTGGGCAAGGCGTGAACACCTCTGGGACCTCCATATCTGAGCAAATAAGTCTGCTTTTTGAGGGGAATATACATCATTCCGGCGTTCAAATTTATCTTCCAGGGGACATATGTAATAGTGCGCCAACAGGAATCAGCACAAAGCACACACCAAATAAGCAGGTCAATGTTGACATGCTGGATATATAGAACAGCTACGAGAACCCCTGGCTGACTGAGAACAGTGAAAGCTGGGGCACGTCCCGGAACATTTCCTACACACAGCTTTTACGCTGCTTTTCGTGGGGATGAATGTAACTCATCCCTTCCCTTCTAGGAAGGCTTGCGATCGCAATGCTCGGTAGTATGAAGACTAGGTCCTCCAGTAGCGAGGATAGAATAAGGGTACCCTTTTTGCTGTAGTCCATTGTAGTCGGGAACCCTCCCCCAAAAAGGGCAGAAGGGACCTAGAAGAAAATGCCACGTCGAACAGCCACTGATACAGCTCCGGAGCTAGAGCGGGGTGCGCAGCGATACCTTTCTACAAGTGAATGCTCTTGAAGGAATCTTCTGCGTTCGCCTCAAAGATCACCTCTGGAAGCTCTGTTCAATTTGACCTTTCAAAAAAGTTGATGCCAAAGTGTGCTGCGCCTGGTTCAAAAATAGGTCCCCAAATGGAACCCTGGTAAGTGGAGCCATGGACCACAACCTGCGGTCCATACCCTGGTTGTCTAAAATCAAACATCAAGAGGGTAGATCTTGCACGAATCTCTCCGTTTCTTCCCGCGTTCGCCTCACACATTACCCCTAGCTCTGTTCAATTTGACCTTTCAAGGTGTCTAGTGCCATGGATCAAAGCCTGCGGTCCATATCCTGGTGAGAAATGTTTTGACCCATAGTCATGTCTAAACCAAAC
The DNA here is from genome assembly GCA_963377175.1 of Effrenium voratum. NCBI lineage: Eukaryota > Dinophyceae > Suessiales > Symbiodiniaceae > Effrenium > Effrenium voratum. The sequence goes on from CAUJNA010000857.1 coordinate 43,575, forward strand.
ATCGGGGAAATCTACGGACCCCCTCACTCACCCCACTCCTCTCTCGCCTCGAAGGGAAACACACGCTCGTTGGAGCCGCAAATGGGGCAGAAAGATGCCGAGGCAGCGCCTGAGCAAGCGACCAAAATTTCAAAAACGACGAACCTGACCTCGCTGGCCGTGACTTACTTTATTGAGGACCCCCCTTTTTTTTTTTCTTCTTTTTTTCGGTTGGTGTAAAAGGAAGCCAAAAGGAACCCAACTACTGTGGATGGTTGCGAAATCCATTTCGCATCACCTAAGAAGCCCTGGTTTGATTCCCTGTAAATACCAACAAACAATTGTTTCCCATGGTGTCTTGGGTGGTGCAGGATTTTGTCCATCCACAGTATTTTGTGGGTCTCAAAAGATGCACCCCCAAGTTACTGCAACAGCAATGGCAATGTCAAGTCTTGGCCCAACAGGACATGGGTCGAAACTCCGGTGATCTTTCAGTCCCATGTCAGTGACTCAGCTGCATGCGCAAACAAAACCGTTGGCCCGGGTGTACCCTCTTTTCCAAGTCCCCGACCTTCAACCCACACTGAAATGCAAAAGGCAAAATGTTGGACCCACGATTTCCAAGGAAGTCCTGGCTACATTGACCCGCACTGCGCGTGTGCGGCAACAATGCGCTATACTTCTTTGGCGGGTGTCCGAAGGCTCTCAAGCGGCGCGCAATGAACGCTTGCCCGTCGAGATCCCGGCAAGTCTCACAAGAGTGAATGTGCTTCGCGCAGGCCGCAACGCAGCCTCAGAGTGCAGCACTCTAAGGTGCATGCCGCGCGGAATCCATGCCGCGTATGCATCTAGGTCCTCCAGTAGAGAGGTTAGAATACGGGTACCCGATTTTTTTCTGTAGTCTATTTTAGTAGGGGAACCCTCCCCCCAACAAGGGTAAAAGGGCAACACTGGGGGACCTAGGCATGATCATTTTACCAAGCCGCGTGAGGGCCTCATGATCTTGCACCCAAGGTTCAAGGATAGACAAGGATAGACATGGGAACTGGGATCCATGGTCAAAGATTTCTCTTACTGGGACTGAGATCATGCCAGGCCTAAGCTGCAAGCGTACCAAATCTCGCGTATGCACAGCTTTTGAGGCCAGCCTTCCTGATGTTTATCCACACCCACACAAACACAAACACTCTGTCAGGGCGACACAAATGAGTAAGGCGACAAGTATTTGTGCTAAACAAACACACACTTTCCTCAAATGATATCAATCACCCTTGTTGGTCAACAGGAAAAGTGTGGTTGCCTGTTGGCGGATTGGCGGATGGCAGTGATGTGGCCTATGAACATACATCTGGCAAGTGCTTTGCTGACAAAGTAGTCTCTGGCGGGAGGGTCTCATCTGTACACGCAAATCCCACTGATGTGGCGATTTGCGGTTGAAACCACTCATCTCCGTGCACCCGGACGTCTCCGCAGGCACTAGTCCAAGTGGGGTCGGATCGCTCAGGTCCAGGCGGGAAATGTTCACATAGAGCGGACAGCTCCGCCCCTGCAGGTGGACTCGGATGAGGTCCTGACGTCGAGGCCGCCTTGGGCGGCCCGAGGCCAAGGCGCCCAAATGCTTCAAAGGAGCCGAGTGGGCTGTTGTACATGTTGGGATGTGGATCATGTCGCTACAGGCTTTTTAGAGTCAAGCCCCTCCCCTACACTACAACTCCCATGTGTAAACATCTACTGCCTATAAACCGCACGGCAGTTGATTTGAAGGAATACCCAAAGGACAGCCAACATTTTGTGGTTTCCCCTATTTGGAGGCGTGGGGAAGTGCCTGGAACATTCTCTTGCCCAATGGCGCCTGCATTGCGTAGAACTCGTGCCCGCGGGCCACGTGTGCATCCAACTGCCAGGATTGCGGTGGAGCCATGTTCGATGCTTCAAGTCGCACGTGCCCCGACATGGGCATGGGGCAAAATTGAACCACTAGGGGACCGCTGGTTTAGTGCTTATCTCCATTTACCAGGCAGTGGAGCTAAGCAGTGGAGCTAAGTCCCCGTGACTCAATCAGTGGAGCTCAACCTGGTCGGAAACCAGGTCCTCCAGATTTGAGAGGTTAGAATAAGGGTACCCATTTTTTTCTGTAGTCTATTTTAGTAGGGGAACCCTCCCCCAAAATGGGTAAGAGGGCACTCGGGGACCTAGGAAATAGTGCACAACAAGGGGCGCTCATAGCGTGACTGCAGGACTCAATGTACCAGCGGGTCATGGGGGCATGCCCCAAGCTTTGACCAGGCAAGTTAACAGTCGAGAGTACTCTGGTGCCTAGCTGAAATAACAGCTTTCAGTTTCATAGTTGTTCTTTTCCCGGCGTGGTTGTTGGGAGGTTTGTCGATTGCCTCCCCAAGCTACAAATTGTGTGTAAGACCGCATATAGGATAACATCATGTGACGGATCAACATCTCCGTACACGCAAAAGCAACAGGCCCTTTACACCATTGGTTTCGGCTACTCCTTCCATGTGGCTCCCTTGCATAGCTGATGTGCGCAACTTGCAGAACTTGGAAAACCATGGCTCTTCGACAACTTCTGAACGTTCGATATCTGTCTTCTCACCTCAACTGCGAATAGCTCACATGGCCTGTTCACAATTGCTTACAATTCTTCTCAGCCTGCAGCTAGCGCACAAAGTGCAAACCTTCACTATCCTGCATCACAGCAGGAACAACGCCTCGTAAGGCAGGACACACCGACTCACCCAACAAGATCCGCTAATAAGACAGGCATAATATGAAAGCCAGGCAAAATACTGACTAACGTGTTTATCACACCACGCAACAAGCAACATGAGTCAACAAGTTAGTTCCAAAAGCCTCCCAAAACCAGTGCGCCCAATCTGTTGAAACAATTGCAATGGTCTTTGCCACGTATAAATCTGCGCCGTGCCGTGTCCGACATGCATCTGAACGAATACTTGGATCACTTTCCCCCTGCAAGTTCTCCGTTGAAAACAGCATGCCTGTGCGCAATACTAGCTTTCCTTCGCTTTTTGTCTAAGAAGCATGGCCGGAAATCTGTGACGAGCGTTTCTCCAAGCTCTAGACAACTGGGTTGTCACTTTTCAAATCCCCAGCCTGAAAGTTTTGGTTGAATGGAACCCCCCCCCAACTACACCGCAAAAAAACGGAGAAAAACAAACAAGAAAAGGATGGCTGGGAGCCACCGAGCTTCGACAACACCGGCACAGAAACGACACCACCTCCTCTCATCCGGTGCCCGTGTCATTCGCCTGAGAGAGGAAGGCCTGCAGCTGGTGCTGGAAGTCGCAGCCTGAGGTGGTCAGCATCTCCCGGATCTTCGTGAGCTTCTGACCTGATGCGGCGTTGCCGCTCGTGGCCTGGTGGTGTCCGTTTTGGTTGAAAAATAGTGGACAAATCGAGGGCGATTCCTGGGTTACCTGGTGGTTCAAAACCACCAAACTTTGGATTTTACTTTTACTTATCTTTTAAACGATCTCAGTATTCAATCAAGTACCAGGGAAACCCATCTAGTTTTTCCCAAAAAGGGCATGCCCGGTGGCCTGGTGGCCCCGAAGACGAAGACTCAGAACTTTAGACCCAGACACCCGAAAGGAACGGATCTAGCCATGCACCTTTCCAGGGATCCTCTTCAAGCCATCATGCTGTCAAAGAACCTTGCGCGCGATGTGTTCAATTGAACATGCCGAATGCGTGCACATCAAAGCGATCAGTACAGGCTATTTGAACAGGTGCAACTGTACAACTGGTGCACCGCAGTCTGCGTGCCGAATTGTCTCGTGGTTGCAGAGCAGTGGGCACACAAACAAGGTGTTGCATGCCATGGGTTCATGAACATGCTTCAACTGGAAGCAAAAACACATTCCCTTCACCTTGCAAAGAGATGCACGTCTGCGCATCTAATGCTCCTAAAGCCAGCTACCAGTGGATGACTAAGTTACAGGAACCCAATGTACCCAATCCCTTCACTGCTTGTTCGTACCGGGCGCCCGGCGATTCATGTGAATCTCAGTCAGGATCTCTTGCGAGGATGCCTGTGCCCCACTCCGACAGTGTGACAATCCCGACGGCAGGTATGCAAGCACCCGGTTGCAACCAGCGACCCCAGTAGAAAAGAGGAACCCTTCAAAGGGGCTCACCATCTGTAGCGGAGCTCGTAAGAAACAAGATTGGCAAACTGATGCCACTGAAAAACAGGGTATGTTTTTTGAATGAATCGCCATTGCGTGCTCCCCCCTTCTCATTTCCGAAAAGGGGCCTCGGCTCGCACTTCGTCATGTCCCTCATGTTCCTCACACTATTCCCAAAAGACGGGTTGAACGTGTTGATCGCGTTGAATTTGACCCAGGTTGTCACCTATACGCAAGATTGCATTCATGTGGGTGTGATCTTAAAAGCAGGGAACCCAAAAAATGGCTTTCGCTTCCCTGTGGTTTCCCTTGCAACTCCAAAAGAGTAGCCTCGAAGAACAAGGTCCCATGTCACAAGCACCATTAGCATCCAAGGTGCTAGGTCCTAAGCGAAGTCCCAAAGTTGCTTCAAAACCTCTGGGTCGAACACTTTTCTTGCGGATCCATTTCCATTCTTTCCAGGGATCCTTTCAGAAAACCAGAATCCAAGGTGACAAACAGATCCGCTTTTTCGAGAAAAGAACGATGCTTGAACCGAATGGACAAGGAGTCAACCCCTAGAATTTAGGGGACCAAAACCAACCCATGGCAGGAGGTTTTTGTCGAGTCCTTTGGTCCCAAGTCCAAGCCTTGGTGCGGCGAATGCTGGTGATGGGAACCAAGGGCTGGTTCACTTGGAGATCCAGGTACTTCGCCACCACGTGGCACACCTGCGGCATAAAGAACAAAAAACGACTTGAAAATGGTCGTAATCCCAGAACCATGCTTCAAGAATTAAGAAGGCGGATATCCGCAGCTATCTGACCTGAGGGTAGTTTGATGACTTACACCAATATCAAGGAACTGAGGGATTCGCCAGAAGAAAGCCAACGACCTCAATGTTTGGTGCGTGACGCCTGTGGGAAACTTACACCTTCATTTGCGTCTTGGCGGCAAGCCAACGACTTTTCCCCACGGCCACTACAATCTAAACGCCTACTGAGCTGGAAGGAGAAGGCAAGTCTTGTCGTTGGCAAGCAACACCTGCCACTGAATCGATGTTGTAAAGCAATCGACCAGCTGTGACTAGCCTTTCTACATGTTCTGCCTCATATCAAGATCATGTGTATGCTCTGTGACAGTGGCTGGGTGTTTGTTGCCAAAGTGTTCCACTCTTGAACTCTGTAATCTGGGGCATCCAGTGGATTCCTTTCCATGGTCGTTGTTCTTGATCTCCTGGTAGACTGGTTGGATTAGAGACCACAAAGGACTTGCCCACAGGAGGGAGAGATGACGACGAATGATGGCGCTCAGCAATATGCTATGGGCATCTTTTTATCCGTGTCTTCGTCATAAAGATCAATCAGTGCGAATGCACCCACCTCTTCAATGAATTCCCTTACACTGGTAAAAGGATAAACACACATTCACACCAAAGCAATCAGAGACCTTGCACAACATGATGACACCATTGTGATACTCACGCAAGAATCAAACACCGGAAGCTCCTACACACTACATACGCAATTTCTAAACTCTCTGTGCCCCTCTACATAACTAGATCCTCCAGTTCAGTGGAGAGGTTAGAATCAGGGTACCCTTTTTTCTGTAGTCCATTTTAGTAGGGGAACCCTCCCAGCCAAAAAAGGGGTGAGAAAGGGCACTACTGGGGGACCTAGATAAAGATCTACGCACACATAGAGGGCATTATGGTCTCGGCCCCGAGATTTGGATAGTGGTTTTGGACTAGATAAACACGACCCTGGCTTCATACCTTCCCCATTCTTTCCAGGGATCCTTCTTTCTGGGAAACCTCCAGAAACCCAGGGAAACGGCCGGTTTTTGGAAAGAACGATGGCTGAAAAGAATGGGGAATCAACCCCTAGAATAGTCACTCAACAAAACTCTTGATAGCTCCTCAAGAGAAGACACCCGTACGGTTGCTCATGCGAAAGAACTCACTTAATGCCCGAGCCAGGCCACTCGCAAATGAGCCACGGTCAAACTGTGCAATTCTGGAAATGCACATATGGACCTGTGGATGTCTTTCTTTCATGGTACCCCTTTTTGGGTTGGTTTAAATGGAAAACCAAAAGGACCACCATCATTGCGGAGGTCCTTCAAACAAAAACGAGCCATATATAGGAACATGAGATGAGTCGTGAGTCCCGGCGGTTTTTGTGGAGTGCCCTGCACGTCCCCAAATTGACACCATTCGGCGGACATTCATCCCCATGTAAATGGTGTACCAAAGGTTCCGACAAGGATGGTCCAAACAGGATTCGCTGGGGACAGGATTCATGTCCAATGGTGTCTTCATTCTATGGTCCCCTATCTGGTAGCTCATGTCCAAACAGGAATCACTGGTGGCTTGGGGTAAATGTGAAGCTTGGTCCGCACATGCGTATCGAGCAATTTGCACCCACATGCGCCACATGCCATGGTCATACTTCTCTGCATATCAATCCTGATCATGGCTGTCTACATCTCTATTGACAGCCCGACCATCTACAAGACCGGGTGGAAAGCCAGTGTCGGAATGCATGGAAGACCAAGTTGCAAAAGGATTTGTTTTGATGGACACTCAGCTTTGGACTGGATCAAGCTAAACCTTCACGTTTTGCACATGGCATGCGTTCGCCTCCCGCCTCGCCGCAAACCTCACCAAAAAGAAACGCGCGTTAAAGAAACGCAACGCGCGCCTTGCGTGGCTCGAAGTCCCAGCGCTCTGCCACCCGGGCAGGGATCACGCGGATGTCCCCCAGGTGGCACTTGGTGCAGAAGACGAGGCCCAGGTAGTGGCAGTACCTCAAGGAAAAAGAACGAGGGATAACGGTTCTGGGGTGGTTTTACTGTGATTATTGGTGTTTTCCCGGGAAACCAAAAAACAAAACACAGAAAAAAGGAGACCCTCAAAAAACATAAGCGCACGTACACTCAAATGGCTATGATTTTTTGAGGGGTCTGTAACGCGCGACGCGCCACGAATCTTGTTACTGAGGTCTGTAACGGAGGTCCTTGTTAAGCAGTATCAGTAGAACAATGTAGCGCAGCACAACGAGGTATGTATTGGCTACGTAACGAGGTCTGTAACGAGGCAAAGCAAAGCGCAGGACGCAAAGCGCTCCCACGCAGCTCCAGCTTGATTGCAGCTACTCAACGCAAGCCAAGCTGCGACAAAAAACAGGGTCGCTGGCCCGGGCTGGGGTTGGGTCTGTAACGAGGTATGTAACGGCTATGTAACGAGGTCTGTAATGAGGCAAAGCGAAGCGCAGTACGCAAAGCGCGCCTCCGCAGCACCAGCTTGCTTGCAGCTATTCAACGCAAGCCAAGCTGCGGCAAAAAGAGGGCAGTCACGTCACTGGCCCGGTTTGTTCATCTGAGGTGTGTAACGAGGGTGTGTAACGAGGGTGGGTAACGAGGGGTGTGTAACGAGGGGTGTGTAACGAGCCAGCTGGTCTTGTTACAGAGGTCTGTAACGAGGTCGGTAACGAATGTCCGCCGCGGCTCTGTTACAGACCCCTCAAAAATATCACTGCCAAATAGAGGTTCTGGACAACAAAGGGAAGTGATCCGTCCCCTTTGCGTTTCCGGTTTTGGGAGAACCAGGAATTCTTGAAATCATATTGGCGATTTGACACCCAAAGAGTGGCTGATTGCCGGGCAGCTGGCCCATCTCCGAGAGGATTACATTTTCTAGTTGGGTTTGGTGGTAAAACTGGGGTCATTATTTTTTATGATTTCTGGGGGGTATCAAAGTCAGAAAATGGGGTCGTTTCCGTTTAACCCACCACTTAGAGGGTGACCTTTTACCATGGCAAAACAATGAGGCATGGATCCGCTTTCTGCTCGGCTCAAAGCTCCGCGTTTCTCTCGGCTCCAAACACTTAGCTTTGCCAAGCAGGAAACTGAGATGTAGCACTCCACAACCATCCCGGGACTCCTCTCAAATGGCCATGGGTCAAAAGCTCGGTTAGCCCCCAGTGAACATCCCAATCCCAACTAAAATAGACTAAAATGGGTGGTGCACCTACCCCAAAATGGTACCATTGGTTTTGACAACCGCAGCCAAATAGAGGCGTGGCTCAGAAAGATCTCCCATGACAACTTGCCCTGAAGAGGGCAAGCCAAATGGCTGTGGGTCAAAAATAGGTACCCAGAATGGCGAATGGAAACAATGGCGAACGCCGGTCCCCTAGTTGTTTCATTTTGACCCATACCCAAATAGGGATATCTTTGCCCATCGAGGACTTCGCAACATGGCGGCCTCTTGTTTCTGCTCGAAAGATGAATAAACATGAAAGCTGGCTTCCCCAAAGCGGGGCATTGACTCGTCAGCTCCGTCTCCATGCGCTTCGCGCCTGGGTTGCTGGAAGAGCGAAGAGGAGAGGCGCCGCTGGCAGCCAAGACAAAGGCCCTGCTGCCTCATCACCTGCATCTGGATCGGAAAAAAGGCGCAGATCCCCACGGAAAAAACTCCCGCTACGGCAGAAATAACCTAATTCTTGGAGTATGGAGCCAAGCAAAGGGCAAGGAGGCTGTTTGGGATTCAGCCATCTGATCCCCACCTGGGCTGCCCGTTTTCAGATCCCCTACTAAAAGTGAATAACTTTTAGTGGCTTGAATGGAAACTACCACTAAACACTAAACAGCTAAAAGGCTAAGGAACCGGATGACTCCCTCTATGCCAGAAATGACTTAATTTGGAATATGGAGCCCTGCGAATGGCCAAGAGGCTGTTTGCATTGGACAAAAAATTGCGGCAACACGCCGTGACTCCGCATCTTGGGAAGGAACTCTCAAAAAGTCTTGGCAAGCTGGTGGCAAAATGACGTGGCCTGGCGAGGAGCTTCTTGGACTTACCAGCGGTACACATGTACATTTCCATTGGCGCACTGAAGCAACTATTTGACGCAAGGATCATGTAGGTCCAACAATTCTTGCGGCATGTTTTTTTTTTTTGCAAAAGCCATGGTCACCACAATACGCATCCCAAAAGGTGGCAAGGCCAAAGACTTTCAGTGCATCCAATGCAGGTGGGAAGCCAACAGACCTTGTAAGATATGATCGTATTGCATCTTTCCGATTTGTTCCCTCACATGCGACCGTTAGCAGCTGTTGGGTAACTTTGCAAAGATCTGCACATTTTACTTTAACTCCAGAAGCTGAATTAAGAATTGGATCCCCAAGTAAAGGACCTTTGTCATGTTATACCCCCAAATCGGCTTTCGCTCGCTAGAAAATAGGCAGCCCGGGCTCTCTGGACAAAGCTTTTTCTCCGCTCTCGGATTTCATGATCCAAATCAAGGTTCGACGAGGCCTTTCATCAGAAGTCAAGGCCTCTCAACGTGCTTCAGATGGCCATGGGTCAAAATCCAAATCGTACCCCCAGTGAACATCCCAATCCCCACATGGGTGGTGACCCTCAAATGGGATCCCATTGGTTTTGACAAACACAGCCAGATTGGCGAATCTAAAACACAGAAACCAAATTGCCCCTCTCTTTGAACAATGTACTACATAGTCAGCTCCGTCAAAGAAGTTCCCCTTTCATGTGCTGCTTCCACTTGCTTAAGCCCCATGAAAAAAAATATAAATATTTCCAGTAGTGATAGATTCCCTTTGAAACCAACCGGGGAAGTGACACATATTCTAGGTCCTCCAGTAGAGAGGTTAGAATAAGGGTACCCCTTTTTCTGTAGTCTGGTAGGGAACCTTCCCCAAAAAAAGGTAAATGGGCACTACTGGGGGACCTAGTATCGAGCAAGTGGAGGTCTTTCGACCTAGCTTTCAAAAGTCTGCATGGGGTTACAGCAAATTTTGGACAAACGAACAAGCGGGCATACGGAGGGAGCGAGGGTTTTGGGGGCAATTCCCTTGGCTTTCCCATTTCCCATACCGAGCTTAGTCCAGGTGCATCAAACGGGGGAATCCTCCCATATCCCTTCCCCCCGTATCCCTGCGAGTTGGTCCCTGAACATTTTGGCTTGAAACCCATCGCCACGGAAGCCCACGAGCATCAGCATGCCGACTCCGTTTAAAACGGCAAAAACTTTCCGAGGACATGGCGAGAAGTCTTTAAGGGCCGGTGGGGAAAATTCCATCGCGTTCGGAGTTGTGTGGCAAACCAGAATATGAAAGGAAGGTTCCAAGTCCAACTATAGCAGAGATTGACACCTTACCATGTATGAATATCAACAATATACGCATCAACTTCCAATTGCCAACTTCCTCCCCCTCCCTCAAAAAAGCAATCACCTGGAGCATGCCCAACGGGTGCCTGCACATCTTTGGGCAGGCGCGTGTGCATGCGCAGCCTCCACTCCAGGTGAACCTGAGCCGGAAAAACCCTTGCGAGGAAAGAGAACCTGTCCGGAGAAAAAACAAAGTAGCGAAAGGGGGTTTCGCCGCATCCCAATCCCAAAGCGAGGCAAATGGCTGGGGGTCAAAACCAAGGGGATCCCATTTTGGGACAGGTGCACCACCCATTTTAGAACCTATTTTAGTGGTTGGATTGGGATGTTCACTGAGGTTACGATTTGGCTTTTGGCCCATGGCCAAATTCACATCCCATCTCATCCCAATCCCAATTCCAAGGGGTTGGCCAATCGACGTAGAACATGAAATCACTGCGACGGTCAACTCGCGTACCTTCCCCCAGACTAACATGGAAGCTCCCAGGACCCCGAAATGGAAGACTTGGTTTCCATTTACAGGATCGACCTTCCGGGAGCTTCCATGTTAGTGTGAGGGAGTGTGGCAAGTTTCTTGCATCTGTGCCACTGTGCTGCTTGGCTCTATAAAACTGTCACTTGCCCCCATGGTCAGAGACAAATGGAGAAGTCCTCAAGCGACCTTCTCATGCGCACCAATGAGCCCCAGTCAGTACATCATCCATGGCGGACCTCCTTGGGTGACAGATTCGGAGGGAATCAAGTCAATGCCATTGTGTGTGATGATATGCCTTTCATGAGATCCCCTGATCATAACTATTTGACTGTTTGAAGGGAGACTTTGGTCATTGATCATCACCTTGGATGTGTGGATTGAACATGCTATTCTGAAATGCAAGGATTCCTAAATCTGTCGGCTTCAAAGACTGGGAGGAGCTGAGGAAGTGAAGTCAATGTCAAAGGCCAGCAACATCCAGCCTTCTACAGGTTGGCCGACTCGAGTCGCAATCAAAACCTGGTACTAAAATGGTCTACCCAGAACCATGCTTCAAGAATTAATACGGCGGATATCCGCAGCTATTTATGGCAAGGGGATCGTCCCTTACTATCCTTCATCAATCCCCGGGTTTTGAGCAAGTGGCTCACTTGACATCCAATGTTGATTGAACATTCTGGGCATTGTTCCCTCCCAATGGCCAAATCAAGATGCATTGCTACTTTGTGAGCATGCCAGGAAACACATGGTGGCACAAATTGCTGGAATCTGTCCCAAAATGACTGATCAAGCAATCTGGCCTTCTACGGATCATGCAACAGCTCGAGGGGTAGAAATCAGTCATGGAAAGCCGCTTGAGGTCGTCAGGATTGTCGAACATGGCCAGTGTCACATCACTTTGGCAAAGCAAAGAGCTGCTCCAGGATTGCATTGGTAACTCATTGGCATCGAAGGCGTCTTCCCGCGTGACCAAACATCAGGCGGAGGAAAAAAACGCCGGCATAGCAAGTAACCACGCCAGCAAACACAGCTTTCACAGCCGAGCATTTGCTAGTGCAGGCTTATTGGGGAAGTCATAACAGGAGCATGCAATGCGGAATCAACCATGAAGGAAGCATCCGTCCACTAATGAGCCCTCCTGCATAGCATGGATCAAACATGCGAAATTGCCTTCCGGGCAGAGAACTCTCGGGTTTGTGGTGGGACCCTGGGAAGCGTATTAGGCAAACAGGAGGGGGATGTGTCTGGGGCCGCCGAACATACGCCAGGAAATAGGGTATAGGTGGCCGTGCAACAAAGAACATGCCGGATCTCAAAGCTACCTTCAATGAGCTTCTGTCCTAAGGAGCAACATTTGCACATCTCTGTCGCAAGGTGTTCCACACATCGAAGCAACATACAGGGATCCGACGTGACTTCCGCGTTCGAGGGATGAGGAGGAGACGAAGGTCTCCCGTCCGAGGGCCCCGCGCCGTTGCCCAACTCCTGAGGAGCACAGCCAAGGACCAGCTCGCTTGGCAGTTGGGATGTTGGGATGTTGCTGGCCAGTGCTACACAGCATCCGGAAGGGGGACAAACGATGTTGCGGCAACATGGCAGCTGCGAAATCCTGTGGGGCTGGTCGAAGGGCCTCTTTAAATGTGGGTCTGTGAGGGGCGGCATTGTGGCAGCTGCGATCAAAGCCACGCCCAAGGCTCATGAGCCTTGGAATCTCAATGACACAAAGCACATCACTGGTCAAAGGAAGGATGGGGGACGTGCAAAGACAACCCGCTCTATTCAACCATGTTGCAAAATTCAGAGCCCATTGAAGCCACCAGCGCCGGGTCCAATCGTTAAATCATTGAAACTTGGGAGGACACCATGTGAAGCCATTGCTAGTTGTGAACATGTCGGCTCACACCAAGATGCAACGAGCAAATCAAGCCGAAAGCGCTTGATCCCACCTGGGGGGCATAGCTGGAGCTTGAGACCTAAGATGTGGCCGGCGGATCTGCGACTGGCTGGTTGCACCTGACCCTGATGGCCCCCCTTTCCATATGCCAGCATGAGCACCACAGTTGCTGGTCTTGCTCCATGTCAAAATAAACACTTATGAAAAGCAGAACTAAACTTGTTTCAACGTACTTGTGTGTGTGTGTGTGGGTGGGTGGGCGGGTGGGTGGGTGGGTGCTTGTCACAGTGTCCGTGTCCGTGTTTGTGCGTTTGTTTCTTTGTGTGTGCGTGTGCGCGCGCGAGTTTGTCTCTGTCTGTGTCCGTGTCTGAGTGTGTCTGTGTCCTTGTCCGCGTCTGAGTGTCTGCATGTGCGTTCAAAATCAACATCTCAAGTGATTTAGCGATTTTCCGTTGAACAATCAATCAAAAGCCATTCAAAAGGGCGCAATCCCCAAGAAAGTGAGTCACATAAACCAAAGTGCGGAGTAGGAAGTCTCGCCTGGGTGCCCGGCAGATCCTGAATGCTCGGAGTTGCTGTCGGAGTCCTGGGAGAAACTCGACTGATTTGGCAAGTTGCCCGTAGCGTCAGTTGTTGGCGTCGCATTCTAGGCTTGTTTCACTTGCTGCTGCGATAGGGAATGACCGTTCTCGTTGTTGGGAATGAACCGTTTGGGGATTCCCTTCAGGGATCCCACAAGGGATTGTTTATAGGGTCCTTCCCTCATGCCCGGCTGACCAGCAAGTTAACGGAAGTCAAAAGGGACACCGCCCACTTTTGGAGGTTTTCAGGCCTTCCATCGGACTTGCTCAACTTATGTATCTGTCAATTGGCTGATCTGACCTGCTTGGATGGGATAAGAGCTTCCCGTACTCTTAAACCTGCACGAAACATGAGGCTTCAATCTGTCTAACGTGAAGGAGGATTCTTTTGCTGCATGCAACATAGCTTGAAACTAGCTTGCATGGACAACAACTGAACACGTGCCTGAGTTTGCGGCTGTCCTGCTGTGCAAACATTTTAGAACTGTGGCAATGCCATACGCACATCATGTTCAGCATGGACTGGCTCTGGTATTCTTAGTATGAAACATTGAATTTGTATCCATAGTTTTTTCCAAACCAAGGATGCCCCCCTGCCGAATCCGCGAACTGCTGCGGGCCAATGCTCAAGCAAGTATGTCTAAACCGGCCAAGCCTCCATGCTGAGGACACGGGTCTCTACGACATTAATCCAGGTTTGCCACCCAGCAAGACTCTAGGCTTCCAGGCGGAAAATTTCACCGGAGAGACGGGAACCGCAAGCTGACAAACCCAGAGAGATAGAAACCAAGGTGTGGGTCAAAACCCTGGCACCCCCCAAATTCCCCCAGGTTCCCTTGAATGGACCCAAGGGGGGGTTACCCCTGAAACGGTATTTGGGTTTTGACCCACCTAGAAACCCAAGCGCTGATTGCGGTCTTGGGAATGCACATTTCACTTGTGCCCAGTGCCGTTTTCTCAAAGGAAATGCACCATGACAACTCGCCACCATTCTAGGGGTTGACTCCTTGTCCATTCTTTTCAACCATGGTTCTTTCCAAAAACCGGCCGTTTCTTTGGGTTTCTGGAGGTTTCCTAGAAAGAAGGATCCCTGGAAAGAATGGGGAAGGTACCCCTAGAACCATTCCTGAGTAACCCTCAAAACAGCGGCAGAGGATTCGAGGATTCAAACATCGGTTCAGCTTGTTTGAGCGGCTTGGGCAGCTCAAACCCACAAGCTCAGCTGCAAGCACAGGAAGAAGCGCTTCGAAGAGGCCTAGGGCGAATGCGTCCCGTGCGGCCAAAGGGGAATGGGAGCCCTAATGAGGCAAGTTGGAACCCTATGTTTGAGTCAAATAGTAAAAACCAATTGTAAAGGGATCTTCAAAAAATGGGTTCGGAACATGTTCAACATCTTGAAGATGTTCAAGGAACAATCAAAAGGCTGAATCAAGTTCCACCAGCGATCTCATCTTACGCAGATCCCAGATGCAAGCAAGACATTGCCCGTTGGATATGTTTTATTTGAATCTGCGCAACAGAAACCAAGCATGACACACAACTTTATCTTGGGGAAGCCAAGAGCAATGTGTCCCAAGAGTCAACGCTTGAAAAACACCTTTCGGGAAACGTCTCCGGCTGCTTGTGGCCCGGAGTGGCCGTAGTGTCAAAGATGAACCGGCGTTTCATGCAACTTGGGGCAGCTCCCAAGCTCCAGTCAACAAACAACACAACTCTCTTAGGAGTTTGGGCGTGGCAGTTTCGCGCTTCAGCATTCCATAGGTTCTTAGACCAAACACCGGACGAGGGTGTGGGGCAAAGAGTGGAATGGGAAGCCTTAAGGCCTGAAACCCACATGGAGAGCTTGACGACCATGGCTCAGCTGAGTGTCACATGCAAGCCCGGAGTGAAGCCTGAAAAACCCAAGTCGTCTTGGACTAAATGGGGCCTTGAGCTGCTGCGATCAAGATCAGTTCAGTAGGACAATCAGAACTGCACAGGGGCGTGTCCACAAAAATGGCGGTCGTCCCTTTGCTTTCCCTCTAAAGCAACCCCGAAAGGGAACCCTCAGAAAAAGACACCACATGAATTTCCAGATACTCCCA
The DNA here is from genome assembly GCA_963377175.1 of Effrenium voratum. Lineage (NCBI taxonomy): Eukaryota > Dinophyceae > Suessiales > Symbiodiniaceae > Effrenium > Effrenium voratum. The sequence goes on from CAUJNA010000857.1 coordinate 58,921, forward strand.
TCCTTTTGGGCGTGATTTTTCTCACGCCCGTTTTGAAAGTGCTTTTTCGGAAAGAGGGCAAGGGGCGAAAGAGCCACCAAACAAAAGTCAATAACGTGATGGCTTTTGGCCGGTAGCCAGAAGTTTTCTCAGACCAGAAACAAGCTTTTAAGCACATGTACCTTGAATTCCGGTCTGCCACTGCCGCATTTGACATCTCTAGCATTCGACTAAATATCCAGCAGACATCTGCAATTATTACTATATTTCTAAAAATTGACGTAAGGTAAAGGACCTTTAGCATGCTGAGCTCGTTATACCCCCAGGTGAGCTCGCTGCAAAATAGGCAGAGACACGAAGGGAACTCTTCGCTCATTGCTCAATGCTCGCTGAGCTCCTGGCAGGATGCCTACGCCTGGCGATCCAAAAAACATCCGCACAAAGAGAGTCTTCTGAACTCTGGGCTTAGGGTCCTCATGATGCTCGTCCTGATCCCCATGTTCGTAATCATGTGCATGTTCATTTTAAGGCAGTTTCATGCAGATGTTGGTGTTCATCTTCCTATTCACAATGAACAGTGTCAGCCATCACCATGGTATGCGCTCGCCATGCCTCCGACCTGTGAAGAGTAAATTGATCCAGACCCGCTTCTACATGCTCTGCTGACATGGACAGGTACAAGTTTGCTCGCTTGGTTCCTCTAGATCATCCCAGTTTGGAGAAGCGCCTATCAAAATCAGTGAGTTCCTAGAATAGATATATCGGGAAACATGCTCATTCACGACTTGATGAATCTTCCTGGCAGGAACTGGGACTGGCAGCTACCCGCCCCAAAGCCGCCCATTCAAGCCTGGGTGAGGAGACGACTCCTGGGCAGTGCGGCCAAGTGGGTCGGTGAGAACTGACACTGCTGTGAACATGAACCGCTACAAGCTACAAACCACATACATCTGATGGGGCAAAGTATCATTGTGGAATGCGGCCAGCACAAGGGTAATCACACATCCTGTGGAATCCTGCAAACTAATTCAAGCTCACCATGAAATCAGGAGTACCATGGTCGAAACGTCTGGTCATCATGCTGATGCTTCTCTCAACAGA
>CAUJNA010000857.1:65000-72500 GCA_963377175.1 Effrenium voratum
CCCGCCGAGCCAAGAAAGGGTACCCTGGAATCTGGAATCAACACCCACACACACATCCACACCCATACGTAATCTAATGAGGTCGTGTGAGCGTGCTAGCTCCCGCCCATCATAGTGGTCAACAGTTGACGAGTTGATGACACATTCATGATTTGTCGCTGCTTGTGTCAGGGTTAAGGGGCTGTTGGTCCCTGGAGATAGCTATAACACGCCACTTTTCGTGCAAGCAGAACAAACAGGTTGGTGTCAGAATGGGGAACCCCGCCCCCCCCCCCCCCCATTTAAAAAAAAAAAAAAAACAGGGTGCCCAGTTGGGCTCCCTTAAAAACACGCCCTGAAAAGGGGTTCCCTGAAAAACACGCACAAACACATGGATAGCAGAACGCGCGACAACTCATTTCTGAGCGCACGGCTGACAGCCCTGCTTGGCCTGCCAAGTTATGGATCTTCCGTTGGTATCCACGTGGAATCCGAGAGAAACAGGGTTCCACATGGATTTTCCCTTGAAACATCACCTCTACCAAGGGAGACTCACCTAAATGGGCCGCAAAACCATCTGTGGGAAACTCCTAAGAGCGTCTGCAAAATGGACAACTCGAATTTTTTGAGTGGGTTAACCTTGCAGGCCCAGCAACTCCTCACGACACAATCCCAAGTTATCTGCAACAGCAGTTGGCTCACGCTGTTACAGGGCACAATGCAGGCTGGAGCAATGCCTCGCTTCAATGCCAAAGAGGCTTGAAAAGACAGAGACCCCTCTTTCAAGAGTCGAACCCATTCCGGCTGCTCATGAAGTTTGTATTGCAACTTGCCCGTTGTGAAGTTTTACCTGCTGTGTCTTTGCCGTCTTTGCCCCTTACTACTGTGACAATGTGACAAGAGCCCAAAACGAGTGTCCCTTCCGGCACTCGCTCGGACTGTAGTCTCCCTTGAGTTGGCCATCAGATCTCACGGAAAAGGGTTCTGAGAACCTTCTTAGAAGGAGTACGTACTCTTACAAGGGTTTTGGGAACCTTCCAGGGGGAAGAGGAGTCCTTATGCTGGTTCTTCGGCAGGCCTGAACAGGATGCAGAACCCTTCTTTTGCCCGTGCCCTGCTGTAGTTTTTGTGATCTATGCCAACAACAACTGTAGTTTGGCCAAACTTGGCTTGCATACCAGCTCAGCTGGCGTCACGAAACAAGCCAAAGCAACTGGTGGCGCCTGAGGCTTTTTGGCAGCTTTTTCACGCCACGGAAGGTAACTTGAGAGCGTTTCAGGGTTCACAATGGATGGGCTGTCACACCTGCTCATGAACTGACAGGTATGTATGAATAGAAATAAGTGAATGCACCAAGCAATAAATCAATATATATATATAATATGTATATATATATATACATATATATATAATAAAACAAATATATGTACGCTCATAACTGTCCGTCTAAGCAAACCACCCACTTCCCTAGGCTTCTGTTGCATCCTCTCGGTTTGGTTGCGCCTGGACTCCGTTGCCGGCGCTGGCGCCTGGACTCCGTTGCCGGCACTGGGAAGAGGTTCATCGGCGTCCCTATGCAGAGGTGTCCTTTTGAACCAAACCAGATGGGTTTCCCCGGTACATGGGGCATACACCCCATCTAAACCTGTGGACCCCATCTAGGTCTAAACAAACTTAAAAAGGACACCTATGTCCCCATGTTGAACAGTCGAAATGAGATGCTGGGATTGGAACCGATGGTTTTTTTTTACCCTTTGGCGTTCCTCGCAAACATCAAACACACATGCACCCTGAAGAACCGGCACGTCCATTTCTGTGGTCTCAAACAGAAAAATGCGCCTTTGGGGTTTGGGATAGTATGTCGTGAATAGGGATGTGTCGCTTCTAGGTCCCAAATATGGGTGTGGCTCAAAATTAAAGAGCCGTGTGGTTGCAAAGTTTCTACTTTTTCAAGATCGATTTACCAAGGTGCCATTTTGGTACGTGTTATTGAGACACAGCCATATATGATTCGCGCTTTCTTGCCGTCGAACATTTTGGAGTGGAATGTCTCAAAATAGGGAGCCTTTTGCTGGACGGCTCCCTAAATTTAAGACTTACCCATTTCTGCTTGCTGTTTTTTCTGGAAGCAAACATCAATGTGACGATTGGGAATGTCTGGAGCTGCCCAATACTGTTTCCAAGGCATGCCACTGATGCCGTTCGTCCCAAGGGTTGCCAAAACCGCAAACAAAAACCTTTCTACTCGCGTCCAACAACCACAGATTTCACCTCCGTAGTGCACGCCAATACCCGAGTTCATCCCACTCGGAAGCCCTGGAATTTGTGACATCAGTCCAGCCAAACAACGAGCAGGGGCCCAGAAGTGGGGTTTTCCGGGACCTGTTCGACCTTGGGGGGAAACAAGAGTTGAGAGGCATACATGACGCAAAGCAAGGTGCTCAAAATATGTTCAACACACAATGAACTGATTGCCACTAGGCTTTGATCCTGAAAACCACCTTCAGGTTGCCTTTTAAAATTGCTCAAGTTGGCCTCCTTTGCTTCCAGAAGTAGCATAGCATTGAAGCGAAAACCATTGCCAGTGTTGAGTACTTTCCAGATTGAACAGTGAGTGTTGCATCCGTCCCTGCGTCCAGGGAAGCAACACAACAAAGCGATCGAGTGCATTTGCTATACCTCGGTCCTCATGTGCCACCTGTCTGGAAAGGGGGCACCTGTGCCTTTGCTTCTGGTTGCCTGTCTCAAAACTCCAGCGAGGTCAACATGGGACACTGTGACAGTACATTATCTTCTTCCATCGGTGACCCGCTGAATTGACTGGCCGAAAAGACTTCATACTTGATAAGACTTGACGAGCAATATGAAGACATCGACCAGCAAAATAATGTTTGCCAACTCAACTGGCAAGATCGTTGCAACTTCATTCCTCAATCGAGTCATAATCAAAACCCGGTATTCAAATGGTCGACCCAGAACCATGTTTCAAGAATTGAGAAGGAGACCGCAACTATTTATGGTTGGGATTGTCCCTTGCTAACCTTCACTTACCGGGGTTTTGATTGTGACTCAATTCGTCTTCTCACATCACCAAGGCAGCAAACCCAGACATGCCACGCAACTCATCTGCCCTGTGTCCCTGGCCAGCCTGCAGCACACCCGGGGCCTAGGTGAAGGCCACAAAAGCGCCAGGCTGACGCAAGCGATTGCTTGCTGAGTGTAGTTGTTCAAGCTACTGTGGATGGACGAAATCCATTTCGCACCACCTAAGGAACCCTGGAATGATGATTCCCCTGCAAATACCAACAAACAATGGCTTCTCATGGTTTCAAAGTGGTGCAGGATTTCGTCCATCCACAGTGTGGATAAGGATCAGCCTTAGAATTTCTCGTTCACGTTAGATGTTGCAAAAAGGGTCGAGATTCTCAACTTGCCTTGGCAGGCAGTCATTGACGTCTTCCAGGCAGCCCTTCAGATTCTCAAACGCCTGCTTGGGCGATGATTGACGGCTTTTCAAGCAAGACAACTGCCCAAGACCGGTCTTGACCAAACCGATCAGCGGATTGGGCTGCCGCACAGAACTCCTTCTTGGCGCTTGCCTGCGGGGGATATGAACTCAGCGCTGCATTCCCGCAGGCTTTACGGGTCCAATGCCGCAGATTTGGTACCTCAGGTGCAATGATTGGTATGTTTGTGGGGCAAGCCAAGCTAAGCAAAGGATGACCCCCAGTTTGTGGCTTGTTCTGTTTTGGGGCGGGGATCCATGCGCTCAAAGGAGCTGTCCAATAGTGGAGGGCGACAGTGGGACCCTTTGCGGCAAGAAGCACATTTAGGTCTCTCGTCTCTGCTGCTGTGAAAGCGACGTTGTTGGAACCCCGTGAGCCTGTCAGCTATTGAACAATTTGTCTGCCCGTGTGTCTTTGCATGGTTGCGCGCGTGTTTGCGTGTTTCTGTGTGTGCGCGTGCTGTGTTTTGTGTTTGTCTGGGCTTGGCATTTGTGTGTGTGTGTGTGCGTGTCGCTGCGCTTGGGTGTGTGTGTGTGTTTTGTATGTGTCCGCGCTTGTGTGATTAGGATTGTGCATTAGGTTTGTGCATTGTGCTTGTGTGTTTGCTGGCTTACTTGCTTGCTTGCTTGACTGATTGCTTGCTTGCTCGCTCGCTTATTTGTTTGCATGTTTGTTTTGTTTAGTTTGTTTGTTTGTATGTGTGTTTGTTGCTTGTTACGCTCGCTTGCTTGATCGCTTTATTTCTTTCATTATTAATTCCTTTAATTTCTCCTTTCTGTTTTTCTTTGTTTCTTTGATTGGATGTTTGGCTGGATTGACCGAACGTTTCCGTTTTTTTGTTTGATTGCGTGCTTGCTTGCTGATCGATTGATTGTTACCTTTGCATTTGTTTGAGTTGTGTGTTTTTTGCTTCAAAAACAAATGACTGTTTGCTTGCGTGCGCTCGCGCGTGTGCTTGCGTGCTTGCATGCTGGCGTGCTGGCGTGCGTAAGTAAGTGCGTGCGTGCTTGCGTGCGTGCGCGCGTGCTTGCGCGCGTGCGTGCCTGCGTGCGTGCCTGCGTGCCTGCCTGCGTGCGTGCGGGGGCGGGGGCGGGGGCGGGGGCGGGGGCGGGGGCGGGAGCGGGCGGGCGGGCGCGGGCGCGGGGCGCGGGCGCGGGCGCGTCGCGAAAGCGCGCGCGCCTGCCTGCCCGCCCGCGCGCGCGCCCGGTGGGTGTGGGTGTGTGGTGTGTGGTGGTGTGGGTGTGTGTGGTGTGTGGTGTGTGGTGGGTGTGGTGTGTGGTGTGTGGTGTGTGGTGTGTGGGTGTGTGGGTGTGTGGGTGTGTGGGTGTGTGGGTGTGTGGGTGTGTGGGTGTGTGGGTGTGTGGGTGTGTGGGTGTGTGTGTGTGGGTGTGTGGGTGTGTGGGTGTGTGGGTGTGTGGGTGTGTGGGTGTGGGTGTGGGTGTGTGTGTGTGTGTGCATGTGCGCTCGTGTGCGCTCTTGCCCGCGCATACGTGCGGGCGTGGGCGTGGCCGTGGCAGTGGCCGTGGTGGTGGCCGTGGTGGTGGCCGTGGTGGTGGCAGTGGCCGTGCGGGCGTGCTGGCTTGCCTGCTTGCTTATGTGCTTGCACGTTTCTGTGTTTGCGTGTGGTCTGCTTGCGCGCTTTTGTGTGTGTGTGTGTGCGTGCGTGCGGGTGGGTGGGTGGGTGGGTGGGTGGGTTGCCAGGTGGGCAGGGTGGGTTTGTGGGCGTGCGCGTGTGGGTACGCCTTCACGCGTTGGCATGCACAGTGTGCATGGGTGTAACCCGTTTTGACCAGCACAATGTGTTGTTGTACTTGATCTGAAATCCCATGGTCGTTCAACAACACTTCTCCTATGCTCAGTGCTAAGTTGCCAAAGCAGCAGCCGGCAGCTCTGGAGCCCCTTTCATTTGCGTATAGTCATCTCAGGTCAAGGTCAAAGCTTGTCAGATCCACAATCCTCCGGTACTCGTGGGTGCATGCCAAATCTATTGCCCAACATGAACACAGGTTCCAGTACACAGAACATGCACACAAAGAATGATAACATGACAACACCTAAGCCGCTTCAAAAGGAGCATAGCTTCTTTGGCGCGCATAGCTGCTTTTCTCGCGAGTGTTGAAGCTGGTGTGCAGGTCTGGATTGGTTGTTTCTGGGGCAAGCCAAGCTAAGCAGGGGATGACTGAACATGGAACAAGCAAATGCAGGGATCAGCGTGTCCTGTGCTTGACTTCTTGAGGAACTGAAGCTCAACTGCATTGATTGGTTTTGCCGCTTCAGGCTCCAGTGGAACACTATTGCTGCAAACTGAAACGGAAAATCTGCCTCTGCAATGCAACAAGCAACGGCCCTGTCTAAATGCGCCCTCACCTTCCTATCAGAAAGGTGCATGATCTTTGAGGACTACCCTGCCGTGACAGCATGACTTACCACCTGTGATTGGTGGCTCCATGCTTAGCACTCCTTTTTGTCTGTGACCATTTCATAGCATTTGTGCTTGCCTTAAATAGGGGAACCATCCAGCATGGGTGGTTTCCCGGAGGCTCCCTTGAAAACCACCTAAACAATTCGCCTCGGCCCCAAAGGGGCCAAGGGCGCTCAGATCTCTTTTCCAAAGAGATCTTCGCGCAAATCACTAAACAATTGCTTTTTTGTTCTGAAAAGCATGACCTCCTGGTGGCCAGGCCTGTCTGACGTGTGGCCAGTCTCACGTGTCTGAGACTGGTCTCAAGCTATGCCAGCTGCTAAGCAGCCCAGGCTGACCAGGCCCCTTCGGCGCAGTCTGAGACTGGTCTCAAGGTATGCCAGCCTGAGACGAGCCTCAGGCCCAGTCCCTCAGCCCGCCTGCTGGCGTGTCTTACGTGTCTGCGACTGGCCTCAGGCCCAGCCCAGCCAGCAACTCGCTACCCAGCCTCAGCCCATCCAGCGACCCGCCCAAGCACAGCTCAGCCCAGCCCGCCCAGCCGAAGTTCCAGCGCCCAGCAGCCAGCAACCCACCCATGGCTTCGCAGCCTCGTGGCTGAGACTAGCTTCAGGCCCAGCCCAACCAGCAACCCGCCTAAGCCAACCCCACCCAAGCCCACCCTGTTTGAGACTCGCAGGCCTCAGCCTATCTAGCGCCAAGACTGGGCCTCACCAGCCTGGGCTCAACTAGCGTCTAGCCCAGCCCAGTCCGCCTGCTGGCCAGGCCTGTCTGTCTGAAACTGGCCTCAGGCCCAGCCCAGCCATAGCCCAGCCCCCTCAGTGCGGCTGCCCAGCCCGCCGTAAACTAGCTTCAGGCCCAGCTCAACCAACAACCCGCGCAAGCAAGGTCCAGCCAAGCTGCCCGAGACTAGCTTCAGGCCCAGCGCAGGCTTATCTGATGTGTCTGAGACTAGCCTGTGGCCCAGCCCAACCAGGCGAGGCCGGCTTGTCTGACTTGTCTGGAGCCAGCTTCAGGTATTCGGACCTTCCCAACACTGGATTTCGGTGTTCCTGACCCTTCCCTCAAACTAGGCTGGGCCGAGGCGGGCAACGCGAAGCGTTTACAATTAAGGGATACCTAAGAGACACGCCCATTGTCCGTCTCAACCCGCGAACATACTCCGAATTTCACGGAACGCCTGGCTCGTCTTCCGGCTGCCACCAAGTCCCGGAGGCTGATCTCTACCTCAGTTTAGGCCGCTGGGGAAGCGGCAAAAACCAGTCTGGAAAGAGGCCAATCCTAATCCATCCCAAAAATATCACCAAGAAAAGTCCTTACATAATCCACAGGATTGCCTTTCAACACTTGGAAGCACAGGAAACCATTGCTTTGATGGGCTTTTGGCAAGGACCAAAGGACGGGAGTCAGTGGTACACAATTCGCAGCCAAGAATAAGGACTCTCCAATCGTGGGATGAGGTCGTCAACCCGCCACTTGCAAGGACATAGCTTGCCCAGATCCATGCTAGTTTTTTTCTTTTTCGCAGCACCTTTCCCCCCCCCCCCCCCCGGGTTGTTTCTCCAAGATGGGTGTGGCTCAAAATCAAACCACCAG
>CAUJNA010000857.1:77500-90000 GCA_963377175.1 Effrenium voratum
TGAACTTGAAATGTAAATGGATGTCAGCCGCAGATTGAAAAGATTGTTGAAGAGATCGCTCATTCATCGCCAATCCCAATTGCGGGAGCTCTTCCACGGGCGCTGATCATCAGACCACCACGAGTCCCAGGATTGGCCCCAGCTTCCCCAGTACGACTGGCTCCATTGACGATCTTGCCATTGGCCACCGGTCTCCCGGAGCTGCGGAATGGGCTTGCGCGTCACACCGACAACTGCAGGGAGCGGGGTGGCTCGTCCAGGGATCTCGATGTTGGGGATCTCCTCTTCGACGAAGCAGAGCAACTCAACCAATACCATTTCGGGGTCTCCCACAGACGAGAAATCCCGGGTCCAGCCCATCACGGGGTAGCGGTTGCTCTTGTCAAGGCTTCCATACAATGCAGCAAATTGTTCTGGTTCCAGAAATCTGCCACCATGCACAACATAGACGTCCTTCGGATCGACCTCCTGCACGTCCTCCGTTGGCGGCACCAGCGTTAGCCGTGCGTGATATTTCGGCACAGCAACGCTTCCTTGGATCATTTCCTTGGTTCTCACGAAACTCGGAATAATGCATCGTGCCACCTTCTCGATGAACTCGAGGGCGGACGGCGTCAGGTCTCCCCGCGCGGCAGTGTAGGCGTAGAAGGGGTCATTGATCAGCCTCTCGTACAGCGTGGTGTACTCCTTGTTGCGAAGAACCGCTTTCTTGGCGATGTCCTTCATGATGCCGAGGCCCCCTCTTGCGCTTCGATCTCCCCGCGCATCCTTCCGCTGCGTCAATATCTGAGTCTCAACCTGGTCCATGGAAAGCGGCACGCCCAAGCTGTTGGCCATCTCCTGCAAACGGACGACCCTGGCTATTTTCTTGATATCGGGCATGCGTTCCATCAGCTGGTCACACTGAAAACAGTTGATGGTGCCGACCGGGATGAGGATTTTGCAGCGAGGGCACTCAACGTCGGGGATGTGCATGACCTCCGCGAAGCGCCAGTTTGTCGACTTCTTCTTGTTGGGATCCAAGTCCTGCCACAAACCACTCCGGCCTCGGGTTTCCCCGGGCTGCTGCGTCACAGCTCGGGCCCAGTTCCTGTAGAGGCCATAGCGGGCGGTCTCGAATTCAAGCGCGACCTGCTCTTCTTTCGGGAGGTTCTCGTCGTAGACGTCCTTGACCTTCGTCACATTGCCAATGCGGTGGGGCCGCGTCAGGTCGCGGCACGCTGTCGGAGCCCACTGTTTGTAATAGAGCTTGCATTCCTTCTCGGCGTTCGCCATGAACGATTCCAGCACTGGGGTCCCGACAACGCCCTTCTGGGTCTCTTCCCGATACTTCTTGATGCTGTCCTGGTAATTCCGTCTGACGCTGACGTACATCCGGTTGGACCAGATAAACTTTGCACATTCAGCGTCATAGGCGTAGATGAGGACCTTGTTCGTGATCCAATCCTCCGTCACCAGGGCTTCCCCGTCTCCGGGTGCGTACAGCCGACATCCCAATTGGATCAACATCTCCACATCGACGGCGATGTTGATGGGTCGGTCAGCACGCGCACCCCCCGCCTTCCGGCCATGCCTGTCCCAAGGAGGCACCACCGTTAGGTAGGCGTGACCACGCGAGGTTTGCCGGTCTCCCATTCCGCCCGGAAAGATGCCCATGTAGATGATGTCAAAGAAATTCTGCATGTTGCACGTGTGGTAGGCGATTTTGGGCAGCGCCTTTCGGCGTGCGTCCGAGAAATCTTTGCAGAAGCCCGGTCGCACACCCTTCTTTGCGTGCTCGATGGTGTAATTGACATCCATTGCAATGGGATCTCCAGGAATATTGTCAAAGCCGCTGGCCTCGGTCACCCAATCGTTGTGGCCGGTGAACGCGCGAATGCGTAGTGGCATGAAACTGAGCCCGTTCCATTGCTGCCCGGCCGGCGCGTACTCGACATAGACCTCGAACCGATTCGATGTGGACGTGGCCTGAAGAAGAGTGTATTGGGAGCAGTTCCAGTCATATCGGCGTTGGATCCATTTGGCGACGGCTGCGTAGTCGAAGGAGTTGTCCTTGAGATTGATCTCAGGGATGGATCGCGTCGCATGTTCGTGGGCATGTCCGCGAACCAAATACGACACCTTCTTGCGCAAGAAGGTCCTTCTGCCATAGTTCTGGATCTGGGGAATCTTGATTCCTGAGCACTTGATCCACTCCCTCTTGGGTTCAGCAGCCTGGCCACGGGTCTCCCCGGGCTTTCCAGCAGCTTTGGAAACTGCCTTCGCCTTGGGGATGTTCTCCGGGCCACGGATCTCTCCGGGCTGAGTCTTGCTGGTCCCAGCCACGGACGCCTGATCGCTGGATGAGGCAGCAGGCATTGGCATTGCCTTTGATTTCACCTTTGGTGTCGCAGCACTGAGAGCTGCAGTCATTTTGTTATGACTTTTCCGCTTGGAAGTGAGGATAAGCTTGATTTGGCCGTCCTCACCAATATCGTTCGGATCCACTGCGGCAACCTCAACGGCCTGGCCTTTCGGCCGGCTGACCTTAGGCTGAGAGCCAGGGGGCAGGTCGAAGCTGATCAGGTCCTCCTCATCCGAAGAAGAAGACCAATCAATCACATCGTTGAGGCCGCTGACGGTCGCCGCGTGAATGTCGGGTTGCATCATCTGCAAGATCTTTGCTTCCTCCTTGACGGTGTCAAGGGGGTAGAGGGGGTTTGCCTCCTTTTCAGTCTCCAGGAAAACCTCGCGCTTCGGCTCTTGCGCAGCGATTTCGTTGATCGCCTCCAGCTCCCTCTCGCGGACCTCATTGTCGAAAGGGTCCTCAGGGTTCTTTGCAATTGCCGGACCGCCAGTTTCCTGGGGTGTAGCGCCAACGATAGGGATGGATGTGTCAATGTTCATGTATTCCCTTTCGAGGCGGTACCAATTCATGGCCCCTTCGAAGCGGTTGATTTGGCCAATGCAGTACCCGAGCTTCGCGGCGGCCACATAGTAATTGATGTAGTGTTTTCTGTTGCGCTCGGTGTCATCGGTGTGGATGCAGTCTGCCCGGGACGTGTTGGATATGAGAGTCTGGGGGTCGAGGACGGTGATTCCCGCTGAACCGTGCAACAAACGTGCATGACCGTCCATTTGAGTCTTATAAGATTCACTCAATCCATACGTCTCAAAGTCCCGGGGTACGATGAGCACGACCTGGACCACGTCTTCCCGAAAAGCAATATGTCGTAGCCGGTCACGGACAGTCATCACCGCTCGGGCGTTCCTTTCGATGATGTCCATCGCAGCCTTCCGCTTTGCCTCGGAGTCAGTGGCCCAGCCCGCTAGGGCGGCGGGGTTGTCGATGTAACCGTTACGACCGACAACATCATTTCCAGACCAGGAGATCACGATGACGTACGGCCGGGGCTCAGGCCTTTCGGCGAGCTTTAGCATTGCCCGCTCAGCGGCATCAAGAGATTCCGCCAGTCCTTTGCCCCATGTCATTTCGGACCAGACCTCGTGCTTGTGCCCAAATAGCGTCCGCTTATTCTCCTTGATGATGGTGCCAACATCTGTCTTTGCTCCATCTTTGACCAATGCATTGAAGGAGTCGCCGAAAAACAGATAGTTGACCGCGGGTTTCCCCGGGCAGAAGAGGATATCGAAAGCCTCAGCCGGAGCCTCTTTGAGAATTCCCGCAGTACCAGTCAACGATGACATGGCATTCTTGGCGAGAGCCAGCGCATCGGTGCGTTCACTCATCTTGGCAAGGTCGACACCTGAGTTCACGTCCTTGACGATGAATGATTGAGTTGCCGCATCACGGAACATGTCTGACCAAGCCTCTCGGTTGGCGACGCGCAGCTCGTCGGGGATGACCTCGGCCTTCACCTTCCCATCGTGCAGGATGTAGTCCGAGCCGTAGTCAACTCGAGCGAGCGGCACATCTTTGTAGTTCCTCTCAGAGAATGCCGAGCGTACCGTCTTCAAGGCCTTCTCCACTGGCAGTGCTTCAGCCATGGTCGCAACTAGTATCCGTGTTTGGACAACCTTTTCTTGAACCGACACTGCATAAGCAAAAGCCTTGTGGATCAAGTCAGTCATGACGTATGTGTAGGATTCAGTATTTTTGAGATTCCGTCCCCTACCTTCGGCATGTTGGACAGCGCAAGAACATACTCTTCCATCAAGGTAATTGTGGAGGCAATGCATGTTGGTCTTCACGGTCCATGGTTTCTTCATTGGAATCCCATCGGTAGTTTTGACACCAACAGCACAACCGTCAAATTTAACAGAAGTCATGTTGTTTTGAATTACGAACTTGTCAACAGCCTTATCGTCCCAATAAGTGCAACTCCTAGGCCATTCAATAGCAATCAACGGTTTGGCGAATTCCATTGAGTTCACGAGGTCAACGAAGGCAGACCAAATTCTTTTGTAAATGGATCGATGTCGCTTCACCTTCTCTTTCGCCGTGTCATGATTCATGTTAATATGAGACCAAGCAGTTCCGCCAGTGCAAGGGATACTTGCCCATAATAAAACAGGAATGAAGCCCTTGTTGCCGATAGAGCGGATATGCTTCACCTCGTCAACGACACGCTTACGAGTGGCATGAGAAAGAATATCATCGTCCTGGGTAATCCGAATCACGTGGCAGCCAAAAGCGGGTCGGCGCGAAGTATCACCCAGCTTGGAATCATGTGAACAGCAAACTTCAACCAGAATACGATTAGGGGCACCCCCCGTATTCCTGGCCTCGGATTTCTCCAGGCGTGGCGAAACGGCAGCCGGCATACCTGGGACATCCAATTTACTAGCAATATTCATGAGTTTGAGCCCTCCCTGCCACTTCTCAGCATTTGTGAAAGGCTTCGTAAGAATATCTGCAGCCTGAAGTTCGGTGGACACGTGCGTAAGCTTATAGTGTTTCCGCCTGAATTGCTCCGCCAACCAAGCAAGATTAACACGTTGGGTCTTGTCGGTATGGCGAAAGGCCGGAGATCTACCACTTTCAAGAATACGGATAGTGGCCTGGTTGTCCTCGAGAAAAATGCCTTCGAAAGAACCATTGTTGATAAGAGTCACGCCCTCGCTACCAACACGTTCATCCCCAACATACTCAAAGTCGGTAAGGCTGTCCCTGATCTCTTTGGCCTCGATTTCGAGATCTGCCTTGCCGGCCCCCCGCATGAAGAAATACGTCTTGCCTATCCATGCGGAGTCGGTTTGGCTTTCTGGATCATTTGGGCAAATTCGAGAAACTTTGACATTGATGTTGCCATCGTTGAAGAGTTGAACCGTGTATCTGGTGCTGGACAAGGCCTCGGTTCTAACCGGGCAGTCGTCGTTCGATGGAACAAACAACTGGGTTCTTCTTTTATTGTGGACTCTGACTATATATCCATTGACCGTGTCGTTGATCCAATAATCGGAAGTTCTTGATGGGGTGAGAGTGCAAGTTGGGTTTTCTGTACCACCCCCCGCCGACTGTATGATCTCCCAGAGGCAGGAAGACGGAAGTCCAACAGCACGCAATGCCACATTAGCTGCAATCACCTCGGCTTCCGTGGACGACATCGCAGTGGAAGTCTGCTTTTTGGAAAATGCAGTCAGAGGATAGAATGTATTAGGGCCAATCAATGCAAGAAAGCACCCTGATGTACTGCGGGAGTCATGTTCGCCAGCATGATCTGAGTCCGCAAACAACCATAGTCGGGTTCGTGATGAGGGGTCACCAACGAAACCGTGCATCTTCCGATCGACTGTGGTATGGATATAGCACATTAACCGGAAGAGCGCCTGGTCGCAATCGACGGACCACTTGGTAACGCGAGAAGCCAGTCCCTGGGTCGCTCTCAAGAGATCAAAACGGGCCATCCGCGCAGCAAACAGGACCTTCATGAGGATTTTGGAGGCGATGGGTTGAAGAATACCCTTCTTCTCCGTATCGTCTTTGGTGGGTCTTGCAATGCGGTCATCCTGAAATGGAGTGGAAACCTTCTTGAACTGAACATTGCCCCCCGCAAGCTCAACATACCTGTCAAGGCATTGTTTAAGGAATCCGGTCATGTCATAGGTAACCAGCGTGACGGGTTTGTCCATGCAAGGTTGGTGCTGAAACAGTTCATCGATATACGAAAAACCTTTGGCTCGATTGGCTTTCTTGGCGGACGTCTTGTCCCTGAGCTTCTTCACGGCCGCAGCCGCTAGGCGGGCATTTCCAACATTTTCATGAAAGAAATACGTAGTCCCAACCCAAAGAAAAGGAACAGTCTGAATCTGATCATCGTCTTCATCGAAATGCCAATACTGCTGAGCAGCACCATCTTTATCAAAACATGGACTGCACTCTGTATACCGCGTCCCGCCCAACCCAATCTCTTTGGCAACACCGTTAGGCGTGCGGCGAAATTTGCGCCTTGGTTGCTCGTGTTGACAAACAACCACGCCATGTTCTGGATAGTGTTCCCAGTAATCCTGAGTTCGGCGAGCTGCAGCTGCATTCTTGTCGGATGGATCCTCCAGGTCATGATTGAAAACATGAGCGAAAGGATGATGTTCAGGCGAAAGTTGAACCTTCTCCGTGACAACATGTTCACATCCGAGGTACCTGAAGGTGGGTCCATATCAACCTTGGAAGAAATGAGTTCCCAACCTTTTGCAACATTCTGAACCGGTCCCGACATCTTGAAGTCGTCGACGTACACTGCGAGCAGGAGTCGAAGTTTCGGATGCCAGAAAACTGAAGGCCAGGCTCCAGGGTAAACAAGACGGAATCCAATGGACAAGAGAATATCTTCACAGTGCTTCTCCCATAGACCCCCCGAATCCGGGTGGCCGTAAAGAGCAAGAATGAGCTGCACTACTGGATCGCTATACTTTGAGGCCCAACCTTTCGGCCAGCGATACTTTGGGAGGCGTACCCATGTCTTGATTCCCTTGTGTAATGCCTGCGTATATGCCTGTCGCCCATCGGATTGTTGGGTGCAATTACCAGGCATAGCTCCATACGCATCGATGGCTTTGGCAGCTTCCATGGTGGAAGGGGCCGATCCAAGTTCAGCGAATAAAGCTTGCTCAGCATTTTCGTCTTTAACGTTGTTCCCCTGAAACACAGTCCTCCCCTTAAACTTGCGAAGAGGGTTTCCCTTTTGAAGTTCACTCCCTTTCTCAACACAGATTTCAAAGATTTTGCCAACATGGACCTTTTCACTTCTCCCCTTAGCTTCTTTGACCACCTGCGACCACTCACGCACAGTATTGTAATCCCATGCGCCCTTGCTCTCAAGGTTGTGCCACTCCACGTCAATAGACTTTTGAGCATCAGCATTGCTTTCAATCTCCTTCCGCCCCACTGGTCTAGCAACCATAGCATGAATAACGGGGTGAAGGTGAGCTTGAAGAACTTTGCAACGATGCTGACCAATTTCGGGATTCGCAGAGAGTGCAGGCAAAACTACAATATCCAGCGCGTCCTCAACGGTCTCCTCTTTAGAATGGTCCCCAACGCAAGGTGCAACAGGCATAAGAGGAATGTTTGAAAATTCATCTTCCAATCCTGCAGTGGTCGCCGGCCTAGCTTTGGAAGAAGAAGCTTCCGGGTCCTCGGAGACGGGCTCATCGAGTAAAACCATGCGAGCCTTCTCTCGTTCATCTTTGATGATGGCGAGTCTCCTTTGCTTTGTTGACATAGTTTTCCAAAGAAAAGGTGGAATACTGTCGGGTTTGCTCGATCCTGAATACCTTCGGGCTTTCACACCCCCCGCATCGTAATGAGCACCTCCATCTTTGGGAACAAAGGTGTCCTTGCTGGTCTTCAAATCGATGACTTTGACCATCTCCTCCGATGCGGGTCCCTTTTCGGGGGAATCTTTGATCAGCTTTCCGAGGTTTTCAGCGAGTTCCTGATCATCGATGTCATCCTGGCCTGGCATCTCTGCCGGCAAATCCTCCTCCAAGAGCGGCGCATCCAATGCAGCTGGATCGGGCGTTTCAGGAGCATATTCAAGCCCCGGCATTACGCCATTCATGTGCAATAAGTGCCGTTCGACCATTGGAAAAGAGAATTCACCATCCGGACATTTGATCTGATTTACCCTCAAAGGAGCAATAGGTTGATCATAGTCCTTCTCCATCAAATCTCGCAAAGGAATAACGAGAAATTCGTGACGCCAAAGAAAGTCAGGATGGATGGGATACCCCAGAAATATTCCAGCCCTGGAAGTAGGTTCAAACTTCAAAGGCTTGTTGGGTCGATTCCTTGGGCCGGTCCAAAAGTTGACTTGACAACCAAAGGGCAAATATGGTCCGGGAAAATCTTCTCCAAAACGTACCTTCCATGGTGAATGATAATCTGGGTGGTCCGTGATGTTATGCGCCATGCAATAGTGTTTGGCCGCATGTGGCCAATACGAATGATGCAAACCAGCTTGTTCCAGGTTGGTCCTCGTGCCCTCGATAATCGCCCTGACGTTCCTCTCAGCAATAGCATTAGTTTTGGAAATGTAGTTTGTACTTTGAACATGCTTCCATTCCAATTGATCCGCCGCTTTCACAAGTTCAGGAGCCCGATCACTGTAAAACACGTTCACGGTTTCCCCGGTGCGGACAAAGTGCTTGAATGCCATCACACACAATGATGAGAGGTTTTCCGTGCTGCTGGGTAAACATAACGGAAATCAGTGGCAACATCTCGAACCACAAGTGCAACTCTAGATTGATCAATGCCGATTTCACGATCATCTGATGTGATAAGATGGTCCGCCGTAAGGTGATCACCAAACTTCTTGGCCTCGACTTGAGTGGAACCTCCCTTCTGTTTTGATGGATATTTGTACATCTTCGCCCTGTTACAAGTCTCGCAAAAGGGGTTCTTGGGAGTGTGACACATCAAGTGCTGGAGTGAGGTCGCCTCATCACGCAAAGCTGCTTCACCGCGTTCCCTTAGGCGCATCTTCGGATGGAATGTCATGGCACTCTTCAATGACCTCACCTTCCGGTTGGCTAATAGTGTCCTCAAGCAAGAAATCGTCGTTCCCCAATTCATCCCCATCATCCTCATTGGTCACAAGCACCTCTTCAACAGCTTCCGGTTCCTCGTCAA
Source organism: Effrenium voratum (assembly GCA_963377175.1). Taxonomy (NCBI): domain Eukaryota; class Dinophyceae; order Suessiales; family Symbiodiniaceae; genus Effrenium; species Effrenium voratum. Next base: position 86,574 of record CAUJNA010000857.1, read on the forward strand.
TGACCAGAACTTCATCCTCAATTTCAATGGGAACTGATGGTAATGATGTAACCTTTGGAATGCTCTGTGACAAAGCTGGAACAGCATTTTGAGTTGCTGGGGGAATGAATGGAACATTGTCTTTGACCTCGAGCTTGATACGTGAACCATCCGGAAGTCGGAAATAAGGTCTGCTGTGGGCTCTCCAAACGAAATCATATCCGTCCCTGAGGCATCTCATACCCACATAACACGGATGGAGCTGTCAAGGAACAATATCGGTCTGTTGGATCTTGACCCTGGCCTTGAGACGATTCGTAAATACACCCCATCTCCGCATCGGTTCCCGATAGCAAATCCTGAGAAGCTCCCGTATCTGCGATCCACGGAATGTGAGAAGAATCCATTGTCATGCGAGCAACAGCAGCTTTCCCCTTTTTGGGGGAGGTCACGGGCTTCTCTGGCTCGGCCGTTAGGCCTGCGGGGATGCAGGAATCACAGCCGAAATCAGAGTCGCATTGAAATTTGCAAGGAGTCTTCGTGCCTTTGAGCAAATCCTTCATCATAGCTTCATGCATGGTGCCGATAAGAGTTGCGTCAGAGACAGCTCTCTCATCGAACTTCGGAACATAATCAACAGGAAACTCGTGCGCAAACCTTCTCGACGAGGCAGTGTAGGGCCAAAGCTCGCCGTCAGTCTCATAGTTCGAAATGGATGGATAATCAGAAAATTGCACGCACTTCTTGATACATGGCATACTCTGGAAAACATCGTGAGTCACACTAGGCAAGCAAGGATGCGAGGCGACCGAGTCGAGGGTCGCGGCGCACACCATCGCCTGGAGGAGGCACACCGCAGCATTGCTGCCTTTTGACGATCGCGGAGACTTGAGGGACTGAGAACCCTTCGAGTCTTTCGAATCTTGAGAAGAAGGCCTGCTTCCCTTCTTCTTCTTCTTTTTCTCTCTCGGCGATGTCTTGGGGGTGTCTCCACTAGCGGTCTTCTCGGCCTTTGGGGCTGGAGCTGCCTTGGAAGTTGCGGGGTGCTGCCATGGGCAATCTTTCCCTCTCTCACATCTGTTCGCTTTGAAGAACTTGCACACCTGGGGCTTCGAACCAGGGGGACTCTGCGAACGATACTTCCTTGGCGTCTGGGGTCTGGACCCGCCCTTCTTGCCTTTCCCCTTACCTTTCGGTGCCTTAACATGTTCGAATCGGCAGTCTGAACCATAGGTGCACTGGCCAGTTTGAAATTTGATACATACACCCTTGGGGATTCCAGGAACTGCAGGGTTGTTCGATGGAGTCCTGCCACGCCCCGTTGTGTTGCTTGACATAGCATCCCGCATGTGAACAAGCCTCTTGCGCTCCAAATAATTCCTCGATGCGTCAATCAAGAATTTATAGGAGTGCTTTTCCGTCCCTTCCTCAGCTCGCTCATACTCATTGAGATCATGACTGAGGGGCCGAAACTTTCGAATCTGGCGGTGGAACAGCGCTTCAAGGGTCTTCTCATTTTGCTCATTGCCCATTCCAGCGATGACCGTGTCCCATCTCGTCATGAAGTTCTTGAGGTCCTCGTTGATGAGCTGGACAGAGAGCAAGTCCTCAAAGTCGTAAATTGCACCATGTTTGATGTTCGTGCTGAAGTGCTTGTGAACCATCAAAAGAATTTGGCGCCCCCTCGCATAGCGTTTCTCCTTTGCTTCTTGTTCTTTGAAAATGTCGACTTGCCGCGCGAGGTCGCCCTCCAAGATATTCGTCAACGCCGATGCCAGCTTTGCATCAAGATGGACAAACATTCCTGAATCACGAAGGACTTCAACAGTTTGACCTGGGATCCAAGTTGCCTCAATCCACTCAAATGCCTTTTCGGGTTGGTCGGAAGTAGCAACAACAGCATCCCTAACTTTGATCCTCCAATTACGGTACTGTTCGGGCTTCGGGAATCGGGGAATCTGAATTCTGTCACCCTCCTTTACACGAACGCGTTCCGCTGTCGGATCGCTCGAATTACCTAAGTGCTTCAGTAGCTTTCGTCGAAAGGATTCATCCGATGCAGTTGAAGTTGATGACGAAGATGACGAGGGAGAAGATGACGGATCTCGTCGCCGGCGTCGGCTACGGTCCTTCTTCTTTTTCTTCTTCTTCTTCTTTTTCTTGTCCTTGTCATTTCCACCATCACCATCATCGCAAGGCCAACCGTCTCCGGTAGCAGCATCGTCCACGGCCCCGGCGGGAACGGATCCGTCTTTGCCGTAGGGGTCGCTCCCGACCTTCGTCCAACTGTGTGAGGAAGCATTCGAAAGTCCGGGTGGAGATGCAGCCAAAGGAACTGTCGGGATAGCCAAGGGGGTAGCTGGTGCCTGCTGAACAGGAGGCGCAGGGGCAGGAGCAGGTTGAGCAGGCGGTTGCTGTTGATTCTGCATCATTTGCTCGACCATAGCCCTTAGCTCTCTGATCTGTCTCTCCTGCTCGCTGATCGTATTGATGGCGTTTTGGTACTTCATCTCGGCTTCTCTTTCTGACTTCATGGTGTTCACACGCTGCTCAGCATTCATCTGAATCTCGCGTCTCATGGCCTCCGATTGGCTTTGGAGACCGGCAATGATCTCACCATGCCTTGCCTCCGCCACCTGGGCGACCATGGGACCGGTGTCCTGATTCACGAACTGGTTGAATTGGGCATTGTTCTGGGTAGCGTTGATCTGCTGATAGTTCGTCACGTCCTGGTTGATCGTCATTGAAGGATCGAGGTGGACGTTTGCAACATGTTGGTTGAACTGATTCATGGACTGTGGCATAGGGTTTCCCCTTGCGAGATCGGTCTGGGGGTCGTACATGACGATGTCACCATGCCAATGCCGGTCTGATCCAACAGGTAAAGGAGATCGAGCACCAGACCGCCCAGTCCTCCCACGGTCACTCCGGGATCGAAGTGATTCGGGGCCCTGACTGCTCAGTGCTTGTCCCTTCCTGATGAGCTCCCTGGCCACTTGGGAGTTTGCTCGACTAGTCGGTTCATATTGCGAGGCGTCTTCATCGCCTGCGGGCTCATCAGGTGTGGGACGCACCTCGGTATGGGGTAGTCCAGGGTCGCCATCCATGGCGTACAACTCTGTACAAAGAGCCGCTTACGGCTGATAACCTATAGAACAGGTTAAACAACCGGGAAGGGTCACAAATGAACCCTGTACACAGCGCGCTTTTTCCTTGAGCCATATGCAGTCGTAATGATGAGACTGCACAAGTGAGACATTCATGCATTGGGGTTTAACATGGTTGATAAATACATCACGTTGCAAACTACACAAACAAACAAAAAAACAAACAAACAAACAAACAAACAACAACAAACAACAACGACAACAACAACGACAACAACAACAACAACGACAACGACGACGACAACAACAACAACAACAACAACAACAACAACAACAACAAC
>CAUJNA010000857.1:95000-115000 GCA_963377175.1 Effrenium voratum
CTTTTCAGGAGCCCTGTGTAAATCAGGAAGTCAAATTCAAATTTGATGTCCACTGGGTATGCGTAAGAAAGCGCCTGACGCCCACAAGGCCGGGCGCTTGCTCTGCAACTGTTTCCTGTGGCCCTTGAAGAACGGCAATGTGTCGACTTGAACACAAAGACCTTTGTGCCGCCAAATGAGGAAACCCCGAAATGGGTGGTGTCCCTTTCGCATTCAAACTGAAACCACCAAACAAATTGTACCGACTCTAATAAACAACATCCCCTGTGTCAGTGGAGCATCAAGGGCCCTTTGTGGGGCCGACAGGAGCAACGTCCAAAACCCATCGACGGGTGGTTCTACTAAAATGGTTGCAAAGGTTTATAAGGGCCTTACTGCCTTACTATAACCTGTATGGAGTCAGGGAACTAAACATTGGCAGTGAGGGTGTTTGGCGCTGCTCAAATGAGGGCCCGAACCTACTTCCCTCCCCGTCCTCTAGCTCGAGTACACAGCACGTGTTGAGCGCATCACTCAGAAGTGCCTGGCATCGACATTAAGCAACACTTTCAATCTGCTTTTGTTAGTATAGGGCAGGGATTTGGGGATCCGCGGGGTTTGATTGCAAGAACAACTCTCTTCACTTAATTTTCAATTGGTCTCCTCGACTTACTTCCCCTCATCATTATCTGACACCCCTGTCGAAAAGGTCGTGTGATAATTGCTGAAATTTATGCATGTGCGTGCAATACTTGCCACACACTCACGTAGTACAGGCACACCAAAGACTTCAGGCTGCCCGCCAATCAACAACAAAATCTAACAAATGCAAACACGCACGCAAGGACCCAATGATCAAGCAAACCATGTGCCAACCACCAAAACTGCCAAGCATCTATAAACAACTAATGAAACCCAAACCATGGTGCACATGCACGAACAAATCACGTGCGAGTCAAGTAAGGTGAGGCTAGGTGAGTGAATGAAAGTGAATGAGTGCATGCCCGCACTATTGACTGAATGTACTGAATGAACCAGAATGAACCAAACCAACTAACGGCTAAACGGAAGCATGGCCGGACCTATAGATGCATACATGGAGAAAAGTACGCTGGTGCATCCGTCTACAACTGCACAAATAGATGAGTTCACATTCACGACTATGCAAACAATAAACACATACACGCACAACTGCCCACATGCACGAATGCGCGCCACAAACAATCAAGAAATTAGGTTCGGCCCCCGAAATTGGTCCGTCCAACAACCCATGTCGCGCGGCCAAGCGGCGTCCAGTCCGTATGAAGCGAGCCTGGAATTAGATCCCTTCGACCTCTCTGAGACCTTCCAGGTCCAACTCCAAACCCTTCCACATATCTTCCTCCCGGAAACCGGTCAAATTCCTCTCTCTAGAAACTTGGTCACCTTCCCCGAGAAAACGGTCAAATTCCCCTCTAGAAGCCAATCAAATCCCCGCTGACTGCGGCTCTTGTTCGATCTAGCACTTGAATCAAGCCCTTCGGGCCATAAGATGCACCCACCCTCTATCTTGGAAACCAGCTCGCGCAATTCGGCGCCGACTCACTCACTCAAACAAGCACAACACTTCAAGGCAAACCAAAACACAGCACCTCAGCCAAAAGCATTCTTGGCCGAGGCGGGCAACGTGAAGCGTTTACAATAGCAAGCAAGCATTCGACACTAAAGACAAGACATCAACACAGTTCAAATGCGATCAACTCTGATCGGTCACTCACAAGATCCCAGCGCACTCCAAGCCATTGTGCAATCCAATCTACCCAAGCCTGCACCTCCTTTCGTCTAGGCCGCTCATCTGCCTTAGCTCACAATGCTGAAGGAACAGCACGATCGCAAAAAGCGCATGGCTGCAGCGCAATATGCTGCACAAACCTTTCCTGGCAAAACGTGAATGCAGTTCTGCCGCTTTGTTGCCGAGATGTGCATCGCTGAATCCAGCAAATTGATATCAAAGCATGTGCAAAGAGCGAAGGTCACTCTGCTGGCTAAAGCAAATAAAGCGCGGAAGTCGCTCTAAGCAAAACAGCACATTTTGCGCAAACGACACATGAGGTTGCATCAGCAACGCCGTTGTTGGAGTTGGCTTTGGGGGGTTATCCAATTTCTTTCTTTTAACTCCTTATCGTTTTGCAGTGTTTTGTGCTTTCTGTACTTTCAACCTCGAAATCGCGACCTTTTCGCACAAGTGTAGTGTAGCACACGAAGTACACTTTGGAAGCTTCAGCTCGAAAACTGCAACTTTTCAGCACAAGCATGTTACGCAAAGTACATTGGAAGCTCCAGCGCGATAGTCGCATGTTTCCAGTACAAGTGTAGTACACAAAGTATGCTTTAGCAGCTCCATCTCGAAAATCACAATTTTTAAGTACAAGTGTAGTAAGCAAAGTACACTTTGGCAGCTCGAAAATCTAAACTTTGAGGTACAAGTGAAGTAGCGTTTTTGTTCAGCTACCAAGTCTGGCCTGTTTGCTACCCAACTTACTCCTTATCATTTTGCAGTGAGACGTGGCAGTTTGGGACACAGGAGACCTCCGAATACAATATCTAAACCAACGGGAATTGGTACAACGCATGCGAACCATCAGGATCTCGAACAATGATAACCCTAACACGCATTTCAGGTCCAGCTCATTGCCTCGCCTTGATGTCAAAGAGGTGCTGGCTGAGCTGGGGCAATGCCCAAAATCGTGTCGATGACAAACAATGAGCTGCTGTTACTTTCGTACATTGTGTTGGCCGGTACCTGAATTGCTGCAATAGGTAGAAGCGAGACACTGTGATAGACACATTGCTAGCAACCAGAAGGCCACCTTTGAACAACCTTTGCAGACACGCTGGTGGGGTCAGCCGCTGTACACTACAAGATGCATCGCCTTCACACCGCAAGTCTCAACAACGTGATGGGATATGCTGGGATGGGTGGGTGAGATCACTGGTATGATGTTGTAGTGAAACACCAGTGACTGAGCCAGCCCCAAGGTCATGTTAATGTCGTGTCACCGTCATGATTTGTTTGTCCAAGCAGTCGTCGTGTAGGACAAGCAAAAGAGCTAAAATCCATAACGTTGGAAAGATAACCAACATCCCCGAACCGTTTGAGATGTGTTGATGCTCTGCAAAGCTTTCCGGGGTGGTCCTCTCGAATTGCAACCGTTAAGAGAAACAGGCGAGCACTGCGACAAAGCCACTTCAAGTCGAGGCAACATTTCGCTATCACTAGAGACGCGTAAACCGTTACGAATGCCTTACTGTAGTCCTTCTTCCAAGTACGACGGAATATGGCCGCGTCTCAACTATGTCCACTTGAGCTACTCTTGACAGCTACCGATTTCCGATGGCTTACCCATAATCTGCAGCTGATATTCTTTTCTTGCAGGCCCAAGGTTGCACCCACCCCACCCCACCCCACCCCACCACCCCACCCCACCCCACCACCCCACCCCACCCCACCCCACCCCCACCCCGACCCCCACCCCTATTTGGCTTCCTCGCAAGCTGAGGATGTGGCTCCAACTAGTACCAGCCATTCGGTTCCCAACCTGAACCAAACTCACTCGGCTTGTCAAGCCGCTTGGATATGGATGGGTTCCCCAGCTAGGTGCTCTTACCCCTTTTTTTGGTTGGGAGGGTTCCCCTACTAAAATAGACTACAGAAAAAAAGGGTACCCTTATTCTAACCTCTCTACTGGAGGACCCAGCAGGTAGTCTCTGGGGCCATGCGCCCGGCTTTCCTCCTCCTGAGCGCGCGGATGGAGAAAACCCCGAGACATGGGTGTGAAGCTTAGTTAGGGGATGGGTGGATGGGTTGGATGTGGGTGTCATCATTAATGTGGGACTTGATGTCCAATATCTTACTAGTTGTTCTGGCTTGATGTCCAAGCACTCATAAATGTTGGGGCTGGGCTGAACATGAGTGGGCTAGGCATTTATGTGAGTTGTCCCATATCAATTACTATGTGTTCTTCATAGCCATGTCACAGCACGTCTGACATCTATTGTAATTCAGAAACTCATAGCCATGTCACGGCATGTCTGAAATCTGACAAGAAACTGCGTTACTGACAACGAAAGCTGGAAAAACCATCGCTCATTTTCGTGATTTGCCTTGTCTTCCGCCGGGCAGGGGGACCTTTTGCTGAACCTCGAATGTTTACCAATAGCGATAGCACTGCTTGGACAGCAAATATGGATTGCAGCACACCAAACTTTGCACGCAGCGTAGGGTACACGATTTCATAATCTTCCACCAACAAGACACTGCTCCTGGTTGGACAAGGACATCCATCGATAATAGCCAAAGAAGCTTCCAGATGCCAATGCAGCATGCAGGACCGCTGACTCCACGGAGGAAGGGCTGTAGCCTATGTAGCGTCTGTGGAGTCTGTGTCTCTTCTTGGCACAGCTCAAGACTGCTGGCAGCAACATCATGAGAGTCTCGGTAAAGATCATGACGCATGAGGAATGTGCCAAAACCAGCAGCCCTTTTGGGTGCTGGGAAGCAAACGGGGAAGCCAACTACGAAGGGGCGGTCTCATTCCCTGCGCTTCACACTGGAAGAAAGCAACCGCAGGCCAATTTTTCCTGCGAGAGCCCTCAGATCAAGCCTGCCTGATAATTACTCCGGGCAGCGCATGCGCCCGTTACTGCACCCAAATTCGGCAAGTCCAACAGAGATGTGAGGACCAACACGAACAGGAAGCACGCCTTCTCAGCAAGGGCTTCATAAACGGCCATGGGTCAAAACCCGTTACCCCCAGTGAACGTCCCAATCCCCGCTAAAATGGGTTCTAAAATGGGTGGTGCACCTATTCCAAAATGGGATCCCATTGGTTTTGAACCATGGCCAAATGTTGTGCAGCAACTTGGGCTGGCACCACACCCCATGCAGTTCTGGGCCCTTGCTGTGCCTCTTTGCCCTTCGACCGGGTCTCTGCCTTGCGAGCGGTATTCGACCGGGACTGGTCCGGCACATAGGTGCCCTTTTTGGGAAAATAGATGGCCATGGTATTTGATTGAACCACCAGGTAAACCTGGGCCCTCTATTTTTCAACCAAATGAACCAAAAAGGACACCTACTCGTCCGGCATTGTTGATTGCAACCTTTTTGTCCCAGTCGCCTTCTGCCCCAAGGAGCTTGTTTGACACATTGTTGCCCTGCTGGATGACCTTGACTGGCCCTGAAAAAGAAACACAGCTTCCGATTAGTTGTCGGGACACAAAGCGTCAACAGTCCGTGGTGATTCCATATAGCCAAATGTCATCACAAAACTCTTCGCTCTGGACTTATGACCTAAAGGTGCTCAAACATGAGGAAGAGTATATTTTTGGAACATTGCTTTGCTATCTCTTTTTTGCGTGAGGCATCACCAGGGTCTTGCTGCAGCCTCCTTTCTTCATAGAGCTTCTGTGCGGCAATCGATCAGCTCCCTTGTAGGGGTCAGAGTCCATATGAGTACCCCACGCTTCCGCTGGGAAATTTGCCCATGCCAAATCCACGAACAGGAGATATCTGGACCCGGACCCGACATAAACTCATGGTGCGGAAAAACAAACTTTCCGTATCGCGCCTGCTGCATTGAAATCACATTGAGCCGAATGGCGTATATATATATATATAATATACACTTGTCCGGAACCAAACTAGTTTGAAGGCCACATTTTCAGACGTCTTTGCAGGAGAACAAGGGCGAACACGGTGGTAAGACCACAAATATCGTGCCGCTCACAAAGGCATCTATCATGCCACTAGCAATATCCCTCATGAAACACTTTTCGGAAAGCTATACTATCATCAAGACACAGTGTAATGGGGGCCGGTTTGAACCTGGAAGGTCGAGAACAGGCCATTAACCCCAATATGTTTCAAACCTCATGCAGGCGCTACACCAACCGACAGTGCAAACCTGAAGAGTTCAGCAATGCAAGTCGGTATGCCTCACCTCAAAGTTCACAGTTTCGATCATTTGAAGCCTACGGGAAGCGAGGAAAAATGCTAGGTGCTCTGTGGTGCACGGAGGGCGATCAACACACTCTCCTTTGTTGTGAGTATGAATAGCGATTGCCAACACTCCTTTTCCTTCAGGATTTATCGGATTCGTGCCCTGGTAGCTGCATACCGACTCAAAGCGCAAACTTCGCTATGCTTCAAGACGGAGAGGTCTCAACGAAAAGAAGTCGGTTTCCTTTCAGTCCCCTTTTAAACCCCTCTGAACAGGGTACCGACTCAAAAAAACAAAACAAAGAAGTCAGCGACCGACGTGCTGTCGCTTTTTTTGGTCTGCCTCCAACTCCAGTAGACGCACCAGCTCCTCCGTCTCATTGAGGGCAGTGGCCACCTGTCCAAGGTCACCTGGACTTACCTTCCCACCCTTTTCACACGGAAGTTGACAAGGGGCCTGGAAGACCATTTTCCTTTTAAAGGGACCCCCCGTCAGGTTGCATGTTAATTGGTGGGAGGTTAAGTCTTCCAAAGTCTTGGGAGTTTCCATGTACTGGGTACCCGCCCTTCAAACAGAAGGCACCTGGAGGGTACATGGAAGATCAGAGTTTCGTCTTGGGACCGGGTCCCGGACGTCAGGTCCCATGAGGGAGTGAGAGTAAAAGTGGAACGTTTCAAGGCTTCCCCTGAGGTTGAAACAGGCGGCAGGTTCCGCCTGAAGACCACCCAAACATCACAATGCATTTCCATTGAGACTCAGAACTCAGCCCTTCAATCTACAGTATCTGCACGGGTGTGAAATGGCAAGCATTGCTTCGGTCCATACCTCTAGAAGACCGACATCCATGTATCACAATGTCAAGGTGTTAGTCGCACTGCATCAGCTGTGGCAGCTTGTGTATGTTCTCACTCTCAATCAATGTTGAGGTTGTGTCGATAAATGTATGTGCTTGTCCGTGCCCTTTGAAGCTTTGACCATCATCTCACTTAAGCACTGATCACTGATCGCATATTGGCCTCCGCTATGATGGCTTCATGCCAATGCGTTGATTTGTCTGGTAACGTCAAAGTGCGAGCCGGAAGTTGTTCCTTCTGCTTCCGCAGTAATCAGGCCGGTAGGTGCCACTTGACATGTGCATGTGTAGTTGAACTCAAATTCCCTTAGCCTTGCTGTTCAAGAAGTGAAGCACCATTTTGCAAATCCTATTGTCATTCCAGGTGATGGACCAACAAAAAGGTTGTGCAAGAGTACTGCAGAGTTTTGTGTCAAACTGCAAGGTTGAAGTCAACGTCATGATGCATATTGTCAGCATGTCTCAAATTAGGAATAGGACACAATTGCGCGCGGACTCTTGAAGAGCAAAAGAAGCAACAACGCACACACACACACACACTCACACCCACACGCACGCGAGCACACACGCACGCACGCACGCACGCACACATGTGTGCGCGGATGCCCGCCCGCGCGCACACACAAACGCAGACACAAACACCGACACGGACGCGGACACCAACACCCACACCAGAACAAGCGCAAACACAAGCACAGATACACACACACACATACACACATACACACGTACACACATACAACCATGCACACATACACACATACACACATACAAACATACACACATACACGTATGACATGCACACATACACTACTGTAGGCAGTGCATGCCGCATTTGGCTCATTCTAGCACAACGCAATGGCATTGACAACATTCAAATTCAGTGGCCATAGACCAGGTGCTGTTTTAGCCCCGCCCTTGTGAATGATTAGCCAGTGACTTCCAATTATATCGCAGAAGGTGGCGATCCCCACAATCCTGATCGGGGACGCACCGCGCCTCATCCAACTTTCCAGCAAGATCTGGCTGCTCTTCCTCCTTCGACACGCAACTACAACCCGCGTCGGGGCGTCCGATGTATCACGTGCAGAAGCCATATATCCGACCTGGTCAGTTTCATGGGTTTGTTCTGGCCAGGATCCAATGCAGGGCTTGCATTCTTGCATCACCTTGGGTGTTTCCCTTCGGCGTTGTTCTGACCTTGCGCTCCACACCTCTTAGCCAAAGGTGCCGGCAGACAAACAGGCTCCCATCAAAATGATGCCCAGGAAACTGGTGGATTGAACAATGCAGTTTGCGGGGGTGTTAGGTCTGTTGATATCCTTTGGGATATGACTTGCAGGGTGAGTGCTCAGCTTAGCTTTCACCTTCGCCACCTCCGGCGATCGGGCGATACTTGGCATGTCCCATGGAAAGGCATGACCGGGTTCAGGAGACCTGGGTTGGATGGCTCTGCACCATGTTCTTGGTTACACTTCTCCGAGGCGTGTCTTAAAATAGGGGAACTCCCCAACATGGATTTCCTATTGAAGGGTTTATGTTGACCTGGGACCCCATATATTAGGGGAGCGTTCCCCTAAAGTGATGATTCCCCGCTGCGCCCAGTTAGACACCTCCCTATCAACAAACTGGGGTTGATTAATATGGGGTCAACATTACGAACACGGTTGTGTGAATTCAAGCATGGTTTTCGAGCCTATGACTGCTCAACAAGCTCTGCATTGAGAGCCATTTTTACTTGTTTGTGTGTCAAAATCCACATGTCTGCGAGCCGATCTCGAGAACTCAAACATAGGTTCCGTTAACAAAGCCAAGCCCCTTCCAAAAAGAAACCCGCCGGGGGATTAAGCGAAGTTGCTTCTTCACAACCCAAAGCAACACAAAAGCATCACCCTTTCCGAGCCTCAGGGTACACTCAAAACACGAGGGCGCCAACATGAAATGTAAACCCAACTGTACGCCGGGCGGGACATTAAGCAAAACCAGACTGGCGAGCTGCTCTAGCGGGACACTGGCGGGATCCGCTGGCCAGTACTGGCGAGCCGCTCCGGCTCCCGGATACTTGGCAGGATCCACCGGCAAGGGATACTCAGCGGGATACTCGGCGGGATCCACTGGCGAGCTAGTCTGGGAAACTCAGCCGGACACTTGGCGGGATCCACTGGCGGGCTGCTCTGGTGGGATACTCGGCGGGATCCACTTGCGAGCTACTACTCGGCGGGTTCCACTGGCGAGCTACTCTGGGACACTCAGCGGAATACTTGGCGGGATCCACTGGCGAGCAGTTCCAGCGGGATACTCGGCTGGATCCACTGGCGGGCTGCTCTGGCGGGATACTGGGCGGGATCCACTGGCGAGCCGCTCTGGCGGGATACTCGGCGGGATCCACTGGCGAGCCGCTCTGGCGGGATACTCGGCGGGTTGCACTGGCGAGCCGCTCTGGCAGGATACTCGCGGGATGCACTGGCGAGCCGCTCTGGCGGGATACTCGGCGGGTTGCACTGGCGAGCCGCTCTGCAGATACTCGGCGGGATCCACTGGCGAGCTGCTCTGGCGGGATACTCGGCGGGTTGCACTGGCGAGCCGCTCTGGCGGGATACTCGCGGGATGCACTGGCGAGCCGCTCTGGCGGGATACTCGGCGGGTTGCACTGGCGAGCCGCTCTGGCGGGATACTCGCGGGATGCACTGGCGAGCCGCTCTGGCGGGATACTGGGTGGGGGTGTGGTGTAGAAGCATCGCAAACGCGGATTCCAACATAAAATCAAACAACCCCTTCCTGTCGGGTGGGAAAATAGCACCTTCCACTCAAAAGGCACCCTGTAAACAGAACACCCTCCCCAAAAAACCAGACACCCGAAGTAGGCATCGTATTTCCAATGCCGTGAGGCCTCCAAAGGCTCCTGCGAAAGCCCTGGCTCCGGCGATCCTCGCGGCGGCGGGCGGGTGTTGGACCCAGATGCAACCAGTGGATTTCCCGGGGGGAGATCGGGCGTGCGTTCTTGGGTTGACTGAGTCTAAAGGAAAGGAAGCAGGGCGCGGGGAAAAAAGGCATCCATGTTTTGGGGTTGGTTGAGATTAGAGGGGCACCCTTTCCTCCACAAAAGGAAAAAGCGAGTGTGACTGGGTAGCTGGGTGTGTTAGATCATGTTAGATCCCTGGTTGCGGTATACTAAGTAAACTCCTTCGAGTTACCGGCTTCAGGCGGACAAGGGAGCTTGCTTTTGCGGAAAGCCGAAACAGTCCAAAAGTGAGAAGGATAGCTTACAGATTCCCAAAATACGGTCGGACTGCCACAGCAGGATTTACATCGGCAATTCACAACGCAATGATTCAAATCCGCTGGTACGAGAACTGTCCAAATCGTTGAAATGCTTGTACGTGTTGAAGCCACTGGGTGTGATGATTCATTGTTTCGAAGAGTGTCTTTAAACATCGGTTAGCCTCACGTCGGTGTCCAATGCGAACTCATGGTTGCGGACTATCTCGGCTGGACACGCATCCTCTTTGGACGCCAGCACCCTTCTTTGCAATTGACCGGCTAACTTGGGTGCTTTTGTTGACAACACTCGGAGCAAAGTGTATCCGACTATTGAAAACAGGATGCCAGGCGTGTGTATGACAATGTGTCTGTGTCTGTGTACAGAAAAACAAAACCCATCATTGTACTGCTTTCAAACTAGCATGAGACAAGTAAGCTGGCCTACGGTATGCTCACGACTCACCACCCAGTTTTTGGGTTCTAATCACGCAGTCTGCACACAATGCCACAACACAGCATAGCAGGTCGTGGGCATGGTACCCGGTGACAAACATTCTTACAGCTTAGGTTGCTGTAAACTGCATGTCTCAAAATGAAGGGACGTCCGTGATGTATCAAATGGACAAGCAGAATCTGCCGGACAGACTGTTGGGGTGGGTAAGCTCTCCACTCCATACAAGGAGGCGAAACATGTGCATTAGTTTGTTTCTGTCACACAGCCGGTAGAATGAACCAGGGAGTCAATCGAGCAGACGCAAGGCTGAAGATTGAGATACCTAACCCACGGTTCCAGGGTCCCTGTTCCAGCTGCCAAGTGCGAGCAACAGCCATCCAGGCACCAGCCTTCGCTCTCGACGGCTGACTCTGCAGCCTACGTCCCAGGCAGGGGAAGGTTCCAGTTCCCTTCTTGATTTACCAAATTTATCCAAAAGACCACCCTTGAATCATGTCAAAGTTTGAACTTTTGATTCACTACAATGGTCTGCCCGAAAAGTTTAAAGCCCATAACTCAGGGAGTGAGTACTGTTTCTATTCGTCCACCAACTGAAGAATCGCAACGCCGATGTGCCCAGTTAAAGCCCGATCAGGATGGATTAGGTTGGTGGCGTGGCAAAAAGAAATCAGCAACCTCACCAGTTTACATCCCCCAAACGAACAGCATGGCTGACAGCCAGCAAATCCCAGGAAATACGCAACTTCCCTTGCTTGAGTTACTAGGATGTCCCAATGCTAAGAGTGAGCAGACACACACACACACAAAATGTCAACGGGGCCTGACAAGGGAAGAACAGCAATAGCGCGCCACCTCCACAAAGGTGAATGAAGTTGCGTGCTATAAACGCTGATTCGGGTTGTAGGCCGCGCACAATGCAGCACCACTCTACCGTAGCGCATATCAAATGCAAAGGCAAAAGTCAGCCTGTTCCTAAGTCACCCATCATATTCCATGCCATAGTAAAAACATCTCGGGGCCAAGGATAGGCATTCCCAAGACTTCCAAGAATGGATCCTGGGAGTTGCCACTTGCTTGCAAATATCATCCGAACTTCTAAACCGCAAAGGGCCCAAAGGCAACATCGGCCATCCCTCACGCAACTTGCCGTCCAAATCAGAAACGGCTTGATTCCCCTCGAACCCTGCAAAAAGGCGTTTTTAAGATTCGGAAGGCGTAGCTTCACCCCGCGGCCATAGACAGTCGAACATTCTTTGTGCTGGGTCGTGTATGTCCAACACCCGCAACTCAGCCTTCAACGTACCCTCCCTGACATGGCCCCCAAAAGCTGAAAGAATGATCATCGTCAAGCAGCATGATCCGCATAGTTCATCATTGTGTCTGGTTGTCATGAGTGCACGAACATGAACTTGGTAATGATTGCAACCCGGCCAGCTCAGCCCTCATCTTAAGGCAAATCGAACACTTCTCGATTCCGCTACCTTTTTCAGCCCACCATCCTACACAAGTAGTCTCCCCCTTGACCAGCTGAAAAAAAGCTGCTGATCAGAATCAGGCTGAGACGTTGCAAAACCTCAATGAGCAAAAGCTGAAAGAAACATAAGGCCGAGCCCTAGGTGTCCCGAAAAGCAAAGTGCGCGGCTTCCCTTTTTGGTTACCCTTTCAACCAACTCCAAACAGGGCCTGAAATAAGGCTGCATAGTACATATGTTTGCTAGGACCTCCAGTAGAGAGCTTAGAATAAGTTGGTACCCGATGTTTTTTCTTCTGTAGGCTATTTTAGGGCCTCCCTCCCCAAGCCACGGGGTGAGAAAGGGCACCTAGCTGGGGGCCCTAGTTTGTGTATCGATCCAAAGCTCCAATTTTCCCTCTGCCCCTGGGCCTGCGGAGCTGGGCCTCGCAAGTCGATCGAATGCATGTTCCATTCTCTTGATTCGGCCAACCATTGTAGGGGGGCGATATTAGATAACCACCAATGGTCGACTTTCAGTCTCAAGTATGGTCGGCCATTGTTTTGATGATTTCATGGAGAACCTCCAGTTGGTTTGAGCCCAGAGCATTGGTTGAATTGGTTTGAACCCAGAACGTTGTTTTGATTTTAATGGGGCAGGGATCCTTACACTATACCTCAACATTGCAACTGGTAAATGGTGGTTTCCAACTCTATTTTGGTGTTGAAAAAGGGTTTCCCTTTATTTGGGTGTTGAAAAAGCCACATGCTTCAAATGGGCAAGCAACATGTATTTCTTTTAAGGAGCCCTGTCAAACTTGAAGCTTGCGAAGATCCTCCAGGCGGTCGCAAAATGGACCCGCCAAAATGGCTGTTTGCTTCGTCCCCATTCCCTTCCCCCTTAAAATGGCACCCTCAAACAAATCATGACACCAGCAGAGACCGCAGATGGCCAAACAGCGGATAATTGCACAGCAACACCTCTGACAGCACCCCCCGAAGAGCGCAGCAAACAGCACCCCTCAGAGCACACGGCTGTCAAAGTCTCCAATAATGCACCCGCACTCCTCCAACAGCTCCCAAAACAGCACCATCTCGCAAAAAAAGCGCCCGCACCGTCAACGGCACTCCCAAAACAGCACATACACCAGCAGCTCCACCCTAACAGCACCTGCACCAGCACCCTGCACGCCCCCTAGCACCCAGCCGTCAATCTTGCAAATCACTTCCCCTCCTTATTAGAAGTTAGAACCCCAATAGCTTTCAGCTATCTGGGAAACCAGGTTGTGCTCTGCCTGAACATGCATGCGGCAGTGCCAGAAAGGCTCCCATCTGCGAAGCAGAATGTGAGGTATCACTTGGAAAGCACGACCAATGTTTCTAGGAGGGCATTCCCTACCTTGAAGAACCAACCGCATCCAGGTGCCGGGACTGTGGGAAATCAGCAAAGCCTCGAAATGACGACCTCACCTTCCTCATGTCATCAAGATCTGCAAACTCTATTCCAAAACCAAACAACGACTTGGAAGCCCAGGTAGAGCTCATCCCCCCCCCCGGAAGTGCGGGCGCCATAACATCGGCTCAATGCGGACATTTCAACAAAACGGCTGCAACGAAATGGTCCAAACAAGCAACCAATACTCTTCTGGGGGCTAAACCGAACCCCCCACTGAACACTGAAAAGCTCAAAAGCTGAGGCTGGGAGTTCCCAAGTCTTGACATCTCAACTTGACTTCGGGTGTCGTAGGTGAGATCCACTCCCTCCCACGCGTTTGCGGCTTCCGCCTGCTTCAGCCGGCGTTCCGCGAGCCTTCCGGCCTGGAGAAACCCGAGAGATAATCACAAGTTCATCTCCCAAGTGTAGGTCAGGTCCATGGTGACACAGGTGCGTCAACTGAGTGGCAGCCATCTCAATCATCTCTGAAACCTGATTGCCGAGTGTGTGGCAAAAGTTTGGTTTCAGCAGGCACACTCTGCGAGACAAACGCTTGTGAGCTGAAGAATCAAGGGCACTTCATCTCCTGCTCGCAACTGCAGGTACATCAGAGCAGCTTGCCAACGGAGTGTCAGACAAAGAACGCAGCGTCCTATTCGATCGGTCTGAATGCGGATTAGAGAGAGAGAGAGAGAGACATTTGCATGGTGTTTCCGTTAGCAACAGAAACTCACGCTTCGTTCATGCCTATGAAATGCAACATCACGGAGGCCAAGAACAACACAAAAGCAAAGACGGCACCAAAGAGCTATTGGCAACAGCAATAGCTCATCAGACTCTCAATCTAGCACCAGCTTGGGGTGTTGCATTGCTAGGCGTATAGCCACACGCATGGTCCGCTCAGGAAATTCCGAGGGTTCAGCTGTCTTTGCTGTCCACCAAATGCTGAATCCGTGGACGAAGCTCTTGCAGCTGGCAGAAATGCACGCCTTGCACCCCCCGGCCACCCATGACCCGGCCTGCAACGAAGCCCTGGAGCGCGCTTTTGGCGCTCTTGCTCAGGGCTCCCAGGTCTGATCTGGGCACCGCCTGGCCGATCAAGCTGATTTGAGCGACCCACAAAAGCCATCTGCTTCACAGCTTCCAAAATCAGAGTTCCCTTCAAGGCGGCCCAATGCTTTTACCTGTAATGCCGGGTCCAAAACACTCCATGAATCAACGACTTTATTGCGCTCCTCCTTCCCAAACAGTATACGTAACAGCCTCAAGCAACTGCCCTGCCTCCCGCGAGCACATAACATGACATGACACATACCAGCTTGCCTTGGCTAATTCTAAAGTTGCACGCTGCCAGTCATCCGGGATAGTCTCCGTATCGCCAAGTTCTTGCCCCCCCCCTTGTGGAAAGAAGTAAGAAGGTATCAGTGTCGAAGCAGCAGCGGCGCTTTTGTTCGTTACCTGAGGCTTCCTCTCAACAACACACCCTCCGTTTCAACGGATGAGCTGACAAAGGAAACCAGTACCGGTTCGATCCGTGTAAGGCTAACAGCTGTGTCAAACCCAAATAGCTTCACTGGACTTGGCACATCTTCAACCTTCAACGCTCAACCACACCAAGATATGCAACATCAAAACGCCAGAGGAAGGGGAGACCTTGTTTCAACAATCATGGAAATACGCAGGAAGGTTTTGGAAAATGCCGGAAAGGCCCCCCTGTCCACTCCATGATTGGAAACAGGGTAAAATAGAACTACCATGAACCATGGTGATCTCCATAGTGTCTTTGTTTACCACCTGAGTCACAATCAACACCCGGTATCAACATATTGGTAGGGATTGTCCCTTACCCTGGGTTTTGGTTGTGACTCACTTGCCAAAAGCCAAAGGCCTTGTGTCGAAAAATCAAGAGGATACTCCTCTCTATCCATCCCGTGACCAGCCTTGTCAGGCCTTGCAGCCGGCACATGATCCTCCAACTTGCCGCTGCCCTAACGTGCGAGAAATGTTTTCCAGGTTCCCTCTCGCTCTTTCAAATACCGCTCATTTTGCTGGTGCTCAGCAGGGAATAAGGGAATGAACCCTGCAAACCCTCCCCTCTGGTTTCCTTTAAGGGAATCCCCAGGTTCATTCCCGCATTCCCTGCTGAGCAGCAAGTCATTCAAATCCCTGGAAAATACATGTTTCAACTTTCTTGCAAAACCATGTGCAAAGACTTCAAAGTTAGCTCAACGCATCAGCTCAACTGAATTTCACATCAAGTGCATCTTCCAAACAGCAAATGCTAAAAGGATCTAAAAAGCTAAGGAACCGGATGGCTGGGAGCCACCAAGAGAATTGTGTTTTTCCATGTCTTTACTCTCGATTCTTTGCTGAAGCAGCTGAATGTCAGAGACTGATCACTTCCCCATACTAATCAACGTACCGTATTGACACATGCGACAATTTCAGACCCCAATTCTCCCAGTACTCAATTAGAACTAGCGAACACTAAACCAAATTTAAGCTCGCATTTTTCTCAAAGATTAAATCAATACCCAACCAATACCAAGCCAATATCAAGGCGATGCTAAACCAATCTTGGGCAAATTCGAATCCATCACCAAACTGAAAAAATATAGAGTTCCACTGTTTAATATCCTTACTCGGAAATGGACGAGGACTGTAGGGGAAACCCCTGGTACCCTCATGTACACTATTAATACAATCTTGCTCTGCCCCCGAATAACTTGATTAGGAGGGAGGGGGCCGAATATTTGAGGGGGCAGGGAGTCATGACACAAACACTGCTACTCGCTGCC
This sequence comes from Effrenium voratum, assembly GCA_963377175.1. Lineage (NCBI taxonomy): Eukaryota > Dinophyceae > Suessiales > Symbiodiniaceae > Effrenium > Effrenium voratum. The sequence goes on from CAUJNA010000857.1 coordinate 111,209, forward strand.
TTTTGATGAGGGCGACTGGATCGTTTGTTTTCAGGGACTCCACCCTGAGGGTTAAACAAGTCATGAAGTCAGTCATGGATCTGCAGGAGCACGGTAGAACCAACAAACATGTATAAGGTGGTCACCTTTTGATTTCCCCGCAAAACCAAGGATGTATACTATGTGTAGGCACCGCATATAGTACGCGCATTTATTTACCCAGGCAACTAGCAGCGTGTGGCTTGCCAAACTGGCAATCTGAATGCAGCAGATTGGGCCGCTCATTTCGTCTGTCTGGCTGGATTCGCTAGGCAATGCTTATAAGTTTGCCACTTGCAGTTGAAGCCCAAACCTGCTTCAGTCTTGTTGCCACCGTGTTTCAATCAAGCAGAGGTGTTTAGCGCTGAAACTGGGGTCTTTGCCCAGGGCTCCGGAGAGGTTCGAAGAGGGGCTAGGGTTTCGGAGGGTGGAAGGGTGATGCTGATCTGGGATTGTTGGGGTTGCTTACGTTGCTGAGTTGTCAATCCCCCATCAGCGACAGCGTTTCACGTGTCATGGCATGCTGATCAATGGTACTGCCGTTGACTGCTTCATACCATTCCAAATGTTTGTTGTGGCGCTTACACCTGCTGAGGCGCAGTTGTTCAATCGTTTCTGACGCTGAAACCTTCGCTTCCGTGGCATGCCCAAGAACCAATCTCTGCCTCGGAGCGCCACTGGACAGGAATCAAGTGGAGATTCTCCAAGGATGCAGAGAGCGTCTGCTGGGCCTGAGCTTCACTGAAGCATCGTTCGGGGAACCATACACATCGGGTACAAAAAAACAAAACGGGGAAACACGGGCCCCTGAAGTAGTGGGAAGAAGTGTGCGGCGCCCGGAAGGTGGCTTGAAAAAAGGACATCTGCGTTGGGATCTCCTTCGGAGGAATGCCCGCAGCGCATTTGTGCCATTGAATCGGAAAGGCCCCATGGCTTCACGCAGTCTCTCTGTGGCGCCGGCTAAATACTTGGAGTCTGGGTGGAAATTCACAGGTTCCAACCTCAGGACCGCGGCAGTCTAATTCAAGACACAGTGTAGCCGGTACATATATGTCAAGCTGGAAAACCACAAGTATAGCTATTACTATAATCTATATTTATCTTCCTCTTTTTTTTGTAGTTCTCGCTCTCTCTACCTCTTTCTCTGTGTTTCACTATCTTCTCTGTCTCCTTCTCTTCTTTGATCTTGCCATCTATCCATCCATCCATCAATCTGTCTGTTTTTCTACCTACCTATCTATCTAGTCACCTAGTCTGTCTGTCTTGACCTTGCAAAAGCGCGGCCGCGTGCGCCTGCCACGAATTCTGCACCTGAGCTCGCTCCAATCGCGCTCCGAGATCGCCCCAGGCATGGCGATCAGGCTAACTGCCGAGCATCCGAAGAAATCGTAGCCTGCAGAGGGCGACGCTTTTCAGACATTTCTATTCCCCCGCCACGCACACGCATTTTCAGTGCGTGCTCATGCTTCAGCTATTATGTCGTTGCCGAACCGCGGAAGTTCCTTCTACATACACGTCCTTGATTTACATCAAGGACTGTTTATAACCCAAGGGCGCATGCTGCGCAACCGAGGCCAAGCCTCAGCGAGCTGAGGCGAGCGCGCCATCAGGGAGGAAACGAAGGCCAGGTGCAACTCCTTCGATTCCGCGCACACAATCCACAAAATGCCACCAGTTGGTGGTTAATCCCACTATTCGTAGGTCTTCATCCATGCCTGGCGCCAGTCGGTCTAGCACATTCACCTGGTATCCATGCCAGGCAAAGGACTTTGTCCATTCATTTCAAGCAAGCTGACCATTACACGGTTGTTCTTGTTCCCCGCTTGGAATGTTTTGGGAATGAACCGGAAACATGGAACCTGCGGGAGATGCCCAAAACCCCAATATTGTGAGGGCCGAATAGTAATTGCGCCGTAAAGATGACGTCTGCTTTTTCGGGGCACCGTCTTTGTCATCAACACAAAGAACCCATGTGTTTTTGTGCATAGTACTCTGTTCAGCTGAAAAAACGGCCAAGAGAAAACTAGCTTAGGACCACGCCTGTTTTGACGCATCCCCAAATTTGCAAAGATAGGAATCTGGGTACTCAGCAGCTGTTGGCCTGTTTTTTTGTGTGAGGGCCTTGCACAGCTCAGCCCTAAACCTGCTGCAGCTGAGACCAGGCGTGTCCATCTTTAGCTCCGACCATCTCTAGTGAGCACTGCTGCTGGCGCGGTAGGGAAGGAGAAATGGAATGAACCTAGGCTTTGGTTACCTTATTGGATGGTTTCTACGGGTCATTTATTTTAATTGTCTGAGCACCAACACGTAAATGTCAACATAACAGCAGCTCCCCAATACTACATGGAATTAACATCAGTGCTTCCAAAGTTAGAGCAGTATCTATAAGGGTACCAATTCTAAACCAATACTAAACAAGTTCCATACCAGAACTAAACAGTACTAAGCAATACTGAATACTTGACCATTACTCAACCGGGACACACCCGTACTACGCAGTACTAAATATACCAATACAAAGCCACCACTATCCAGGAAAGACTGAAGAAAACCGAAGACTGTTGGGGAGTGGGGGCAGGACTGCTTCGAACAAAGGCAGCACCTTAAGGCCAACTGCCCTTGTAGAGACACAAGGTCACAGTTGCTGCGGTCAGCAATTTTGGCATGGGGCATGGTTCTCTGAGTCTGAGTCCCTTGATGGGGCATTCTGAAATCCTTGCAATACTGTGGAGGGACGAAATCCATTTCGCACCACTTTGAACCATGGGAAACCATTGTTTGTTGGTATTTACAAAGGGAATCATCATTCCAGGGTTTCTTAGGTGGTGCAGGATTTCGTCCATCCACAGTAGGGCCACAAACCACATCTTAGGGATCCTTACATTATACACCTGAACATTGCAACTTGTAAATGGCGGTTTCCCTTTATTTGGGTGGAAAAAGCCACATGTTTCAAATGGTTGCAAGATGAATTTCTTTTAAGGAGCCCTGTTGCAATCTATACCTTTGGGTTTTTTTCGCGGCGGTTCCGGAAAGCTCCACGGTTCAAGCTCCATCCACTCCTCGTCCCGCATGATGGCGGCGTCGCAATAGAAATGTCGCACCTTCGGCTTGGATTCCCGGAACGCTGAACAGGGCTGGTGAACTGGTTCCTGAGGGGTCACAGAAGACAGCCAAGCCAGCAGATTCCCTTACCAACCTCCATGATGCAGTTTCTTCTTGTGGATCTGGCCTGGGAAATGCCTCCAACTGGAATCCTGGAAGGCACTGACTTGAACTCATACAGTCTGGCAACATCGCAAGCTATTCCGCAAAAAAAAGGTACTAATTGCTAGCCCACCAGCCTGAGTGTACAACGCCCTCAAATAAACAAGCAAACTGGTCTTTGATGCCATCACTGGAGCCGAACAGCCCGGCCCAGCCAGCCCTACACGACCTTAAACACTGTACACATGTGGGCTAAAATGGGAAAAACACACGCTGCCTCCAACGCCTTCAACCTCCGCCCGCCCCTTTTCATAGTTTTTTTGTAGGCCCGACAATCAAGGGAATTTCCGGTGATGTTGCCAAGAGTTGCGCAAAAGCAAGCCAGGTGCAAGTCGGGAGCCGAGGATTGGACTGGCTTCCAACGAGTGATCTGCTGATGGGAGATATGAAAGAGTCACTTCCTGCGTGGATGGGCCAACAAAAAGTCAGAACTTCTGCTTACCACTAAAATGTTCTTCCCAAAAAGTTTAAAGTCCAGAGACTCAGGGAGTCAGAAGAGCCACACAT
>CAUJNA010000857.1:122500-142500 GCA_963377175.1 Effrenium voratum
AACACAAGAAGAAGGCAGGAGCCCGACAAATCAATCAATTAATTGGCATCGTGCCATGTGTGTCTCAACTGCCTGCAAACTCCGGCACCACCAGGAGGAACAAGAAGTCGGCGGCAGCAGGCACACCGCGGAAGCGGCGGCAACCAGCCAGCAGGCAACTGCGACCAAATCAAATTGCGAATTGGCAAAGCAAGACAACTCAGCTGCCAGCTGTGGCAAATGTGCAGGTCTCATACAAGTAAATACGGGCCTTCCGGGGGGGTACATTTCTGTTTCAGGGGGATCCCGCTTGGTCCTCTCTGCCCAGGCCCAAACATCGTCCAACATTGCAAATTCCGAGCAAGTCATAAAAACAGCAGAACTCCAAGTCATGGTTCGGCGGTTCGCTGATTTCGAACCTGAGTATCCGATGAATAATTGGTTGAGTATTGATTCCATAAAAACAGGTTTGTTATCGACAGAGTGCATTGATTACTTGGGAAGAGATTGCACGTATATGAATCTGTGCATACATATGTGTATATATATATATATTTACACACACATCTATACGTAATATGGATGTGTATACATCTACATATATGTATATTCAGCGATGACTGACGCAAGCATTCGCTCCTGGGCATGCTTGGGACTGTCACAACAAGTTGCTGGCAGGTCCAATCCCTTCAGTCCTTGGCGTCGTCCCGGGCTCTGTGTAGCTGGCTGGAAAAACTGAAACCAACCATCCACCCCCTGTTGCTTTCCTGGAAAAGTAACAAACGCAACATGGGTGTCGTTGTTGGAGGGCACCTCCTTTTTTTGGGAAACACCGAGAAACAACCACCAATTTGGAGGGGTACCGCTTTTTGGAGTTCAAGGGAAACGACAAAAAACTGGGTGGTGCCCTAAACAACACTCGACCACATGAGTCATAATCAAAACCCGGTATTAAAATGGTCTACTCAGAACTATGTAAAGAACTAAGAAGGCGGATATCCGCAGCTATTTCTGGCAAGGGGATTGTTTTTTACTCACCTTCACCAATCCCCGGGTTTCGATTGTGGCTCACATGAGGTCCCAAGCGCTTTGCAGCACCATGACTCCAAGCGCCCGGAACTTTCTGCGGCCTCCGGATGAGGCGAAAGAGCTGCAGGCCCAGGGCGTGGGAGCAGTTCACGCAACTGGCCGCGGACTTGGCGCGGACGTCAGAAGGTCCGTATGGGATGACCAGTGGTTGATGACACCACCAAAGACCAATAACTGTCCCCAAAGAAGAAGAAGGCCCGTTAAAAAAAGAGCTGACCATGGGTTGATCTTTTCCGCCAAGAAGGATGATCTTGATCAGAAGGTCCGTCAACCATCACCAGGTCCCAAAAGGGTCCATGTTTTTCGACAACCCCCCCACATGGCGGGGTTGATCAGAAGGTCCGTAAAACATGGGATGAATATTGGATGGTTTTCCACCAAAGAAGATGAATGACTAAACCCCCACACGCGAAAAAGTCAAGCATCCCCCCACGTACAATCCTTCTGGCTTTGGCAAACGCCACCAGGAGCTGAGAATGAGGACGAGATACAACTGTTCCAATCACAAGAAACTGCAATGGGCGCACACTGAGGAAACCTGGTGATCGACAAATGGCCCCGACCAGCTTGCTCCTTCTGCCTGCACTGAGGATTAGCCCTTGGCTCTTGCTTTGGTGACAAATCAGAAGGATGACAGGGCGAAGTGCGCGGTAAGAAACAAACAGCCTATCCGCAACAAACACTTTCCTGAGTTCGCTGGCCATCGCGCAACCTTTGAGGCATCGACTCAAACACTAGAAGCCATTTGAAGCAGAGTTCAAACACTGCCGGCACAACAGCCAGGTTTTGCAGCAGAGCTTCCAACTTACAAGCCAGCAGCTGGTAAGGAGAGGTAAGTTCGGAGACGTGGGCAAGCAAGCTTACAAACTTTGAGAAGACCCACTTCAATAATAATCAAACATATATATATATATATGTTTAACACATATCATACATAATCAAACTGAACGCAAGGAACGACAACAATACTTCGGAATAGTGAGAACATGTATACTCAAAGAAGGATCAGGTCGGCTAGATTGGGGTGATGTCAATCAGACTCGATCGTTTGATCTAATACCAGCTATCGTCACACCATGAGTCACAAATGAGGATTACCATTAGCCTTGCAGCAAGTAAGAACACGCTCGCCGACTCGGTGACTTGCCCCGCTTGGATCCTGCACATACTGTTCTTCGCTGCAAACTTCTTCACTCTGCTTTTCTACCTCCCGCTTCCAAAGGGTGACGCGGCAAGGCTATATAGATACTTTTGGGATGTCCTTTTGGGATGTCCTTTAGTATGTCCCAAAATAGGAAACACCCTTCACATCAAGACATCGTTCGGAGGAGTCCTTCATATTCAACACTGACTGCATGATCTCTCTCTCCGTGGGGGTTCTAGCTGTAGACTTCAAGCAAAAGTGCATGTCTCCACATGAGGGACCATGGGATCACTGCTTCAAGTGATATGCTACCTTCTACCCGCTACGATGTTGGGGCTTACTCTTGACTTGAGCCATCCGCAAATACCACAAGGTGGGTGACATTTGTTTTAAGGCATCTTTTTCGGGTGGTGTTGTGGGGAAGCTAAAGGGAAACCAAAGGGGCGCCACCCATTTTGGGCCTATTTCTATTTGGAGACAAGGCCCACAAGCGTGTTCCAGCCTGTTGCTGACGGTGGCCGTCAGGATTACAGTCCGCACCGCCTTTTGCAGCTGCCTGGCAGTTTCAACTGTCAAACACTCACGGAATTTGCAGGGAAAGACGGACCTGTTGTAACCTTGATTTCAAGTAAACACTTTCTTTCCCAAGGACCTAAACACAAGGATTCACATTTGGCACTGGCGAACGATAGGATGACACTGGACAAGAAGGCCAACCAGGCCGGCTGGCCAGTGAGGCAAGAACAAAGGTCCAACATGGTCCAACTCAGTCAGTTGTCAAACTAGGTCAAGAATCAAACGTATGAGGGGACATCTGCGGCAAGAGATCCCAGGGAAGCCGCTATCGAGCATAGCACCGGCGATGGTGTCCCAGTTGCAAACAGCGCCAAAAGAACTCGAACCCCAAACCCCGAATCTGTCCATGGGATTGGATGGATCGACGGGACTGGCGTGCAGAAGTTGCCCGTTGCAACCCGTGCCAGGCTACTTGGTTGCTTTGAGCAGCTTACTGGTCTCAATGTCCCATGTGCCTCGTGACTGCTACCATGTTTGTCCAAAAGACCCAGAAAACAACCTTTTGGGAGCATTACAGAACCTCGCTAAATACCGAGAAACAAACCGTCAAGATGTCGTCTGGATACAAAGTCGTATAGCTCACTTCCTCGTACTTTGACAAGAACAATATCTTGCATATCAAAACCAATACAATTAAATAGTGTCTCACGTCACGGGACGCTCCCAAACCAAAGCAACTTCTGTAGCGATGGTCTCGAGTTCACCTTCATAGACTCAAGCCGGACAAAAAAAACAACAACAACATATTGGGGAAAAGCATGGTAAAGCCATTCTTAAGGTGTATCTTGGTAGTCTGGCAGTATATAGCCAGCGCTGGGGGGGGGGGGTGAACCACATACAGAACGATACGTCTTGGCACACTTTCCGCCTAGACGTGGAGCACCTTCAAAACGGCTATTCAGGAATCATTGAGCATGAAGACACGCTTTCTGCCGAAGTCTTCCGCGAGGATTGGCAAATTTTCGTGCCAATCCTATGTAAACCGGTGTGTTTGTGCCAAAGAAACCAGTGTGTGTTTGTTCCAATTCTAGAAATGCATTTGTGTCAAGGTCATGTCCTTGCGCGCCTCGCATAGAACCATCAAACAAAGCCATGTGTCAAGGTCAGGTCGTTGCGAAGGCTTAGAACCATCAAACAATGCCATGTGTCAAGGTCAGGTTGTTGCGAGGCTTAAAATTTTGGAGCCCGTACCCCCCCCCCCTCCTTTAGCACCCCCTGCCCTTAAGCCTCTTGCAGGGGAGGCTTAGGAAGCCTTGCGGAAGCCTTGCGGAAGCCTTGGGGAAGCTTGGTCTGACACTATGCTATGCGCATGGCAGGAACACATGGGAGTCTCTTGGGGAATCGTGAAAAGCTGATTGGACAAGAAATACCGCCCAAACCTGCAAATTAGGTTGGGAAGGGACCTTTAAAGAAGCCTCAGGGAAGCCTTAGGGAAGCCTTAAGGAGGCCTTAGAGAAGCCTAGGGAAGCCTTAGGGAAGCCTTAGGGAAGCCTTAGGGAAGCCTTAGGGAAGCCTTAGGGAAGCCTTAGGGAAGCCTTAGGCAAGCCTTAGGGACGCCTTAGGGAAGCCTTAGGGAAGCCTTAGGGAAGCCTTAGGGAAGCGTTAGGGAAGCTGGAACTTTAGGGAAGCCCCAGGGAAGCCTTAAGAAACCTTGGGGAGGCATGTTTGCGCAAAGCTTAGGGGGACGCAGCACTTTCAGAAAGAGCAATTCGAATCTCTTATGATTTCCCTAGGTTAGGGGGACGCAGCAAAGTATCGCTTGAATCTCCGATCAAAATCAAGGGGTCTCTTAGGTTCAGCTTAGGAAGTCTTAGGGAAAATGCTGATACATCCACTTCTTAGCCGGCCTAGGGATAAGACCCAACTACCTTAAGGGGGTGGGGGGGTGGGCGGGGGGGGGGGGTACAGGCATTCATAATAGAACAATAAGAAAAACCTCACAGCCTCCCAGAAAAGACAAAACATAGAAAGAAGAAAAAAACAAGAAGAGAGAAGAACAAAAAACACGCCCGACCGCTCGGGAGCCGCGCCGTAAGAGCTCGAACTCGGTGCCACGCAGAGCCTCCTCTGGGGACACCTCGAAGATGACTTGTTGCCCCGCGAAAAATCGGTGGTTTCCTTTTACTTTACCTTGTGATAAAAGGGGTACTCATCTTTTGCGGGTTAAGGTTTCCAAGGTTTACAAGGTGTCCTTTTGGTTTACCTTGTGATAGAAGGTGCTGTCAACAGAGACAAACACGAGTGGTTCGCCGGACGGCGAACCACTAATAAGAGTACCACAAAACCCACTGGGTGGAAGATGTTGACTACCCTCCCAACTCCAACCAGTATAGAAACCGCTTGAAGTTGTAGAGTGCCATAAGGTGCATGGCTTTGGCACGAGGGCACGAGGCATGCCATCTACAGGCAGCTCAAAATTTCGAGTCTCATCAATGTGCACCAAATGAACTCCTTGGGCTCTTGCAGAAATAAACTCGGCAAAACACCAACATCTGATAAGCCAGGTGTAGGCTTGAAGAATCAGGTCCCTACTTTGAGACAACTCTACACGGGCTCGATGAGTGGAAATGATACTATAGCATGACAATGAATCCTCCAAACAGGTGCAGAACGATCCTGTGCTGCAATGACTGACTTGTACCAACCAGTGTTGCTGCACAGTAGAGCATACAGTAGTTTAACGTTTAAAGCCTCACTTGCCATGTGTCCAATTCTGTTCAAGCAAACGAAACAAACACTCAGCACAGCAACCTTGCTATGATTCTGAGCCTCCAGGCAGCTAGCAAATTCCCGTGCAGGAATGCGCAAACCCGAGCTCTGCAAGCGTCATGTCTTGCTGAGGCCCCAACTTTCTCGCCAACCGGCATCTCAAGCACTCCTTTGCCACTGTCACTTCGCCCCGGTGCCTCGCCTGAAAGCACCCAAGTTACTTGCAGTCACCTAAACCCAAACAGGTCAATGTGCTGGTGGGCCCTATGCTTGCCGTCGGTTGCACCTCAATCAAACCTTGCTGCGGTGAACTCATTCCGTCCTCCAGCGCACGCGGCCCGACATCGGGGCGAAGCAGGTGAAGAGTGACGCTGACTCTGATCACTTGAGATATGTGCAAATTGGCTGATGTTGATGCATTGTTCTGTGACGTCCCCAAGTGTAACATCCACAAACACACAACAATCCAACATTTGGGTTTTAAGTGAATTAGCTAGAACAAGAACAATACATTGACGCAGATAAGGACTGATCAAATTCCATTTCGTGCGTCAGGTCAATCTTGCGGGTGTTCTTTTGACGGGCTGACAAGTTGGTCAGGCTAAAAGTGGGTGGAGGGGCTCTCGGAATATCAGTCCAAATCTGAGGGCCGCTGATATGCAACATGCTGTGTGCAGACCAAGCCAGGCGCGACTCCGATTTGTGCAAGCGCGCGAAATCGTGCACAACGCTGGAGCGGATGGCTGGGAGCCACCAAGATACCCCTTGGGCAAATGAACCCAAAAGGCCTGCTGATGTTCATATCTGTCTCCCCAAAAGGAGTACCCCTTGCATGGGTTCGCAACCAGGGAAACCAAGGGCTATGAACAAAGGGCATGTACTTCACCCCTAGACAGTACACATTGGATTTCATAGGAGAGGGATGAGCTGGAGAGGTCAACCAAGATCCGTGAGGCTGGGCCCTTTTCTTTGCCAAGCCGACTGATGCTTCATCTAGGTCCTCCAGTAGAGAGGTTAGAATAAGGGTACCGTTTTTGGTGTACTGCAGTCTATTTGAGTAGTGGAACCCTCTCCCAAAAAAGGGTAAAAGGGCACTACTGGGGGACCTAGTCATGCTCCTGCTCCCAGTACCGCACATGACACTTGCAACCGGCCACATACGGACACAGAACATGAAGCACATGGTGTTGGGCATGGCCTCATGTTCGGTCTAGACAGCTTGCTGGTCGAAAAGTTGCAGCTCATAGCCTTCACAACAATGCCAAAGGGCCGTCCATGAAATAGCCCAAGGGTTTATAACCATGGCGCACATGGTCCGTTGGTGCGTCTGCAATGTTCCTCCTGCCAAAAACAACCAACAACAAGAGAGCCTACATATTGAGCGCACAGCCTTCTTTGATTGCTACACTGTTGCAATGGGTCCTTCCATCAACTTCCCATCCGCAGCGTGCATAGGATCATTTAGCCGAAACACTACATGCATGCCTACATCCGTGCTGGGGTCTCGCTGGAAGCCAAACTGCATGCAACACAAGACGACCTGCACAATGATACCATGATTTGCATTGAAATCGGGCATTCGAACCGGGCAATGACTCATGAACTCTGCTTGGCACACCACGAACCTTGCTGAGAAATGCACTGCTGTGCGCGCGTGTCCTCCCAGCTGGGAACTCCCGCTAGACCACATCCCGTTTTTGCTGTTTTTTTCGCCGTTCAAGCACGGTAGAGGGTCCAAGCTGAAATCGTCCAGTTTCCGAAACCAAATAAACAGAGCTGCTAGGAACCTGAACAAACTATCGAATCCATTCATAGTCACCTTTGCCGGCAAACAGTGCAAACTAGTGAGGCAAGGCTGGAGCTATTGGCATAGCAGTCACAAGCAGTAAGGAATCACCGAGCGAAACAATGCCCAAAACCCAACAACGCGAACGGCACATGCCTCGTGTCTGTAGGTGAAGAACGATGCGCCCTTGAGAACGCACCACCTGCATCTCTCTGTCGCTGCATGTCTCTGTGGCTTTGTCCAAACGGGTTCTGCTCCTCCAAACAGCCGCGCACCCACCCACAGACGCAGACACACCTGTCATCTGACCGAATGACACCCACGACGTAGTCTCAAACCCAGGCCGCTCAAACCACTAGCGGGCATTTGTTTGTGGGACACTTGGTGCTTGCATCTATTTCGACATATCGCGGGAGAAAACCAGAGATGAGCTGTCTGCGTGGAGTGATCATGCTTGGCTGGATTGGCTCGTGAACATCTTCCCAAACAAGGTGCTCAACTCCTCCGAAACCCAGCAGATTTCCGCCCCATCAGTATATGACGCTCGCGGAAGCGCAAGCGGCGGGCCTGCCAAGCGAGACACTTCAAACAAACACACCCCTGAACATCAAATCAGAATGGCACGGCAACGCAAACGCGCAACCTTTCAAAACACTGCGCCTGCGCGGCAAGTCAGCCACATCACAGCCTTCCCCATAGGCGAAAGGCAACTACGCTGCCGCATGTGTCACGTGAGAAATCACCTCCGGAGATTGTACCCTCAGCCATGCTATCTGGCGAATCGTTCAGAGTCAGCACCAATTCTTCAGGAGACCAATCGCTGCTGCGAGAGAAAGAGCAATTGCTCTTAGCCCTGACCACGCGTAGGCCTCGTTTTCCTCCATTTGCTTAAGTCCCCTGGAAAAAATCCAGTAGTGATAGATTCCCTTTAAAACCAACAGGGGAAAATAAACAATATTCTTGAGCAAATGGAAGTTTATTGGAAGCACCCACCTAAGCTCCTTCCCCTACAGCGGGCAGTTTTTTCTCCCCAGCCCTGCACCAAGGGCTAGACCCCACACCCTAAGCCTGAGGTGCTAAAGCGCCCATTTCTCTAGGGGTTGATTCAATTCCCATTCTTTTCAGCCATCGTTCTTTTCAAGAACCCGCCATTTCTCCAGGGCTTTTGGTGGTTTTCTAGAAAGAAGGATCCCTGGAAAGAATGGGGAAGTTACCCCTATAACTTCCTTTTCCCCCCGCCTCCATCTCCAAATGAATCCAAAATAGCGCTGCTGCAAGGGGCCACAGATCACCACCTGAACATCCCGAACCGCCGCGAAAGGTGAGACCCAGGCAGCCATCGCTGGACAGGGCGAGCTGCTTGGAAACATGCCGCGATCGAAATCGCATGGAGTGGCCAACTAGAAAATTCAACTCAACTACATCAGCGTTGCTTGTTTTCTCCATAACCCAAATCCCTGAATTCAGGGATTTCCTAGCAAATGGCCTTTATCATGGTGAGCTCGCTTTTTCCCCAAATCGGTGAGCTCGCGAAAAAGGCAGAAAAATGCTACAAACGTGGCTCTGCGGATTTTTTCTATCTCTCGACTCTCACACTCTTCAAGCCTGGGCTGCCCTCAGATCCCCTGCTACAAGTTTAACTTTTAGTGGGTTGAATGGAAACTACCACTAAATCTCACTGGCTGAGTGGATGGCCCAAAAAAAGTTCAAACTTTATAATTACCACTAACATGGTCTTCTCAAAAAAATTAAAGTTCATGAACTCAGGAAGTGAGAAATACTAAAAGGCTAAAAGGCTAAGGGGATGGCTGGGAGCCGCCAAGGACTCTTCAAGCGGAAAAGGGCCAGGAAGAGGCGCCCAGCTCAACTTTATCCAAAAGACCATTGCTTCCGCAGCCCTGAAAGCTCAAAAGTGGGCTGCAGCTACCGCAGTCTTCCTACTGAGACAGGGCTTGGTGCTGAAAACCCCTATGTCACCTAATGCTGGCCAGGTCTGGTTCAGGGTTTAGGGTCCCTCTTGCAAAGAGAAGTCATAAGTCACCACGCCAAATCCTGCGGACATGCCGGAACGCACTAACCCAACAACGAAACAGACTCAGCCGAAAGTGGACCTGAATTCTTGGCTTGAAGATGCTTGAAGTGGCGGAGTGGAGGCAAACGCCAGCTGCACAGGAAACAACAACTGGGGGTTGATCCAAAGGTGCAACCGTCAGGAAAACCAAGAAAAAAAGCAAAAATCAGAAAAACACTTTGCTCACGTGGAAAAAGTTATTCCCATGCTCAAGCCTAGGGGCCAAAGGGAATATCTTTCTCAAGCCCCCAACTGGATCCAAGAAAATAAATTTACATAGATGCCCTTTTTGGGAAAATAGATGGTCCTGGTATTTGATTGAACCACCAGGTAAACCAGGAATCGCCCTCTATTTTTCAACCAAATCAACCAAAAAGGACACGTATGTTCGGCCAGTTGCCCACCTCGTCATCCTCTTCAGCCACCTGTTCTGCATCCTGTTCTGCCACCTAGCGAGGTGGCAGAAGGGAAGCAGCAAGCAGGCACTGAGTCTAACGAAAACATGACCTGGCCACACCTACATGGCCATGGGTCAAAATCCAAATCGTACCCCCAGTGAACATCCAAAATGGGTGGTGCACCTACCCCACCATGGGATCTATTTGGCTTTGAAACTCCCCAAACGTGGCTAGCTGGACTTTGCTGCGCAGTCCATTCAACGGGAAGTTTGCAATCTGGAAATCCCTATTGACAAGGTCTCACTGTTCAAGAAACCAAGAATCAGAGGGCTGGAGCGTGGCACGATGCAACACATCACGCTTGAGAAGGACGTCTTCCGAGCCCACAGTCAAAACAAGGACGATGACGGACCCCGTGTGTGTGTGTGTGTGTGTGTGTGTGTGTGTGTGTGTGTGTGTGTGTGTGTGCGCGTGCACGAACACGGGCACATTGCTTGATCGAACATGAATGGCTCTCGCGAAGACTCTGTCATGGACGATGGCATTTGGAATGGCAAAGGAGTCGCCATGTTGGATGCATCTCAGACCCTCGCGTGAACCGGGTTTCAGGCATGGCTTCGGCAGTTGAGTCACCTATGATCCAGAAGGTCGCACAAAAAGCCAGCCGACTTGCCAGGCTGTAGATAAAACAAAAGTCAACCAGAGTGCCACGGCATCAGGCCTGACTCGTAAGCTCCACATACCTCATGCCGCAGGTCCGAACACTGGAGAGTCAACAGCCGAGGCCCAACAGGGAAAGGCAAATCATTTAATTTGAATTGGAAATTTATATTTTTTATATTAGATTTGGTTTATAGAATTATAATTAAATTGAATTATACATTTATTACTCGAGTCACCTGCTCGAAACCGATCGGTACAATGGTAAACCCAGAATGCTTCAAGATTTAGAAAGGCGGATATCCGCAACTACTTCCGGCTGGGACTGGCCCTTACTAACCTTCATCTACCCGGGTTTTGATTGTGGCTCACTTAGTGTGCTCCAGGTGTGGTCAAGTGTGGTCAAGTGTGGTCAAGTGTGGTCAAGGGTCAATGCCACACCCACTCTCCAGCTCTCGCGCAGAAATCACCGCGCCTTGTGGCATGCTAGAAACCTGTGCTCGCTTTAGACGACAGCGGTTTCAGGGCACACCTATAAAATATGGCGAGCTACATGGCTGTTGAGCACGTGCAGATACGTGCAGTAATCATAGGAGAAGACATGCACTTCCGTTAGGCAACATTGAAGAATCAACTCCCCATCCAGAAAGACGATACTTATGCTTTTAATAAACAGTCAAGCGGGTTGTGCGTGGTTACCAACGTGGCCCGCTCGACCAATACTGGTTCTTGCTCAAGACCAGCTCTGAGCTTGTCTTCTCATCCACTCCAAAACCTATGTCTGCATCAAAGGGTGCAGAGGGCACCGCAAAAAGGTAAGTCACTTGGCATCAGCCCAGGTCCGGCGAGTGTTGTGCTTGAGCAAGGCCTCTCTCTGCATTGACATGGACATAGCATAACAAACGCATCGCCCCACAGCGCGGTTTTTAAGGTTGTCACAACCCGACAAGAAATCGGTGAAAGTCGTTTACAAAGTCTGTTGGGGCCCCCCACAAGTCAAGCCAGCTCCCAAGGTGCGGGGGCTTCGCCATGGAACGATCTGTCCCTTGCTTGGTTGCCCGGCAAGCGTCGGCGGAAATTGTAGGAGGGAGCAGGGCCTTGAACGATGCACGCCAAAGGCCAGCGTGGTAACTCATGTATGGGTCCGGGGCTGCTGTAAATTTCCTGTTGCAGGTATACCAAATTTGTCCCACAAAGGTGGCAAAGGACCAACCTGCATTGAAACACGCGTTATCCGGGCCGTTCTGAATTACAGAGAAAATATTCAGATGGGAGGAAGTTGCAGGAACGTTATTGATGAATTTCAACCGCTGGGACCAAGACTTAAACGACATGATCACAAAAGCTCAACAAGTTAATGCGCTAGCCATCAGCTGTCTTCTGCAACTTATGGCCAAAGCAAAAACAATATGCCAGGCAAAAAGTGTAGCGCCTGGTCAAGCGTCGGCTCAAAGCAAGTGGTAGTCAGATGGACATGCCCCATACCGCAGGCTTCGAATCCGTACAACATACTGGCTCACGCCGTCATCGTCGTTATCTCTGCGTAGTCGCCACGGCCGAGCGCATGATTGATATCACCCGACATATCGTGGAACAGGCGCATGGGAAAAATGAAATAACCACATCGGAGACTGGCAAAGGCCAAGCCAACGCCATGTTGATAGCTTGTAAGGCTTTCCACATGAGAGCCCGTAGCTTGTCGGTCAGAGCAAAATGCATCAACTGTCTTGGTTCCAGTTGTCCATGCAATTTCCGCGTTCCAAACAAGAGCCCTTGACATATCCTCTCAGCGTCCTTGATACAATCCGCTCTGTCTCGGGGCCCGGGGTTGGTTTTGAGCGTCCCAATTGAACCCTTCGCATTCCATAGATCCTTTGGAATTTCGATTCATCAAATCCATGGAGATGTCCTAGTTCAGGCCACCATCCGTTCGACACCGGAAGGCTCCCTCTAGAGCAAAACATATGATAACACCAGCTCCGGAACTGCTCCCTTCCAACCACCAGCTAACGGTCACCAAATCTGGGACACCCGCCAGGTGGTGGCCGGAGTCGGATCTGGCATCGCAAGAAACGCGGGTGCCGCATCTTCTCATGCGTTTTGAGGGTTGCCTTCTTGGGGTGAACGAGAGAAAGGCCAAACCACCAAAACCACCAAAACCACCAAACCACCAACCCACCAAGCCTTCTTGGGATCTTTTCTTCGATCAAGCCACTGGTTTTGAAGGGGTTGTCAGTGCGCCCTTCGGGTCTTCCCTTTGGTTGCGACATGACTCGACTCCTTCGAAACCGAAAGTTGGCCAGAAAAGAAAAACCAGTGAGGTCTAAACCCGGGAGAGAAACCGCACATCTTGGCACATCGTGGCTGCCATTCCTGGCGCGCAACCACCAAAAACAATCCATCGCCTTGCGCTGTGTTCGTTGGGCAATGGGAAAAAGTCTGTGCCATGAGCTGTTGATGTCGGAAAGAACCGTCAGACTTGGATGCATCCGGGCAGGTATCATGTTGTCTCTTGTGTAGTCCTTACGCAGCTAAGGACAGTATGTCCCACACGTAACGCACATACGTATGTACGTACGCATGTAGACCTGGACACTCCAACAAGAACAAAGTTTTGCTCATTCTCATTAGTGGCATTGCTTCCTGCTTAGTTGGTTGTTCGAGCTGATATTTCAGAGCATGCATGTTCTCATGCCTTTGCGAGCTTCGGCTAGCACTACAGGAAAAGTGCTGATATGATTGATGGGAAACAGCGGAACAGCCATCTGCTGCTTTCCAAGCCTTGGCAATTGTGTACCATCAAGCAGACATATTGGAACAAGTGTCGTGAGTGTCTGTCTTTGTCTCGTCCGAAACAAACATGTCCTTTGGAGGTTCCTGGCAAAACAAAAACACGATAACAACAACTCGTGAAGCATGCGTGGTGCGTTGTCTGTGTGGTACGGGCCATGGATATCCATCTACATAGCTACGTGGTCGACCCCTTGGGAGTTCCAGCAAAGCAAACATGTCGCCGGATGCCCAATCGCTTCTTGCGATCCTGATACTCGCATTCGCTTCCCCATTTGTTGTCTTCGAGCGATTACAGAAAGTGTTCTGACACCCGAGGGCCAAATGTTCACTGACACACTTGCGCAAGCACATGTTGACAATTCGACCTCCGAGAATCTCGGAAGGCCTCGCAATGAACCTCCGATGCACTGACTAGTGAATCACAAAAGCAAGTGTTGTTTTGAACAGAGGCAAGTATATTTCTGCCGGACCTTGTCTTAAATGGGCCACCGGAGACATATACATTCGCATTGTGTGTTGCCGGGTGAGTTTTGGGCTTTCGCTGGCCTGGGCTGCATCTGCGGCCGGTTCCGAGTCCTGAGTGAGGAAAAAGCCGCCCCCCCCCCCCACCCCCAATGCAAAGCGGAACTACCCTCCCACGTCGCCATGGCAACGCAGGGAACGAGAAATGGACTCTATAATCAATCCACTGTGGTTTCCTTTAAGGGAATCCCCTTCCGGTTCATTCCCAACACCCTGAAGGTCATTCCCTACTGAGCATGAGCAAGTGACAGGGGGTCGCGTTAAGAGAAAACTGATCCTGCGGGTACCCTCCCATAGAGAATATGTTTGTGGAAGGAAGGTAGACCGTTGAAGTACGATTTGTTCGTAGGACTACTTCCAAGATCTGAATGCAACAACTGTGGACAACCTAAGTGGAGTTGAATGTAGATAGGAGGTTTGCAACATATCACAATTACATAAAGGGACATGCTGTCCACAGGGTCATAGGGCTACGGACAGAGATATCAAGGCGGCTGGAGGTGAGTCTCCTGAAACCAAGGATGCTGAGTTGGGTCCACTTGGAGGACATGAAAACCACGCCTGGGGGGAGTCAAGAAGTGGAGCCCTGAAGGCCCTGAAGGATATGGCTTTTGCGAAGATGTTCACGCTGAGTGTCAGTGAGACACTGCTCCTGGGCCCAACTGGAAATCAATGGATTCAATTCCAGGCCAATTGAAACTTTATCTAACGAATCCGGTCCTCATTCAGAGCGGCCTACAGCTATCATACCTTCAGACCAGCTTTCTGTTCCGGAACACGTTTGGTCTGAGGCTTGACCTTCCCGGAGGGTTGAATAGTCCGACCTTAACATGAAATATCCCATGATTTCAGACTTCCTTGTTAAAGCTGTCAGGCCATGGGTCAAAATCCCGTACCCCCAGTGAACATCCCAATCCCCATAAGATAGACTAAAATGGGTGGTGCACCTGCCCCAAACTGGTAGCATTGGTTTTGACCCAAAGCCCTGTCATCCCGCAACAAAGCAAGTCCGGGCGCACGTCTGCAACAACACGCGTGCACAACAAAGGGACTCGTCGTCAATTGACCTGTGATCTCTGTAGCAAACACATACACAGTGTATGCTCCATAACATTGACGGCGCCCCCGCAAAGCAAACTTGATCTAACTGGTCAAAAAGCCAGGAGTTGTGTTTGTACATGTGTATACATAGTTATATATATATATATATATGTACACAGACATGAGCGTGCGTACACATACTTTGCAGGTAGGAACGGATTACCTGAGCATGTCAAGGGGCATGCTGGGGAGAACAACAAGTTGACAATCCATTTCAAGAGGTCTTACACAGAGTCCCCAGGACTTCTGCAACAGTGCGGTTCGAACACGAATTCCCCCGCCAAAAAAACAACAACACCATAGTTTCAAAAGAGGGGATTCGACCCGGCCTCCTCGTTCAAGAAAGTTTCTGGTGGCACCTGGACCACACGGCGGCACCTCGAGCCTTCTCACATCGCAGGTCAAATCGAGCTTACCAAGAGCTCTCCTAACATGGAAGCTGACAGGCGTCGTTTGGAGGACTATTGCCCTCTAACATCACTTCAGCTGCTCTCCAACCCCAGGTTCATGGCAATGGGAGTTGCCAAATACAGACGTCTTCGAAGCATTGGTTTGGGGAGAGAAACACATCGACAATCGAACTCTCGGCTACCGCCCAGGTCCCACTCCACAAGACGCTTTCTCTCATCCCCCAGTTCGTGTCTCACGAAGGTTTCACCAGAGTGCCCTTTTGCAGCCAGGGCCCTCGTTCTGAGATTGTCTCTTGGTGGGCAAGTCGAAGACAAACATTTTCCAAAGGCCAACCATCAACCCCTCCAATACCGACCTTCCTTGCTTCAGGAAAGGGAGTAGCGGCGCACAGATTGAAATTGGCCTTCATCCTCCTCTGGCCGTTCAACCAAGGCTCCATGTGAACTGCCGCATGCACAAAGGAACACATGATAACGCCTGGAGTACCCATGGAGATCTGAGAATCATTGGATCGACACCCTGCCATGCAGACTCATGTGGATGCTATTGGATGCAAAAACCGCCCTTCCGTTTCCCGGATCATGGCTTGGCAACTAAATTCATGTGCTTCACTAAGGATGCTTCCACGAGTGTCCATATGTCAATGATGGGAGACCCTCAAAGTGGATCCGTCGGTTTCCCGGCAGAGAAAGAAAACAACACCAAGCCCGAAAAGGGTCGCCTCAAGACTTGCTGGTTCGATAGGAAGGGGAATGAGAAATGGAATGATCCCTACAAACCATCCCCTATGGTTTGCATTGAATGCCTAGCTTCATTCCCGACAGCCGTCGGTCATCTCCGGTCATCCCTATCGCACCAGCAAGAAAACCATTGCTCTAGCAACTTCCTGGAAGTACAAAACGACTCTGATCACAGAGAGCTGTACCAGTACTCCAAAGCAGCATTCCTTTTTTTTGGAAATTGGAGATCTTCACTGCCAACAGCTGCGCGGTTCTGTTGGAGAAACCTTCTTCAAACCAAAAAATGCTAGATCTGTGTGCCGCTAGATTTATGTTGCAAAGGCAAGCCAAGTCGAATGCTCGTAAGGAGACTAAGGCCCATGTTCCCAGCCACGAAGTTGCAATTTCTGACCTCGAAGCAGACTCATTGTGTGTTTCTTTGAGGGCACGAACCTTGGCGTGGTGTTCCAGGGAAGAAACAAAGGCACAGCCACAATTCCGGTCCCAAGGCGAACCTGCCTCAAGTTCGAACCTTGACGTCGACCCTGAACGGGATCGACTCACCTGGGAAGGTGAAATCCAGGAACCGTGATGAACCCTCGCACAACTCCTCAAATGCATGTTATTTCTGGCAGTCAAAGTTGGGTGCCTGCTGGATTGACAACGCGAGCCTGACAACAAAATTGATACCACATGCAAAGGGCGCTGATCTTTGAGACACACATGGTACAGCGTTGCCAGTCCCCCCCCCCCTCCAATGGTCATGGGTCAGACAAGTACCCCCCCCTCCCCGTGGTTGTGGTCCTGTGGTTGGGTTGTGGTGGTTTAGGGTTGGTTTAGGGTTGGTTTAAAATTGGTTTAGGGTGTATTTAGGGTGCATTTATGGTGAGTTTAGGGTTAGCTTAGGGTTGGTTTATGTTGATTTAGGATTGGTTTAGGGTTGGTTTAGGTTTAGGGTCTATGGTTTAGGGTTTGCTTTAGGGTGTATTTAGGGTGTATTTACGGTGTGTTTAGGGTTGGTTTAGGTTAGAGGTTTACGGCGTAAGGGTTTGGTTTAGGGTTTGGTTTAGGGTGCATTTAGGGTTGGTTTAGGGTTAGTTTAGGGTTGGTTTATGGTTGGTTGCGGGTTGCCTTGTCCTGGGGGTGGGGGGTGCCGGGGTGTCGGGGTGCGAGTTCAGATGGTCGGGGTGGGGGTGAGACCGTAGGAGCCAGGATCCGGGGGCTCGGGGTCTCGGGCCGGGGGGGGGTTTTGGGGGACCCATACCATCTGGGCGGGAGGTAGCAACACGAAACACGGGACCATATATATATAATATATATATATATACATACAATTCAGCGTGGACTGGGGGATGCAACACAATGAGTGAGGTCGCTTCCGCGTGAAGATTATATGCTGTACTCAGTCTCAATGTCTACTAATACTAGCGAAAATGCGCAGAGGTTGGAATCCTTGTGTGGCAATGCGCCGGTCTGTGCCTATCATTTGCTGGCAGAACTGCTAGAGTCCAAACAGGTGTCCCAGTCCGCGTGTTGTACATGTTTCAAGCCTGGCAGCAAACAACTCTGTGAGCGACGGTTGGCAATTCCAGTCAAACCATTGGCCCTGAGACAAACGACTTGCAAGGCTTTTGCACTTGGCGGTTGGTTGACCTATTGATCAAGCTGATCGATTTGTTGGGAAGCCTCTTGGTCGAAGCATTGGGTGGCCCGGCGACAACTCATGCGGATACATATGGCTGTGCGTTTTTCGGGGTGCCCTGTTCAGGCTGAGCTCCAGATTGAGTTCCCCTCTGACACATATCCGCAAGGACTAGCCAAGGCAAGTGCTGCCCTGCCATCCGGCTTCCTTGCTTCTGATTGAAGCCATGAAGACTTGCTGGTTCAATAGGCAGGGAATGAGAAATGGAATGAGCCCTATAAACCATCCCCTATGGTTTCCTTTAAGGGAATCCCTAGGTTCATTCCCAACACGCTGGGTCATTCTCTCATAAGCACAAGCAAGACAAGTTACTGCGTGCAAACCATGGGACGGCACAGGCTCTTTACTCAGAAGCACGTCACAACCCGGTCAAAAGCAATTGCATCGCCTGAGCGAACAATTGGGGGCGGAAACAAGTTCGAACACGTACGGGCGGGCACTCACCAGCATGGCCAGGTCAGGCAGTCTTATGGAGCCCCACAGAACCTTTGGCCCGTGGAAATCAAATCCTTTCTTCAAGAGGTCCACATCAAGAAGCCCCAGGGCAGACGCGAGTCTCAAAGTGAGCGGACCCTCAAAATCGTTGGATTCCTGCTTCATTTCCTGTTGGTTCCTGCAAAACAGCCACTCTGCACCGAGCCCCAAGAAGCTGCCTCAACAAAAAGCCCACCCCTCGAAACCACACAACTTGGCAGACCTGAATCCCTTCGAACAGATGTGGCGCATCGACCCTTTGTGTGCCAGGGATTGTCCCCACCCTCCCCCTCCCCCCCCTCCCTCCCCCCTCCCCCCTCCCCCCCCTCCCCCCTCCGCTCCCCCCACCCCCTCCCCCACCCCTCTCTCCCCCCCCCCCCTCCCCCCTCCCCCCCCCCCCCCCCCCCCCCCCCCCGCCCCCTGTCCCACCCCATTGGCTCAAGTCGGTTCGCCCGCTCGCCTCAAAGCGAGCGGCGTCGCGGCTCAGTGGCGTACAAGTAGCAGTACTCCCTGAGCCAGACTGACAAACCGAAACAACAACTTCTATTTGGCTAAGACCCCTGACTGAACACGATAAAAATATGTCCCGTAGTGATAGATTCCCGTTAAAACCAACAGATATTTTTTTTAATTATTTTTTAAAGAAAGTTCTTAAGCAAATGGAAGACAACTTACAAACGGTTTGGACCTAAACCATTTGGTTTGGGGTTGGTTTAAAGGGAAACCAAAAGGACAACCTCTACTTTTTGGTGGTCGCCAAACAAAGGACACACCCGTTTTGGTCCCCTACAACTTTTGCTCCCAAACTGCTACCCACTTTGCATAATCACAGGACTTGGTTCTTTGGGAACTTTCATTTGGGTTCCTCACGGGAACCCCAAAATGGTTGTGCTTGTGTTTTCTCTTTACATCAGGCTTAAAAACGGGGGGACGTAGCTCATATGAAGCCCTTAAGGCCTTATGTGGGCTCGCGCCCGGCCTCCACCCCAAACCCCCTACTTTCAATCAAACGGGGGGTCCAAAGCCAAATCCTTTGGTGTCAGGTTCCAAGCTTCCCTGTGTGCCTGGCAAAGTCCCGGTGAGCGCCCCGTCAAACCAGCCTTCAGCCTGCAACTTCGCTTCTGAGGGGGTCAGTGCCCAAGATCCCGGCACAGCTAAAAGCATTTCTCACTTGCTGAGTGGATGGCCCAAAAAAAGTTCAAACTTTATATTTACCACTAACATGGTCTTCCCAAAAAGTGTAAAGATCATGAACTCAGGAAGTGAGATTTCCAGCATCATTGCAGCCATCTTGGAGAAGGCAATTGAGCGCAGATGAAATCAATCCAAACAAGTCAAGCTATAAGTTATGAGCTATGTACCGTCGGGTTGCAAATCCCGAAAAGTCGCTGCAAGGGGCGACAAAGCCATGTAAACTGTAATGGGTCTGGCGGTTGAAGTGGATATGACTTCGGGGATTCATGTCCACCAATTACTTAGGGCTGCAAACTCCAAGTCAGAGCCCCCTTCCCATGGGCACCGAGTACCGAGTGTCAGGCCCGAACTTAGCTGGTGCCAAAAATCGGGCCGCTCAGCCCCATCCTGGCCAGACCAAAGACGGTTCTTTCTTTGCTTCGACTTAGGGGTGCTTTTGTTTTCTCTTCCAGGAAAGAATCCTGAGATGCCCCATGGCCAAACATGGGCGGTTGTGGCCGTGTGGTCAGTGTTTTTTTGTCATTGCGTCATTCCCTTCATTGCAAGCAACAGTGAATATCACTTGATAGCGGCTGAGATTTGATCCAGAAGGCGCATGTCAATCAGTGGTAAGACAATGGCAAGACATCTTGATTTGGTGAGAGATGAAGACTCATTGGCATTGCCCACAAG
>CAUJNA010000857.1:145000-170000 GCA_963377175.1 Effrenium voratum
TTGTTGTTGTTGTTGTTGTTGTTGTTGTTGTTGTTATCGCTGTTGCTGTGGTTGTCGTTGTCGTTGTCATAGTCGTCGTCGTCGTCGTTGTCGGTGTCGTTGTCGGTGTTGTCGTTGTTGTCGTTGTTGTCGTTGTTGTCGTTGTTGTTGTTGTTGTTGTTGTTGTTGTTGTTGTTGTCGTGGTCGTCGTCGTTGTTGTTGTGGTCGTCGTCGTCGGTTTTTGGTTGCTGGTTGGGTGTGGCCCCACCAATGGCCCTTGCAGTCTTGCAGTACTCAGGATCTTATACACCTAAGCTTCACACAAAAACAAGCTCATGTTAAAGCCACTTGATTGACAACGAAACCACTAAATACGAGTGTTTACAAGCACCTTGTGAAGTTTGAATCTCCCCGACTCCCCAACTCCAGGCCTTTTGTCGTGTCTTGGACGCGACGATCGCGGGCATGCAGTCCTGCAAGGAGCTGGTCATGATGTCAAGTTTCACACTCCGTAACAAGACTTCGATGTCAAAACATGCATTGCCACAAATGGGACACGCGTGAGTCTCAGAATCCCGAGCTTGCTTTGCTGCCTGTGGCCCGCACCTACTGCAGAGAGCAGACCTCGGTCAAGCTGTACGTTCACTTTGAAGCTGTGGCCAGGGTACGCATTGTATGCATGTGATCCCGTGTAGGGGGGTGGGGCTGGAACAGCCATTTCATAGTATTAAATTAGGGATTTGCTAAAGAATCTACAACATGAGGGTGTCTTTCTGTAACAACAAGAAAGGTTCCTGAATTCGGCGGTGCGCCATGTTTTTCTCCAAGTTCTCCTTTCGGTTCCGTCACTTGATCTGGGGTCTATGTCGTTGGGGCCACCCCTAAAATCCAAATGTCACTTTGTGGTGGACGTGTTGGCTCTGAATCCTACAAGTGTTGCAAATGGCCTGGACACCCTTTCTGTAAGGACACGATATAAACAATCATGGTATATGTATGTACTATGTAGCTAAGCAAATTAGTAAACGGCCTCTTCAGGAAACAAAAATCAGAACCATGGCATAGCCATATATGTATATATCTAAAAAAGTATATCAGAAAAGAATGGCCCTGCAACGGCCGCCTCTGAACCTCTGAACTTTAGCGGCGGAAGTTTTTGCGGCCGAACCGGGCGGATTCTTTTTGAGCCACTGGTAAAGCAGGCGCCCTCCGTGGGATTTCTTCGGCTTCGGTTACGGTTTGGTTTGCTTGGATGGTTTGTTCGGCTTATCCTTCTGGCGCTTCCCAGTTCCAAAGGCCAACGAAGGGAAGCCGCCAGGCCCCATTGACGGAACCAAACGGCCTCAGGCAAGCCCGAGCCCAACAAAATGCAAGAGCTACCTCATTTCTACAACATGACACATCCAGGCCCAGGACCTCAACATGAAGCAAACAAGAGGCACGAAAACATGTTTGGCAAATGGCAGGCATGTTCCATAACCCAAACACCACAAGTCGGGTTCTCTGCAATCTGAGGTGGCCCAAGGCGACACCCCTTTCTCTGCTTTGGTCGAACTAAACAAAGCATCTACATGGAGGTCGACCTCACCCATGTCATAGCGGACATGCACAAGGGGATTGCATGTGTACATACAATTGTACAAAACATATCCGATGCTATCTATCAAGGCATGGTGACACATTCTATCGTTTGACGCTGCCCATGTTGGAGAACCTATTCCTGTATCAAGATATGATGGCTATCACGAGATGCTGGCAACCGCCAGCAAGCGCACATGATGGACGCATGCCCCAAAGGCCGCATTTGATTTGGGCGCTTGAGCATCGTGTATGATATCCTTACCCCTTAAAACTCCAAACCCTGGGGAAGTTAATCTTGCTGAACTTGAATGCCACATTCGACATCTGCAGAGCACGCAACATCGTTTGCGAGCCTGGGTGACCTGGGCTGCAACTTAGACCACGTGATTGCCACGCCCATCGTCACCGCTAAGGGTGAGGCTAATTACCACGTCCGTGAGCTCAACTTGGAGCAAGCACACCTCGATCCAAAGCAACCTGGACGTAACCACAGCTCGCAAGACAGCGCCTTCTGGGTCCAACAAGAAGCCCCAAAACAAATATGTGACTCAATGTACAACTACCTCCCTTGATCACACACCTGCATAGTAAGTCATTCCTCTCGATTAACTGGCCGCCATCAACAGGCTCTGAAGCAGTGAAACCAACTGTTCCAACCATATCTAAACGCCTTTATCTCGCCCCTGCTGGGTATCCCTTTCACCCATCAGTTCTTTTGGGGGGGATAAAGACAGCATGCGATACAAGGTCATGCTATAAGTTGATCCGAATGTACCCCGCCCGTAGGCTGACACAAATGTTTGGGCACATGATAGTTGGGCATCAGAAGTTGATGACTGATAAGAGATTGGTGGCACTTTTCAGGTCTTGATTGATGATTGCTAACGTTCCTGCGGCACAGCCCAACCTTCCGGCACTGAGGAGCCTGCGCGCGTTCTTGCCTGGACTTATGGCCCAGGACAAGTCAAGAGACCCACATCGGTTGCGAAAACTCTGAAGCCCATAGGCGGCGCGGTCGGCGATTCCGTCGCTCTGTGCAAACCGACGCTCTCATATGCACGCGCCGAGAAACGAACACATGCAGAAACACGAGCCTCGCGTGGGAGAAACTAGCATGCGCCGTGCTCCCATTAGACTTTAGAATACGACCCCCGTGTCTCCAGCCATGTCTACCTTCGCGAGCTCCATTGTCCCTGGAACAACACCATGCTTGAATGTGTCCCTAGCTGAGTTCAGGGAAAGCGTCCTCAGTCTCTGGCGGCTTTGGACGGTGCCCGCAAAATTCACCGTCGCCTAATTCTGGGATTTGCCTTAAGACATACCCCGCCCCCCCAGCCGTTGCGGATCTCCGAACTCTTCTGTACTTTGTACATATGGCTATGGGTCAAAACCCCGTACCCCCAGTGAACATCCCACTCCCCACTAAAATAGGCTCTAAAATGGGTGGTGCACCTACCCCAAAATGGGATCCCATTGGTGTTGACCCACGGCCATATGAAGGTTTGTCAAAATACGGGCCCGTCTTTTGTATCCCCTTGAGAAGGCGGCACGTAGAGGCGGCACCAGGCCCCAAAAGGATCCACATGTTTGACAACACCCCATATACCAAGTACGGGATCTGCCTCTCTTTTGACCGCCTGCCCAGAGACCAGGGTGCACCCCCCATTTTAGGCTTCCTATTTTAGCGGTTGGATTGAATCGGATGTTCACTGGGGGCTAACCGATTTGGATTTTGACCCATGGAAAACCAATTGTACGATTTGGGGGTAGGTGCACCACCCATTTTAGAACCTATTTTAGTGGTTGGATTGGGATGTTCACTCCATGGCCAATGGTCTCGGCATCCTTTTTGTACCTCACCAGCTCTCAGACTCCGCTGCCCGGAGGAGGTACTTGGCCTGGCGTCCAGCTTGGAATCTCGGAGGGCTCGGGCAAAAGAGCTCAACTTCCAGTTGCGTAGTTAAGCCGCCTGGAACAAAACAACACACTCGTTTCAAGTAGTGGTGATAGATTCCTTTGAAACCAACCTGCGGCGTAGTGGAGTCACTCTGAAATACATAAAGTAGTTTGGCCCGTGAGGAACAGTCCATCTTTGGTCAAAATCCTGGACCAGTTGGTGGTTTATCCCAGTCTCCTGGAACAAAATAACCTCAGCCGTGGATCCGGCCTCCTTCATGTCAGGGTCGCACTGAAGCGCGGAGGTGGCATCCTGGCAGCAAGATGGGATCTTCAATCGACGTCAAATGGCCGGCCAAAATCCAAATCGGATTTCGCCCCCAGTGGTTACATCCGATTCAATCCAACCACAAAAATCGGAAGCCTAAAATGGGTGGTGAATTCACCTCCCCAAAATGGGATCCCATTGGTTTGAGCCACAGTCACATGGCGACCAAGTGCCAGTCATTGACTTATCGATTGCTGATGCCCGTTGCACGCTCCCGACAAGACCCAAGCGTGTGCTGACGTCGCAGTCCTGCTTGGCCTCTCGCCACTTCTCAAGCTCCAGACATGCTTGGCAGCGGGAAGCGTACAGATGTGCGCCTCAGGCGCGCAAGCAAACGCTGGGGAGAACTTGCCCGCGTGTTTGCGTGAGTCTCAAAGAAAAGGTTCCAGGCAAAAAGAGAGACAAAGACAGAGACAATGAGGATAGTTTTACATTTTCTACATGTGCTTTTAAAGGGCCCTGATAAAAGCATCCATAAAAAGTCACAGAGCGGCGGTGGATGCGAATCCCATTTGGCAAGTCCCAAAGAAAAGGTTTCAAAGACAGAGAGAGAGAGAGAGAGACAGAGACAGAGACAAGGATGGATATAATTTGAAAAGAAGGACAATACTCCAATGAATGGGTGGCGGCCGTTGAAGAACCTGGACGATCATAAGGAAATTTGAGATGCAGGAAGGCACAACATTGCAGTGCCTATCAACAGGAGGTCCAAAACGCAGATGCGCAAGCTCTTCCCAAATGCGATTTGTTGGGGTGTGAGTGTGAATAAAAGGTTGTCTTACAGGCAATCGAGTGTCTCTGGATGGCCTTTTATTCGCAACACTTCCCCACCCCCAACCTGGCGGAATGAGGACAGGGTGAGGTTGTCATATTGTCCTTCGCAGGGGGAAAATGCGTTCATTCCAAAAACATCTCCGCCCCATGGAGTTACGAGCGTCTGATGTCACATGCCAGTGAGCAAATGGCCACTGCTTCAGACCTCCCACAATCGATACTCATCGCTCTCTTAAGAGAAAAATGGATGTCATTGACATGTTACAATCACTATGCTTCAGCCGGGTGGCTTGTTTTTGAGGCTTTAGCGTCACTTGACGTATTGGTGCCCGTCGGCTCTCGGCCCCGGGTTCCACAAGCCTTGGGCTTTTCGTCCACCAAGCATTTGGGAACTTGGTACCCTGGCATTCAGCAACTTCCGAGCCATACGCGCAAACCTTTATATCCAGTGGCACTAGTCCGTAGGGCTGGCACGCAGCGCCGGCAGCCCGGGGAAGGCGCTCAAAGGCAAAAGCTGCACGCCAGACAGCGCCTGGCGTGCAACAAAAACCACTGGGGTCCCCGATATTTCTGGGCTGTCCGTTTTCTGCTAAAAGTGACGGACTTGTGGCATAATGAACTGGAAACTACCACTAAACTCACCAAAAAACAACTCAAAACCTAAGGGGGCAGCTGGGAAGCCCCAAGATTGTGGCTGTGCTTTGTCTTTTTTGAGGCTACCCTTTTTGAACTTGGTGCTTGGAACCAAAGGCCACTGGTTTTGGTTGATTCCCAATTTGAGCCAACCCGGCTTTTGGGTGTTTCTCAAATCGTGGTCCCCTGTCATGCCCTGTCCACCATTTTGAGAAGCCCCTAAATGTCCTCAAACATCACCCCACCAAAAAGCCACTCACCTCACATGGTCCAAAAGGTGATGTGTTTGTTTGTTTTTTTCCTGCCAAAACGGGAAATGTACTAGGGGATCCTGAAAGCCGGATTGGTCAAAACATTGGGGAATGCCTAGTCCTCCAAAATCTGTCTTGCGACAACATGCCACAAAACTTCGGGACAACCCAAACAAACAGGTGAGCAACAAACACAGACCTTTTGTGAGTTCCTATTCAGCCAGGCCGTGTTGGAACCAAAAACTCTTGCAAAACCCTTCCAGGCAAATCCCTCTGCGTAACTAATTTGTGTATGACTTTGGATCGACCTTTTGCCATGGAGCCACCAATCATTTGGGAGGGGTTCCCCAAATAAAACATATTTCTAGTAGTGATGGATTCCCTTTAAAATGAGGGGGAAAAAAAACAAACATATTCTTAAGCAAATGGAAGTCTACATCCGGACATCGAGACAGCGAAAATGCGAAAACGAGGCCGGTGCGGCCCGAGAAGCATGGTCCAGCACCACTTTGGGCGCAAAGCCATCCGTCACCTGAGGCCCGAAAACTCATTCAAACCGCTGAGGTTTGATTTTTGGAACCCAAGTAATACAGGACCTTCATCCAGGGTAAGCTTCCGGCTATGTGTTTGCCAGCGTCTTTGCCCAAATTTGGGTCTGCCAGCGTGGAGGCTTGGAGTGTCAGACTAGCGTTGGGGCTTCAAAACATGCTGTTTGAGTCTCTGTCTTGTAAATCAACATGCATTGGCGCGGCTATGTTACGGGTGGGTCCGCCAGGCTGTGCTGTGCAATTTCGGCTTTCCAGGCGATGACTGAATCTGGGCAGCTTGTTGTATTCATACGCTAGAGTAAGGGCTATCTGGTGTTGGATGTGGGGAATGCCACTAAGCGGCGTGTGGCGGCCGGTGGTATACGCCTCTGGTAACATGTAAACTTGCAAGATGAAATCGTGTTGCTCTTTGAATAAAGGTGTCTAAGTCTATCAGTTCAAGCTACAGAGTACAGGACTTGTCTATTTCGCACGCAAACAAGCCGTGCTGTAAATAACATGATTCCAATGAACCTCCTGGTTTGCGTCGCAACAGCTCCAAGGCTTCAAAGGAACTCACAGAAACAAAACTCTCGGCACATTGGAACCACTCAACATGGAACCTGCACAAAGCACTGCGCACCCAACAAAACAAATGACAAAAGGCATCTCCACAACATACAAGCTTCATCAAAATTAACGTGTCCAAATAGCTGAAATAAATCATCATGTGAGTGTACCTTCAAAATGATTGGCGTGGTTTTGGCAGTCATTTTAAAGCAATCCGAAAGGAGGTACCTGTTTGAGGCACGTCAGGCCCGTTTGGCGTTACCTGGCTGTACGTTTAGACATATATTGGCCACTAGAACCAACTAAAACGAGTGCATTCAGTGCCATCGGTGTTCTGCCAGACTCATACAAATCAAACAGGACGCCTTGCAAACAGGGCGCCTTTCAGTTGCTCATGCCTCCCTGGTAAGGAAGCTTCATTTGGTGTCCCTCCTTCGTTTTTTGGGGGTGGGTCTTAAGCAGGAAGCCAACCATGCCAGTATCTTTCCTATCATATCTCAGCAGTTACTTGGCCCACAGGGCACACAGGAGTCAATTACCGATATCACATTTGAGAAGCTACTTGGTCCGCACGGGTACACAGAACCCAATCTCCAAATTGTGTTTCATGTTTAGTCCCAAACACATAACAAACTTTTGGTTAGACCCAGCGGCTCCGATCACTATTGGACAACTCAACCACACACGCACACACCCCTCGGCCCCTCCAGGGTTTTGGACCAAGACATCGTGGGCTTCCTTTCAAAACCAAATGAAAGGTATCCCCAAATGTTTGGCCGCCATTTACATAAGCCCCGCGGAAAAAAAAAACATGAGAACATGTTTGCAGCAGTGATAGATTCCCGTTGAAACCAACAAAGGGCAAATCAACAAACAAAAACATTCACTTCAGAAAATGGAAGCTTTAAGGGCCAAAACCTACAGTTTCCACACAATTCCCCGTAAAAAGTCGATTTCCGACTTCCAAAAAAGGGATCCACATCCACAAACCGCCGGGATGTTAGTCGGTTTTAGACCACACAACTGGGATCAACATCCATCAAAGG
Source organism: Effrenium voratum (assembly GCA_963377175.1). Classification (NCBI taxonomy): domain Eukaryota; class Dinophyceae; order Suessiales; family Symbiodiniaceae; genus Effrenium; species Effrenium voratum. The sequence goes on from CAUJNA010000857.1 coordinate 152,586, forward strand.
ACGGGAAAAAGTCGGCTTTAGACACACCAATGGGCTCGAACTAAGCCCCCTGGAAAAAATATGAGAAAATACTTCCAGCAATAAATTCCCTTTAAAAAGCGGGGGAAGAAAACAACAAACAAAAACAACACATATTCCTAAGGATGGGTCACCGGTTGGTCGACTCTCGCCGCGCGTCACGCGTCCGGCGTCCGAGTTCCGAGGATCCGCGCCGCGGCGCGGCAGCTGGTGGCCAGCTCCGCTGCGGCGCCCAGCGTCGCCAAAGGGCCCAAAGGCGCCACCTCGCGTTGTTTTTTTCCCCGAGGATTTTTTTTTTTTGGGAGTTCGGTTCGGTTTTTGTGGAGTCAGATTGGGGGGTGGGGGGGGGAAGATGGGGTTCTGATCGATTTGTGGGTGTCATGTGGGGGGGATTTCTTCTCGATTCCCCTCAAGTCTGTGGGGCAAAGCTCAAATCTGTGACTTGCGGAGGTGTGCAGAATCTGCGATTGATTTGTGCTAACCGAAAGAGTGTGCAAAAATATACGTCTGACTTGTATTTGCTTCAAAACTGGCAAACCTCCAAAGTGGTCAGTTTCCTTTTGGTGTCCCGTTTAAAACTGGCCAACAGAGGGTTCCCCCAAAAACGGCACCACCCGTCCACTGATCCGCCTCGGCTTCGAACTTCTCCAGCAAGGAGCCCTCCGCCTCCTCACGCAACCTCCCGGTCCAACTTTAACTGGGCTGCGCAAACCGATCCCCCCACAAAAAGTGACTGACTCTTAGCGGGTGAAATTCGGAAGCTACCACTAAACACTAAAAAGCCAAAAGGCTAAGGGGATGGCTGGGAGAGACCAGGATTGATTTCGTGGGTTAAATTCGGAAACTACCACTAAAGACTAAAGCCAAAAAGCTTCTTGGGGATGGCTGGGAGCCACCAAGTAACCGACACCTTTTGCCACAAGCGCCCCGCTGCGATCAACACTGGACAGCCCTTTGGGGTTTTGGACCTAGCGAAAAACCCACGTCTTCTGAGTTGAAAAGGTCCGGCAAATCGAGCGGATGCTTCACGTGAGGCAAGTAGCCGCAAACCTCGGCAACACAGCGCAAGGTAGTGCTCCTCAACATCTCAAGGTTCGAACGTGAGTCTCTTCACGCCATGGAGCACGTGTGACGTGTGACGGCTTTTCAGAATCTTCGACTTCAGGCAGACGATGGCATTCGCCAGGGTCAATCAGCGTGGGTCCATCAGAACTATATGAAGCTCCGGCACCAAACGGTGTGTTCAGTTTTTCAGCCCCTTGTGCTTGTTCAGCACAAGCTATGAGACATGCTTGCGGAGTACTTTGCCCAAGCATACATACAAGTTGTAGTTGTGTGTTAGATTCAACCAATGGAAGCTGCAAACAAAACACTCACTCAACCCTGGCAAACACATGTTTGCACAGCACAATAAGAAGTCAAAAAAAATGCGACCCTACGTGTTGCTTGGAAAGTGCTGGGATCACTTGCTGTGAATGCCATCTCAACATGATTTGTGATTCACAGAAAGGCAGCCTGCCTCGAACAACACGTTCATTGCGCATCGATTCAATTGGACCCCAAAGCCAACCGTCGGCGTTCACGTCCTCAGCCACTAATAAAACTTAGCAACAATGTAGTAATAATAACTTAATTACTGACATTTTGCACAGTCATAAAGCTTATGAAGCTCATCCTGATATATATTGTCCCGTGACTTTCGGCTATTCAAACTGTCAAGTCATGCCGCCGTATGCACCAAGGCATACGCGGCAGCCTTGCGTATCTCTTGCAGTCTTCCACCAGCAGGGTGTACTCCTGCCGCGCCAAATGGCACCTGGCCAGGCTCAGGCCCACCGTCAACCCGTGAACCCTGCCCAAATGGCGGAAATAAGCGTGCATATGACGGGTTGCAGCTTGAGATGTGCACAATGATAATATGATAATATGTAATATGTATAATAATACCTGTATAATGCCATCCCACCAACTAACATGGAAGTGCAAAAAGGCCCTTTCCAAGAGGAAAGTAGTCTTTCTACAGGGGTCTGTCCACTTCCATGTTAGCTGGTGGGAGGGAAAATGGATGATGTTCGAAGTATTTGTTCCCAAACCAGGCCATGCTCAATTTGATGGGGCCCGCGTGTGGAACATGTGTGGCAAGCTGCTATCTTTACCATTCGCACAAGTGGCTGTGGGTCAGAAATAGGTACCCCAAATGGAACCCTGGTAAATGGAAGCATGGACTAAAACCTGCGGTCCCCTGGTGACGTAGGAGCAAAAGGTCCAAAGGCCCAGCCGGTCCACGAGCCAAAGCCCAGAAGGACACCTGGGCTGCTTCCGCTTTCGCTCCCAGTCGGCCAGACCCATCGTCCCAAGCAACCTGGCGGTCAACGTGTCTCCGGCAACGAGCTGCAGCCCCAAGCCATCGACTCAATCTCAGCCGAGAGTCGGGGATGGTCACGTTTGCCAATGAGCTGCGACCACAAAAGGAATTTGCTCCATCTGAGAAAGTTGGAGATCGTATGAGCTGCAGCCCCGGAAGGCACCAGGCCCAATCTCGATGGAGTCTGGGATTGTCACGCTTACAAGTGAGCTGCAGCCTCGGAAGGCATGTTGCCCGATCCCGGTGACGGAGTGAGGAATCGTCACGCTTGCCAAAAGTCAAAGAAAACCCCGGCTCCAACCTGTCCATCTGCTGAAAAGTTCCCAACACGCAATTCTTCAAGATCGCAGCCGGATGCTGAGGAGCTCGAGTACTTTACCGGCTCGATGCTGGGGAAAGCCAGAAATTTCCGCACCGGGAATGGCTTCTGACATCATCTCCTCGTTGAGTAGGGGCCAGTCCGCCGCCGAGCTCATGATGCGTCTTGCTGTATCTTCGCAGAGCAGCCGGCGCAGCTAACAGCACAGCTTCTGCTTAAACTCACTCTCAACAGTGCAAACGGGTCAGCTTTCCCAGACAGCTGCCGCATCGTAATATGGTTGGCAATATCTGCACGGATCGATATCCGTTAGGAAGACGCAGTAAGCTTCGTGCGCTCACCAGGCTTCTGCTTGAGCGGTTTCTCGCCGGCTTTCTGGCGAATGGTTGTCTGTCTCACAGTAATTATTCTCTGCGTCGGGGACGCCTACGTCCAAATAAGCGGGTTTGTCTCAAAACGAGGGGACGCTTAACACAAAGACACACCCAAGTAGGACAAGTATTCATTGCTATCGTACCATCTGCCAAAAGACAGGTCGGCCGTCAAACAGTGGGGGATAGGAGTGTTGTGACGTGAATCCTCAACATCTCTAATTGCACCGCAAGCAACCAGGACACACTTTGCCAATATGCAAACCACACAAGGGATACGTTTTTTATCCGACACATGGTGGTTGCTCCCTTTCAACCAAGCACAACAACCCTAGGGAGCCATCAACGTGATAAGTCTGTGCTTAGAACTGGACAGGAGGGGACTTGGAAGACAAGTGGACCTGGATATGTCCTGCGAGATTTCTTCGCAGCTGAATTCTGGGGATTGATTCCATCACGAGGCTCACACTTCGGGACAAGCATCGTCAAAAGAGATTGACATGGGCAAATTTACTGTTGCTCCCGTCCATAAGTGCCTTTTATTCATTGCTGCCTTCTAACTAGTTGGGTATGGGTCATAATGAAACCACCAGGATATGGACCGCAGGTTCAGTCCTTCCCATGTACCAGGGCAACCCATTTTGGGGTTACCTTTTGACCCACAGCCAGTTGTCACAAATCACCAACCACGTTTTATAGAACGGCCTGCTTTCGCTTGTTCGTCGAGTCGTGATTAGCCTTTTCCCTTCACCAACAAATTCGGTTCACTCCCACTTTGAACTTGCTTTACATTGTTTGACAAGAGCATTTTGTCTAATTCAACTTCGCCCACGCCCTCCCGTGGTGTGCTGGTTTGCTACTTCCTTTCACAGCAGCACTCTTGCGGCGAAGAATTCTGCGACCGCAGGACAAAGAAGCTGGGGTCTGAGGAGTCCTTGCCTGGGTCTCAGGATGCGGTACCAGTTTTGGTTTCATGGGTGGTACCCAGAGAGAAACGGTGCTTCCAGGCTTCCAGGTGCCAAAGGCAGCGACATTTTACAATTTGGGAGGAGTTCAAAGGCCTAGTTCTGCAGCCTTGCATGGTCTTGATGCGCCTCCCCAAGCAACAAGCCGAGCCCCACGTGTCACAAGAAACAAACGCAACGAACATTCAACGCGCCAAGACGACGCCTTTGCCCTCAGAAGCGGCAACCTGATACTGACCGCCATTCGGGTATGAGTTACGGACTTGATTCACATTGGATTGACATCTGCCAGCCACTTTTGGTGCAGCCCATTGAAACTCATAGCCATTTCGGACCTTCGACTCCGGCTTTCCGAGCCTCGCAAGCTGCGCGTAAGCGAGACAACGAAGCTGAGCCACCTCAGCTAAACGAAAAAGGGGCGACCTGGGGTCCGGGGGGCTGCGAGTTGCGGAAATCTAGCGGGAAGTCAGGCTGGTCATCAAATCCAGAACTACATGATGGCAAGCCCTCGGTTGCACTCCATGGGGTTCCTTGCCCTGAAACCCATGTACGCTGGGGTACGTCTGACCCAAGCAAAACACGCCCTTGCACCCCTTCCAGGCGAAATAACCTGACCCACCTGTTCATGTGTAAGGTCTTCATGAGTAAGGCCCTTTTTCCAGTCGAGGTCGCTTCACACATCACTTGAGCTGTCTTCTAACAGACTAGAGTACCAGAATACGTCTTGGCGACTCCTTGTTGAACCCATCTCTGTCGGTCCCTGTGCTTTGGATTCAAGATGCCTTTGTGTATTCTAGATTTCCAGCTGAGTGTTGCGGCGTCTTCAGTCGACACGACGTACAACCGGGGGCTCAATGTTCCCTCAACCTTTTGAAGAATGGCTGCGCTTTGGAACGAAACTCAGAATCATCGCCATGTCGGGTACTCATCTGAGTGGCACAAGACTGATTCGGCATAGCAAGGGGAGCCATGGGGCCATGGTGCTCACTAGTCACGTTGCCATAGCTCCCCTTGCAACGGCTCATCAGTATGAACACTTGCATCCAACTCGCGGGCCTGCCGCCTAGGCGCTCAAAGGCTACGAGAGATCTGCCCCCTCTCGGCACCCAAGTTTGGACTGCGACAACGCTGTGCAACACCACTCAACATGCTTCAATGCAAGGCACTGTTCGTGGTGCCGCCTTCACTCAACAAACTCATACAACCCATTTGCAAACCACACGCACGCTTCCCGTTGCTTTCCCCACTCATCCCCCTGCCTGGTCACTTGATAGCTGCTCCAGGTTGCCTCTGTCGAGCGTTTGCGACAAATAACCTGGCGCCTTGTGCCTGGCAATGCCAAGACTAGTGGCCAGCGTCACCAAACGCAGGTGGAGTGGAGGACCCGCCAAGTGAGTGGTACATGTGGCTCCAGCTTGCGAAACACATTTTCTGCCAACTGCCAACGAATCTGGAAATTCGTGTAGGATGTCTATATATAGGATGCATATATCTATTACGTGTTTGAATCTCATGGGTGTGGGTCAAAAATCGGCACCCAGGAAGGAACCCTGGTATATAAATGAAAAAAACAACTGCGGTCCCCTAGTGGTTTAATTTTGACCCATACCCATATGTCAGGTGCGTAAAATTGCAGATCCTTTTAGTTTCACTTCGAGTTCCTTGCAGGTGTCGATGTTGAACAAACTCGGGGCTTAGCATGCGCCTGGGTTAAGCAGGTGAAACGCCGGCCCAAGAAGCCCTTCGCAACCGGGTCTTCCGTGGGCACTTTTTCCTGGATTTTTCTGTTTCGAGCAAAAATAACGCTCATTTCATCAAAAAACGCTCAATTAGAAAGAAAGCACTCAATTGGAAAATGGTTCTGCTGTGTGTCCGCACAGTTTGTTTACGATCACTTTGATCATAAACAAAACATGCGTGTAATGTAGTCCCTTATAATGAAAGGGCCAGTCGCTTCTCAGCGGCGAACCACTCCCCCCTCAACTCCCTGGGCTTTTCGCCAATTGCCGCCGCGACACGGGCGCACCGCTCAGCCCGCTCCAGGGCCAAGTTGCTGTCGCTCCGCAGCAGCGCCTCGGAAGCGGCGCGGCATCGAGTCGGACGAAGCCTCAGCTTTTGCCCACTGATGCGGCTGATTCTGGTCCAACAGTAAACTGCAAAACACATAACGGCCGACGGCAACCGAACAAAACATATGTTTGTTTCTGATCCGCAGTGAAGCTGGAAACGTAGAATACATGCAATAAACAAAGACTGGGTTTCTGGTCATTGAATTGAACCTCAACTTATAATATAAACAAAGTAAACAAAGGCAACTAAGCCAACTTGACATTCCGTTTCGGGCGATACTCGTTTGTACGGACGCTCAATGAAAAACCTCAAGCATCCTTTCTTCTTGGTGAGGTTTGGTCATTGAGTCAATGGTCGCTTCCACGAACTATTGACACATGTGGGCTTGTTTCAAAATAGGGAAAACCCCTCCAAACAAGGTGGTGTCCTTTGGTTTCGTTTAAACAACACGTCCAAAACGGATACCCTCAAACAAAAACTACTTTCAGTTGAGAGTTGCAACATATTTTTCATGCGCTATCTAACAGCGGCCCTACACGATCATTGTTTCAAGTACATGTCTGATGCTGATAAGCCTGCGTGACTGATCATTGGCTAGTCACAGACTGTTGTGTCGTATAACTTGACTAACTTGCAATGTCCTAGCTGGCGATTTGGTTGCTAGTATTGCTGTTGAAAAGGGTATGCTGAAAGCACCTGCAGGTGCATCACATACACAAATCACCATTCCTGCTCTGCTGCTCAAACTGGCAAAAATGGGCCACTGGTTGAGAAAAAAGGCGGTCCACTTCGTGGCAAAAAAGCCGGTTTCCAAAAGCACCCCCCCCCCAGCAGTGTATGCTACTACCTCCCTCTTCCACTGGATTGGTCAGGCCGAATCTACTCGGGTTCCATCTTGGGCTCGCCAAGGACAATTCCCCGAATTTCTGCCCATGGATGGATGATCTACTGAAACCGAGGAACGCGGCCATAAGTTTCGGTGGGAAGTGACCAGTTTCCATGCGTGCCGAGCTTTCCGGCCTCACAAGCCGGGTCACCTCTTGTGAGGACCGCATTTACCATGCGAAGCGACTTGGGATGGTAACTACCAAGTTCTACAGGTATATGGGCGAGTGTGCCTGATGTCATCTTTTCTTTGCTCGTGTGTTCAGCCAGTGGGCAATGTGGTCAATTGCGCAATGTTGATCGATGTTTAATGTGTGGAAGGGCCATACGCCACCAAAGGCAGTCTGGCGCCATATAGCAAGATGTCAATACCCTTGCCAGGCAGGCCAGGTATCAGCCTACTTTTCTTGGCTACATGTTTTTTGGCGCCTCGCAGTTCCTGGGCATCTCTGTGATGCTCGCGTCCAGGCTTTGTTGCACCGTACGAGCTGAGAGGGCGGTGCAAGGAGCAAATATCACGGAAGCCATGAAGGTCACCGGTTGGATAGCAGGAGTGTCCCATAGGTTGCACTTGAGCAAACGCCAGCCCATTGACTTTTGGTTCTACCAGAATGGTGAAGCTTTATGGAGGCCTTTCTGTACTTGTCAAACCAGTCAGAAGCCCCCGCTAAAATGGATAATGAGGGTTTTGGGCGCGCGCTTGACTTCGCCCTTGAAAGTAAGTTTAGCGCCAAATATGCGGCGTCTGGCCTCTGTCTCCAGCAAAAGCTCCCAATAGAGGTCCTGCACAATGCCAGCCCGCAGCCTCCCCAAATGCGAAGCTCTGAGCCAGAAATCTAAAGCTAGGCTGATGGTGGCATTTCTAAAAAATGTATCTAAGTAGGGAGCCTCTGCCCAACAAAGCGAACAATATGCAATTCGGGCTGTCAATTGCAATTGCACGTATGGGTCGCACAGGCCCATCTTGCCGTACGGCGTTTTCCAAAAGCACACCGCTGCAATCCTTTTCAGAACCAAACCAAACATCAATAATCGTTCCCCTAAAGTGGATTCCAAGTGACTTTCTCAGCTAGTATTTGCAATGTGCAGTTACCCGCGTGTTGCCCTCTGAAACAAACCTCGGGCACAATGATATCGATGCACAAGCCATGGACAAGCAATCGGCAAGACTCAAATAGAAACACCAGATCTGTGAGGAAAAAAACAACAGGAAGAAGCGTGAAGTAGTCGGACAAAGAACACGATTTCCCGGCCAGGACGGTCCAAACGCCATCTTATTGCTAGCGAAGCCGTCCTGCAAGGGGAGGGGGGATGTTGGCGCCAAGACCAAGGCCCCAAAGGGGCTCCAGTCTGTCAGGGACCCCCAAACGACCTTTGACTCCTCAGCTGCCTACAACTTGCTCCTCGGTAGTGGTCTTTGTCCAGCCACCGAACCTGAGGCGAGCTCTGAAAGAAGGGACCGCTGAAACAGCGATTCCTTTTCTTAAACAAAACACGAAGCAGCCCCTTCGCTGATCCAACGACCCCACTCAAGCTTCAACCGCCGCTCACAGGCTCCAATACACTCCTAGAGGCGCTCCAAGAAGGGATTCCTCTACAAACTCCACAGCTTTTGCCAGGTCCATGTCCATCAACATGAAGGCTCCGCGGGAAGCCGAATCAAGAACTCTCCTCCTCGCTCGCTTTTGGCCGCATCCATGGCTCAAAACATAAACCGTCTTCCAGAGACCTCCCGGATCGCCCAGTGGATAGCGCTTCCCCCAAACAAACTCCGAACACCTACCGTGTTTGTTTACCATCATAAAAGTCAGGTTCAAGGGAAACAACTCAACAAAAAGGTACCCTCAGAAGAGACAGACACACATTGTACTTTGAGACTTTGGTGGATCTTTCAGAATGCCGCGATTGAGACAACCTTTCACAAACGCCACGTGCCAACATGCTGTCGCAGTAGTGAGCGGTACGCAAAACGCGCTTGCGGGACAATGCAGACCTGGCGAAGAGTTCTTGGGTAGTCACCCCGTCCCCATGTTCACTATATTCCCCGCCTGCGTTCCCCAATCCCTACCTTGTCAGTCTCAAACAGCTGACACAAGCTAGCCATGTCTACTTCTGACAGGCTCCCTGCAAGAATTTGTAAGGTATCAGCAATAGCAAGTTCGTGATCTGACAAGAAGGGCATGAAGCAAGGCTTGCTGTAAGCATGCGTTTCAGGCTTTCTCAAACACAGACCCTTTGCTTTCAGGCTTGTTGGCTGGTTGAATGTCGCACATCCAAACACCATCGACCAGGCAAGGCTTTGCACATCCTCAGGCTGAAGCAGACTGCTATCAGAGCATTACATGTCACAGATCGCCCTTGGGCTGGAAAGGTGTCCTGCTGGTGTCACAAATGCTTTCCCAACCCTTGCTAGCTGAGCAAGAAGCCATTGAAAGCCCCAATCAACATGAACAGAACAAAGAACGCACACCACAAACAAAAAACGATCAACACAAACACGTGCTTCCGGCTTCCGCCGCTGCCAACGCCTCGCTTCGCTATCTTCCTGGCAGCACCAGCCATCCTGCGGGGGCATTCCATGGCACCTTTTTATGATTCTTGGTTGACATCGCTGCCAGCAAGCTGAAACGCCTTGTTGATTGATCCAAACATGGCCAGGTTCTTGGATGTCACGGCCGCGAGAAAAATACCTAATATTATTTGCAGTTTTTTTTTCTTCAGATCAACACGTCTTCACATGCCTGTTTGGCGAGGGCGGGTCAACATGCCGATCAGCATCTTTATGCCAGCATGTTTACCCTGGCAGAAGCAGAAGAAGGAGGCCTTTACTGATCCAAGAACCTTGAATTGCATTGTGAAGTTTTGGATCAAAATTCAAGAGTAACCCAGACAGGCAAAGCAAAAAGGTGAACATGTCACCATGTAACCGAGGGTGAAATGAACACCTTGCAGCTGAACCATTGAAACGATGCTGATTCATGTAACTTGCCAAACGCATCGGAAGCGTCATGTGCAAGGCCGCTGACAAACTTACAACGCTCATGGGACTCATGAGCACATGTTGCTTGGTGTCCCCTGGGCCAAACGTGCATCACTTCCAAATGGAAACGTTGCCCACACTCGTGTTATACGAATATGAGGGAGCCTCAGCTCTGTAGAACCGCCATATGGGTCACAGTGACCCTCAACGTCTGTCCCATCTTGGCAGCCAGCATCCCAACCAATCCACACAAGAGCAGCATGTCGCTCTGCGTGGGCCAAAGTAACCTTGAAATGATCAACAGTTGAAGCGTGACTTTGCCACATGAACATCTCCCAGCTTTGTCTGTACTTCCTGGCTCCTGTTCGTTAGTAAGAAAGGAAGTTGCCGCAACCGGTGCAGTACCCGCTTCCCCACTCGCATCCCACCTGCCCCAGGAGGCTGGCGCCTTCTTCCACGGGCCGCTCCTGAGCGTCGAAGCCTGTCTAGGAGAATTTCCAATGCCCCAAATCACCTAGGTCCTCCAGTAGAGAGGTTAGAATAAGGGTATCCGATTTGTTTTCTGTAGTCTATTTTGGTAGGGGAACCCTCCCCCAAAAAAGGGGTGAGAAAGGGCACTACTGGGGGACCTAGTCACTTTGCCCAGGGGAACATGAACAACCGCCAGCAAAAATCCACCAGGTAAAGGGTACATGTTACATATCCGATCGTGGGGAATGGACAACTACGCTAATCAGAAGGGACGAGTCTTTGCAGGTCGCAAACACGTGAAGGGTGTATAACCATCCCTCCACACAAGTTCAGCCCGAAAAACGGCTTTCCCTACGGGCCTCTTGCAACAATGAACTCCCTTTTCTCAAATTGCCCGCCTCTCAGCAGGAGAGCAAGCCTCTGAGCGTTCTGCAGTTTGGTTTCGGTTGCGGTGTAGCATTGTATGTCAAGAACTGTCCGCCAGCAGCCTGCACGCTGCAATGAAGGGTAGCATGTCCCTTCAACCGACACGGATCAACGCCTCCCCCACAGAACACATGATATGTCCGCACCATACAAGGAAACCATGTAGATTTGAAAAGGGGCTGCGAGTAGCAAGAAAACAACCCTAGCAACATTCGTCAACCAGAATCAGCCGGGCAAGGTTCAAAAGTATTTGTTTCCCCAAGAGGACACCGGAAACTGAGTCAGTCGCCTTCTTTTGAGATGAAATTTGCGTGTTTTCCAAGTCCCTGCCAAATATTGTCCATGGAGGACATTTGATCCGCCTTCGGCGTCTTCTCTGGGGCCGCGGGCTGGCCCGCAAATGACGCAGGCGCTGCTGTCTCTGCCCTCGCAGAGCCAACATGGACCTGCCGCTCGAGTGCCTCGTCCTCGTCACCAACTTTTCCAGTCTTAAAACGGACACAGAGCACGCCATACTGCAAATGGACGAAATTCAGCACCACTTGGAAGCCATGGGAAACCAGTGTTGGTTGGTATTTACAGGGGAACCATCATTCCAGAGTTCCTTAGGTGGTGCAGGAAATCGTCCAACCACAGTATGTGTGGCATGTGTTTTTTTCTTCTCCGGACCGTGGGCACCTAACTTCATTATCTCTCTCACACGCATCACAGTAGAATACTCGAGGAAAAGAGTGACACCTCAGTCATGATAATCGGATAACAAGTTCTTAGTCTCTCCAACGGACATTCTGAAGACTGGTTTCTTCTGAGAACAACTACATGACAACAATCGCTCGTGTTCCTTGTCCTGGCATGCCAATCCCGGAGAAGGCTTGCTCTGCCAGAAAGGCGTGTCCGTGTTGAGAGTGTAGTCAATGACATCCAAGCATGCTGGCCCCTCCATTCCCAACCCAAATGTTCACTACACTGACGCTGCACATCAAGTCCCTAGTTTCTTGAGAAGCAACACAGCCGCAACTGCTGGCAACCTCTTCTATACTGCACCACGTAACACACTCACACTCACACACACACACACCACACTCACAGACATGCAGATAAAAGAGCAAACACAAAAGATACATACACACACACACAAACGGACACCGAAACTCACAGCACCAGAGATAAGTTATGTACATGTTTTTCGGTAGCGGTGAAATGTCTAGACCTTGCAACCGGCAGCTCAGGTATTGAGCTGCGTAGTCAACCGCTTGACATAAGCCATGGACAAAATCTGGCGCGTGAGGGTCAGGATCGGCTTTCCTAGGCCTTCCAGTAGAGAGGTTCGAGTCAGGGTACCCGAGTTTTTTTCGGTAGTCTATTTTAGTAGGGGAACCCTCCCAACCAAAAAAAAGGTGAGAAAGGGGCACTACTGGGGGACCCGATTTTTTTCTGTAGTCTATTTTAGTAGGGGAACCCTCCCCAAAAAAAAAGGGGTGAGAAAGGGGCACTACTCAAGGACCAAGTTTCTCCCTCGGTCTAAGAACCAAGAGTTCATGGGCAGCTGACCGGATGCAAACTGTACCGACAGGGATTCCCCAACTGAGCCTTCAAAACCCCTTGATTTTTGGTACCAAGATGGTTCTCAAGGATTCTTTTGAGGGTATCCTTGCTTGAGCGGTTTTAAAGGAACACCCAAAGGAACACCTCTTTTTGTTTGCTCTGTTCTTCTTCTTCTTCTTTTATGTTTTTTTTGGGGGGGGCGGTCCCCTACAAGAAGACATACCCGTATAGGCCGTACTATAACCACCCTAAGATCATGCAATAGAATCAGCTACTCAACTGGTCCTGTTGAAGCTTGGGGAGCTCATCCGTCTTCCCATCGCCTTCGCCCATGGCACACGTTGCGTGTGAACACGATCCACTCCGCGCGTTCAGTGGAAACCAGCCTGAAACCAATCATCTGGCTCTAAGTTCATTTGGAAGCTGCGGGTGCCTTTTCGGGCAGTTTCTTCTGCCAACATGTTGGACAGTGGTACCATGAATCGGGTCAATATGTGCAAGTCGCGGAACACCTGAAATGTCCACATGAACGTCCAATGTCATGCTCTCATGAATCCTGTCAGGCAATTGGACAGAGCCTCATGAGCCTTGTGGAACTGTACAATCAATTGTGTCCTGAGTCTGTCAATTGCAAGTCTATTCCCTCTGCTGGGCAAAGAGGCTGTGAAAGCATTCGAACGCCTAAAGATCAGAATTTTGCTCTGGACGAGACCTCAACGACCCCTCTGCAAACAGTTGTTCACGTTTTTGTGCATCCAATGGAAAATCCGCTGGTTTTCAACCAAACATGTAAAAAAAAAAAAAAAAAAAACGTCCAAAGATCCGTTGCCAAAATGCCAGAGATCTCAAGGCCAGGTCTGCCAATGAACTGGCGGTTCCACTTCTCAAGCCCAAAGATTCGTTCGCAGTTAGCAACGAACTTGACAACGCAGAAATCAGAGACCTGGATATCACACACAATGACACACACACAAACTCAAACTGTTTGCTCCCACTCCAATGCATACAAAGCGAATGTTGGTCTGTGCCAGTGTCAAAGTAAGATTGGTCCGAAGCTCCTCGAAAGAATGCAGTGCTGCTTTCAAAGGAGCGATCACCCGCTTTGCTGCCTCCAAACAGTTGCCGTTTGTTTTGATGGAGGTAGTACTCCTTAGGGAATTGCCAGTGACAGAATCTTCACAATGCATGTTGAGGCGGGATTCAGCACCGGTCCCTGCAATGCCAGCCGAAGATTTCGTTTAACGGCCGGGGCTTTATGTTGAACATGACTCTGGAACCAGTCCACGCAAGGCTTGGGACAGCAAAATGAGTTTATGATTTGCCGTGGCATTGGTCCTGAGCATGAGCAAGAAAGGCAAGCAGATGCTACTTAGAGCAGTGCTGAGATATTTTTCACTCTTTGATGCCAGCATGATTAGCTTTGCACCTGCCCTTCTATGTACAGAACAGTAAGTGGCCTGGCGACAGGCGGCGTTTGCCCATCTTGCACCACAGCTTGCCCACGTGACCAGCACGAGCAACAGGTCGACTCGTGCGATCTCCATACTTTAGTCAGCTTGAACATCTGGCTATGGGTCAAAACCCCGGTACCCCGGTGAACACCCAGAAAGCCTTCTGGAAAGACAACAGTGCAGTGGTAACCATCCCCAAAAAGGCACCTTAGGTTTTGACCCACAACCATCCGTATCATCTGGACTCACCCGCGAAAATGACGTCATCGCTCTTGGCTGCAAGACCCCAAGAGCCCACAAAGGTGTCCTTAGGATTGGCAGAAGGCTGTTCTCGACAACTCTGCGCAGTCATGCACAAATTTGGCTGTGGGTCAAAACCCTGTACCCCTGGTGAATATCAAAATCGGTGCTACATGGGTGTTCAACCGCCCCAAAATGGAGGCATAGGTTATGATCCATGGCCATTTGGTTGCCAACCGACTTCTGACTCCTGACTTCTGGGCCCTGCTTAATGTTGACCCCGGATTAATAAACCCCTGCCTATTAATATGGGGGGTCCAACTGGTTTTAGTGGGGGAGTCAGACCACTCTTGGAGGGGAACACCCCCCCATATTAATACACAGGGGTCAACACTAAACATGATTCTGGATTTCTCACTTTTGGAGGGGAACACCCCCACTGACAACTGACAACCGACTTCTTTACGCGCTTAAACACGGTTCAACCGGCTGCTTTGCTCTCGGGTCCTGAATCCACTTTGCAAGCACTTGATCCGCTTGGAACTCCTCCAGGACGCACAGCCCGTTGTAGAGCACCAAAAGCGTGGTCCGCAGCGTGCTTTTGCCGCCCACGTCATCTGCGATCCGGGGATCATGTCGGTCCTTGATCCTTGGCAAAACATCTAACTCACTTGTGAGGTACACATCGGGTGTGGGTCAAAAATAGGGTAACCCCGAAATGGGTTGCCCTGGCAAATGGAAACAAGGAATCAAACTTGCGGTCCGATTCCTGGTGGTTTAATTGTGTCCCATACCCACATTGGGTGTAAATTCAACCGACGATCCCTGGAAAGCTGCTAACGCTGGCTCAGGATCGTCGGCCACTCTTTCGTCCCGCACATTTTCAGGCAGTTAGGGATGGATGCCACCATGTACCTTCGCCGCGGTTAAAAGGAAAAGCATGTAAAAACTCGACCTCGTACTTGCTACACTTGCTCTATGTTCATGTTGGTGCTCTCTATGTTCAAGTTCAAACACAATGGTGATGGATTCCCGGCATGCCAATCGTTTAGGTCAAAGCAACTCCGCAAGGCCGGGAGTCGCAACATTTCCCCCTGTTGGTGTGTTTTTGTGGTTTTTTTACATCACCGTTTGGGCCAGATTAAAGTGAGCTTCCGTTTGGTGATGTTCAACGGGAAATCTAGGCAGCAAACAAAATGCTGGTGAATCAGCGTGGTGCGACATGTTCTCGAGGGCAGTAAGGATCACTCCAGCTTTCAATTGATCGAAGTCCAGCTTTGGTCCGCCCTGGGACTCATAGGTCTCTATGAAGACCGTCAAAAACTCCTGGCAAGAGCGGCAGTGCCAGCCCAAGTAAGAAAACTCAGATCCTTCGGACTCGCATTTGGGCAAAGCAGCCCCCACACAACTCTTTTGTTGCTTGCTTGCTGCCGCTCTTTGAACGGTGTCCCAACTGCGCTGGACATCATCATCAATACAGACATCAAGCATTGCGCAATGCGGTGTTTTCCCAGTTCATGAAATGTGTAGAATACAGAGTTGTTTTTTGCGAGCCATGGTCAATCTTCGTGGTGTCTCCCTTGGAATTTGTGTGATCAAACCCCATGTCCTCAAGATCTTCAGTTGATGGTGAGTATCCTCCATTTGCGTTTAGAGTCCCCAGGAAAAGACAAAAAAACTATGTCCAGTAGTGATGGACTTTTTGCAAAACCAACCGGTGAAAATATCCACCAATATTCTTAAGCGAATAGAAGGCGCGAGATCCCTCCAAACCCTGAAGACCCACCTGCACTTTAAACGTACGGGGCCCTGAGAATACGTCCATGCAATGACGCACATGTGGCCATGGGCTTTTCAAAATCCAAATCGGTTAGCCCCCAGTGAACATCCCAATCCAACCACTAAAATAGAATAAAATGGGTTGTGAATTCACCTACCCCAAAATGGAATCCCAGAACGGCTTTGACAACCACAGCCATCTCTGACTTGGATCCAACGCTTCTGCACGCCACGGTGTCCAAAATTCCCAGAGGATCTAAGGTAGCCGGGGGGCACCATCATGCAGGAGTGGGGATTCAAACATTTGTGACTCACAATAAGCCCGTGGCAATTGGCATCACTCAAAAAAACAGAACCTGATTCAAAATACATCACAAGATGTGAATGACACTGCTAGATTTAGTTGTTTGCACCTATTTGGAATTCATCCGCTGTCCAGCTTATGATGTGCCGAGGGTGGGGCTCAAACCAATTTCTACCGGCCTCAAGTCCGACTCGGGTTCCGATTCGAACCGGCCAACCCACAGCTATCAACATCTCTTTGGTTTCCCTTCAGGGGGGTTCGTTGAACAAGTGGGTATGTGTCAAAATAGGGGCACCCATTTTTTTTTCCGGAATGTTCCTTTGGTTTCCCTACCCAAGGCGGAAAGGCTGTAGCCTCATTCTTGTTCCGTTGCCCAGCAGCGACCAAACCAAAAACCTGGCATCATATTTTTGTTGCTGCGCGACCAAACCAAAAGCCATCGGATGCCATCAGATCTTGGTGCCTCCAGGTGCTGGCGGATCATGGGGAACTCCGCGCAGTTCAACCCCCACCAGATGCGGTGGTGCATGGGCGCGGCCCCGAAGCCTCCAAGGTCGAAGATGCCGCAGTCTAGGCCGCCTGACAGTCTGACAGCGTGGTGGGTAGGTGGGGGTGGGTAGGGCCGCGGGGTAGGGGTATACCGGGGGGTACACGGGTTACAGGGGGTAGGGCGGGTAAGGGGATAGGGGTCACCTAGTTTCATTCTTCCGCACAAAAGGGAAAAGAAACTGCAAATGGAACTCCAGGTGCTAGGGGATCCGCTCCTAGTCTTTCTTGTAGGGATGCGGACATGTTCGAGCGAATGCACGTGCGTACAAGAGAAACATCCCAATCATGGCCCATATTTCCTGGTGTCTAAAAGGAGAGTCAAAGGAAGCAGAAGAACATGTTTGTTCTGCAGCTTTTCAGCAGGGACCTTCGAGGGGATGGGGGTTGCAATCTCGCACCGGAGTAAGCATAACTACTCAAAGCAAGCATCAACAGCGAGACCAACGTACAAATCCGCAACGCAAAGAGGTATCTACACAATTAACCATATACTTTCCCGTGTGTTCCGAAGCTATCCAAGCCCCAGTGACCTTGAATTACAAGTGTGCCCAATTCGTTCACATGGGGCTCAACTCCAATGCTCAAATAGTTGTAAAGGAAAAAACAATTCAGAGAGGACTCTCATCAGTTCGGACAAGGACATGAACTGTCGCTCGAATGTGTCGCTGTTGAGTTGC
>CAUJNA010000857.1:175000-202500 GCA_963377175.1 Effrenium voratum
CCAAACCCAAGATTCTCCCCAGAATTTTGTTTTTTTTTTGGTTTTTTGGTTTTCTCGAGTTTTTTTTGTTTTTTGGTTTTCCTCGAGTTTTTTTGGTTTTAGGGCCAAAACCAAAAAAAGCCTTGAGTTTTTGTGGTTTTCTGATTTAAAAAAACTAAAACAACTCGAGAAAAAACAAAACATGTTTTAAGGGTATAGACCTGACCATATATATTGCTTCTCATCACGCAGCAGACTGTATACATATATCTAGAAGCAACACCATATACATGTCTACAGCTTCTGACAGCGCTGCGGGCTTGTCTGATTGAGGTCCGAATGGTTTCCGAGATGCGCCGAGTGTTTTCCAAGAGGTTTCCGAATTGTTTCCGAGAAGTTGTGAATGGTTTCCGAGATGTCCGAGTGTTTTCCGAGAGGTGTCCGAATTGCTTCCGAGAAGTTGTGAGAAGTTGTGAATGGTTTCCGAAAGGTTTCCGAGTTCTTTTTTATTGCGATGATGGTGAACGTGCAAGTGCTCTTCTCTTTTATGCCGAGCGCCACCTCTCACGATTCCTGCAGCTACAAAATCGAGACGATGTTACACGCCATTGGGGGACTACTGCATCAGATCCGTCACCATGCTGCCGGTTGCCTCCCATTGGTTGCAGTCCTTGTGCCAATGTGTCCACTGAGCCGAGCGGATCTTGCGTTAGGAAAGGGGGCGGCTTAAACTGTCCCTTTGATGGCTGCAAGCTACTCTGACACTCACACACAACCTGTATATATCTAAATGGAATAAACCCTTGCCCTTCAAACAAGCAGAACAGTTGCCCTTCAGATAAGTAGAATTGTTGACCTTGAGACATTGCCCTTCAGATAAGTAGAAGTATTGACCTTGAGACATTGCCCTTCAGATAAGTAGAATTATTGACCTTGCGACATTGCCCTTCAGATAAACAGAATAGTTGCCCTTCAGATAAACAGAATGGTTGCCCTTCAGATAAGTATAACCATTGACCTTGAGACATTGCCCTTCAGATAAGCAGAATAGTTGCCCTTCAGAGAAGCAGAATAGTTGCCCTTCAGAGAAGTAGAATTATTGGCCTTGAGACATTGCCCTTCAGACAAGCAGAATAGTTGCCCTTCAGAGAAGCAGAATAGTTGCCCTTCAGAGAAGTAGAATTATTGGCCTTGAGACATTGAAAAAACACCCAAAAGGTAGTTCATGGGGGGGGACCTGAGCATATATATACATACAGGTATAAATCTATATACATATATATGTCATTTTCATTTATGCGCAACTGCAAATTTTCCCCAGCTTGGCTGCAGTTCTTGTGGATGCGCGCGGGCTTGTGCGCCAGCATGGCTGTGGTAGCACATGGATGTGCGCGAGCGTGTTTCGTAGCATTTGTGCCAACATGGATCCAGTGGTTGTGGATGTCCGTGGGCATGTTGCAAACAACCTTTTTACCCAAGAGTCAGCTGATACACTGATATGTTGGCTCCGATTTTCCTGAATCTAAATAAGGCCTTTGGCGGGAACAGCATGTTGATTTTGTGCCCCAGCAACAGCAAATTCCGCAGGCGCAGGACAGCGTCTACCCAAAAAAACACAAACGACCAGGCGGCTGTTGTGTCAGCAGGAAACAACCAAACAATGAATGCAAACCAGAGCGTAACCATGCGTCCATTTTGCGAACAGGCAGCCCATTTTGGGGTGACCAACTATTTTTGGCAACTACACCCAAGCTGGATGAGGCCGATTTCCCAAAACACACACATCACAAATGAGCTTCCATTTACAAGGGAAACCCATTTTGGGGTTACCCGCTATTTTTGACCACCACCCCCAAATGAGGAGCTCCTTGTGCCAAACCGGCCAAAGCTGCAGCACCTGGGCAGTGGCGGCGAAAAACTTGATGGCGCCCCGCAAGCCGGTGGCGCAGACCTTCGGGTGACCTCCAGTGGCAGCCTCCGCCGAAACGGTCAGCGCCTGGAGGTTCCTGAGCACTTCGGTTGGAAGTTGGCGCAATTGTCCAACTCTCACGCCTTTTGGATGTGTTGAAAAAAATTTAGAGAGAAACCACAACTTGGGGGAGCACTGGAAGTTGGCGCGAAAAAAGCGGTTAGTGAAGGCTCAAGAGCCCTTACACACAGGGATGCCCATCGGGTGGGTCGTCCTTGTTGAGTCGGATCCCGTTTTTTGGAATGTGTTCAAGAAATGAGAGGGACACCACGACTTGTGGGGGTTGCCGCTATTTGTTCCACTGAAAATTTGTTCTTCCAAGCTCTTTAATTGATTTTCTTGAGGGATGTCCCGGAGGCGGAGGGGGAAGCTGAGAGCTGGTGTTGGTAATTAAACCTCCCAGCTCCTGCCTGGCAGAGTTCATGACAGCCTGGCCCAAGTATCCCAAACGCCATGGATGCGATTTTGACGATCTGTAGGGTGACCGTCTTACTTGGGCGTGCAGATGCAGGTCCTCATATCTGCAGTCGCGACAAAGTAATGAAGGTGCTGGTCTCATAAAGTCAGAACCGGCCTTCCTCGCGCGACGACTTTTCGAACCGACGTGTGCGGGGATGGCAGGCATCGGGCAGAGAGCCACGGCGGCATCGGCTCCAGCCAACCGTGGGGGATCTCTCTTCCCTGGACGTGGTCGAGCAGCTGGCCGAGGCTTCGTCTCAGCCATTTTCGCAATGTGATCAAAAGCACGGCCAAGAAAGGCGAGCAGCCAGCCTGCCAGTGTGCTGCCCGCAATCCTCATACAGTAGTACAAAAAGCACTTTAGAAACTTTCGATTTGCTTAAGTCCCCTGGACAAAAATGGGAAAATATGTCCAGTAGTGATAGATTCCCTTTAAAACCAGCTGGATTACTAAACCCGTAACATTGTTGGGGGGGTGTTCCCTCCAAAAGTGGTCTGAACCCCCGCTAAATCAGGACATCCTATTAATCAACCAGGGGTCTAATAAAATCCGGGTTAACAAATTAATCCCAGGGTGTGATACGCAAAGCCCATTTGCTTAAGTCCCCTGGAAGCAATAACAATATTTCCAGTAGTGATAGATTCCCTTTAAAACCAACCAAGGAAAAAAACACATCTTAACCAAATGGAAGAACGTCTCCTCCCTATCCAGCCGAAGCTTCGGTCGCGACAGCTGCGTCGCCAGCAACTCCTCGCTGCCGAGGTCACCCCGCTTTGCGGCGGCCCCAATGCGGCCGTGGACTTGCCTCGCGCGGAGAGCCATGGAATGCGTGAATCAAATGGCTGTGGTGGTCAAAGCCGTTTTGGGATCCCAGTTTGGTTGGTAGATGAATTCACCACCCATTGTAGGCTTCCTAGTTTAGTGGGGATGGGGATGTCCACTGGGGGTACGATTTGGATTTTCATCCATGGCCAAATGAGTCTCGCTCTCTATGGCGCCTGCAAAGTGGGTGGCTACCCCTTTGATACGCTTTGAACCGACCCCACAAAGGGCACCCTCAAAAAAAGCAACACGGAACAATAATTACTGCACAGGCTGGTCGGCGCCTCTTAGTCTTTCACAGCTACCGTGGCTGCAACTCTTTCATGCAAACCATCATATTGTAGGTACTAGCATGCAATGCTTCTCCTCCGCATGATGTTTGTGTCATTCTGCGGATGGGCAACATCCTGCACCAGTTGGGATGGATGAAGCCCTATATGAAAAATTATGGGGTACACGCGATGGAATCATCCAGCGAATTCAGAAGCAACACGCCAGCCACTCAGCACCTAGCACAAAAGAAACCAACCATCAAGTATTTTGCTCCGGGCTTTGTGCCGTCGGAGGCGATTCTAGAGCGGCTACTCTTGTTTGCCTGCCAGAAACAAATGCTCTCAATATCAGTCCAGCATGGAGGTGAAACACTTTACCTTCCAGGCCGGAACCAATCAGACACTAAGCAGGCAAGCATGAACACCAGGCGCATGGCCTTCTGTAGTTCAACAGAACCAAACTCATTCATTTGCGTGTATCTTGTTCTCACCTTGCCCTGACAAAAACGCAAAACACACACACACACACACACTACGCAAAGCATCAAGCTGTCTGATTCTAATTCGCCCCAAGGCATGCTCAACAAAACTATTGTCCGAGTCGGACTCTGGTTCATATTTAGATTTAAGAATACATTTACACTATACCCAGGTGATATCCCCAACAGCCCCTTTGGATCCCTCCGAAACCCTCCCTGAAAGCTTCCCCAAACACCAACCAGAGCTAATTGGGTCTATCCACCCCAAAGCTTCCAGCTGTTTGGGCGAAAAAAGACGAGAGCTGGACAATCTGTTGTATTTACCAATACTATCTAACGAGTATAGTTCAATATTTCATGCATGTGTAGACATACATTTTAGCTAAATCGTGACGATATCCCCAGCTCGGAACCCTTTGGAACCCTCCGAAACCCTCCCTGACGAACCCCCTCAAAAAAAAATATTTCACTACAAGGGGGTGGATCATTTTTCCACCCAAGGTGGCAAAAAGACCCCCCGCGTCCTGAACAGGAGTTCCCAAAAACGAAAGCTCCGCCGACCCGACGGTGGCTTAGCCACATCAGCAGCAAGTAGTGCTCCTTCTCGCTGCCGGCCATCTCAAAGTCCTTGCACTTCCTTGCTCGAGCGAAAAACGTATGCTCACAACCGGGGGGATATGAGACCATATGAGATCATATGACGCCATATCAATCTGTTGTATATACATACATACATACATACATATACTATATATATATACGTATTATATACCTGCATTAATTTTGTCATGATTTAGGCTTACACAAGTTCAACCGCCCCAAAACGGACTCTCACACAAAACACGCCCAACTGTTGATCGACCTCGCCGTCTGCATGTCCCAAACCCCCAAACCCAGTTGACGGGTTCTCAGCAGGGAATGAGAAATCAAATGACCCTGAGAAACACCATCCCCGACTTGATTTTCTTTGAAGGAATCCCCTTCCGGTTCATTCCCAGCACCCGAAACGAGCATTCCCTACCTATCGCACCAGCAAGGAATCCAGGATCCCGGTTCAAGAGTTAGGCACTTCACTCTCAGCCAAGCTTGCTAGCCCAAGTCAGCGTGATGATGATCAGAATTGAGCTGACCAGTTAGTACCTTTACTATTTGGTACATAAAAGGCATCACGCATATAAAACAAAAGTACAATGCCCCCCCCCCCCGGCCACAAGCCCAACTGCAAACCCAAGTGAGAGACCGCTGTGAGAATCGCTTGGTGGAATTTCGCAAGTATGTATTGCTTCAAGCAACGTTGCTGAATGGCCTCTATCCTTCTGATACTCACGGCGTTTTGGTGTCAATGGCAACTTCATCCCAGCGTCACGTAGGGCCCCTCGATCTTAAAGGCGGGCAGGGGCGGGTAGCCAGCAAATGGGATGCACTCGGTGATCAGGATGAAGTTGGTCGACTCGTTGCTGATGTCCCCAAAGTAGTACTTGGGGATCTTGACCGGCATGGAGGCCTGAGGTTGTCAAGGGCAACCTATGGATTTTGAAGCGAGTTTCTTTCTTTTTTTATTCAGGGTGAAATATGCAGCGTTGCAAGCTGTAATTTCTTGCATTGGTGGTGTGGTGTGCAGGAGGCCTGAGGGGGTGAAATATAGAGCTTTTATGATGATTCTGGTGGGGTGCCGCGCAAGCACGCATTCCAACAACATACCTGACCCTGCCATTGAGGTTCCCGTTTCCGTGCGTCGGGTCCTGCTACTCACTGGGCCCTGCATTGATGGCCAGTATGGAAATGGCTCTGCCCGATGCGAGCCTTCATGCAGCTCTCAGTAAAAGCGCAGATTCTGGAGGGGCGGGGGTTTAGGTGGGCGGGTTGTGACGGACAGGCTTCCTCCGGACCAAGAAACGGGGGGCAGGGGGGGGGGGGGGTTGACAGCTCTCCATGAAGCAACGAAAAGCGGAGACTCCATGAATTCTGAATGATTTCCCGCTAAGAGGAAAGCTTGGAGGCAAAGCACTTTGCACGCGCCCACTTCAGCTCAAGGCAACCTTGAAAAACATATGCTCATGGCAACCATCTGTGCAGATCCACAAGTCCACGAATCAGTCAAGGGAAGCCCTGAAAGAGGCCATGTGAAAGGTTTAAATAATAGGACTCACGATATTTCCACCCAAAACACTTCACAAGCTTTGGGCTTGAAAAGGTCGCCGCTCCGAGCCTCGAAGAGGCGATACGCGTTGACCTCGAAGAAATCCATGGGCTGCTTGTTCACAGAGCTGCTCAGACGGTCATTGGTCGTTGCTCCGCTGTAAGGAAACGGGATCTTGGCGAAGAGCTTGCAGTGCAGATCTGGTGTCTGCCACTTGTACCTAGCGAAACTCTGGACATCGGAGACTTCAGAAGCATAAGAGCGCTGTCAGTATATTGTATTGGTGTGAAATCAACCACGGAGGGCAATAAGGCAAGCAAGCTGTTCAACCCAAACAACCAACAACTAGGCTTTAGTGGTCGTTGTAGTTGGACTAAAAGTAACTATTTCGGTGACTACACAATTACAGAGCGGCATGTTGTCTTGTGTATTACCGCCATGATTAGCATCGTATCTGCTTCGGCTTGTCAAACGATTCATGCTGTTCAGCTGTTTTCGTCAATGGACTTGACAACGACTCGTTCCTACCAGTACCTTCTCCAGCCCGACAAGCGATTTTTGGCAAATATCCTCGGTCATTATTCATTGACATTCATTGTTGCTTGTTGGGTGGGTGTGTTTGTTCATCTCATTTATGCCACCCAGCTCTTTTGATGGCTATACTTGTTCAAGCCTTGATCCAGTGAGTCCTCAGTAGCAACCCTTGTTTCCGCCTGCAGGCAAAACCAAGCGCAGGGTTGCAAACGGCACGGTGTCGCTAAATAGCAGTGCCAATAAATTTGCACGTGCTAGTCTTGGTTGGCGTTTTGCATGCAAGGAAGGTGAGCCACATACAGTCTGAATAGTTAGTTTGGGATAGATAAAAACTGCTGCGCTGACATGCTGGCATACGCATGCATAGCCCAACCACCTGCACCAGCGAACATCTGGGTCGCTGGCCTGACTTCGAAAATAAACCTCAGTCGGGCAAGGCCATGTGCAAGGTCTTGGCTGCGGGGTTCATGACCGGACACTCCAAACCAACCAACAGGTCATGTTCCATTAGTTCCTTGGTTTTAGAGAATGACAACCTGGAAACAAAGTCCAATAGTGATAAATAGGCCCCCTTTAAAGCCAACAAGGGAAAATATACCATACTCTTCAGCAAATGGAAGACAATCCCAACTCCGCGGTTTTGCAGCAGACTCTGCTGAGCAGCTCTTGTCTATTCTAGCTCACGGGCCGGAGGCCTGCGTGCCCCCTGGTGAGCTCAGAGATTGACAGCTCCGGAAAAAAAGAGTCTGTAAGATACTAGGTCCTCCAGTAGAGATCGAGAGGTTAGAATAAGAGTACCAACTTTTTTCTGGACATCTATGTTAGTAGGGGAACCCTCCCCCCAAAAAGGGTGAAAGGGCACTACTGGGGGACCTAGGATACCAGCTGTAGCAGCTTAAGAGAAGTGTTGAGCAAGGTGTAGCCATGCGCAAGCACTGTCCTGCTCCGTGCCCTTGCAGCACATACACATACACACACCATTAACTGTTTGATCAGTTCTAAGGTGGATATCATGCTGTACCCAACATGTTTGAGCGGTACTCTTCAGGGCTGAGCTCAACACTTCTGCTGCGGCCAACGCCTATGATGCATTCATCGCACTACTGTTTGATGGGCTCAGAGCTCATCGTATCTGCCGGCCTTAGCAAAGGAGTCATCCACACAACCCTTGCTCAGCTTGTCATAAGCAGCATTGATCCGGAGCGATTTCTCTTTGCAAACCTCCGTGTGGCAAATGTCAGGATGATGCCTCTGCAGTAGCCGACGACGCTGCTCGCGGATTTTCCCACAGGATGCTCGAGATGACCAAGCGATGCCTAACTCCTGCACTGCCGCGTGCTGCCCGTCCCAGCCAGCAAGCTGCTGCAGAAAGCCGATGAATCGTCGCAGCGTGTGCTCCGAAATCCATTGTGCTACTGAGGCAGCCAGCTCAGCGACCATACTTTGCCCAAGGGCCCGGCCACCCCAACCACCTGCTGCTATTGAGACCGGCACTAGCCAGGGACTCACAATGCCTTGGTTGCTGTTGACCCCCCTGCAAAAAGTTTGACTTTTTGGGGGTTTAGTGGAAAACCCCTTGATTTCCCAAAAAGTTAAAGTCTAAAGATCCAACCCAGTAGCAGTCAAGATGCCAGTCGCCACCATCAACGCACTGGCAGCATAACCACCGCCCACAGCTCCAGCCACACCTCCGAGTGCCCCTCCGGCCAGCGCCCCCGCACCCCGCGACGTGCTCACCAGAGCACCTTCCAGCAGCTCGGCCGCGCAATCTGAGTCCAGCGCGTCACAGTCCAGGACGGCCCGTAGGGCCCCTGTCACCACGTTGAAGAGATGGTACGTTGGATCCTTCAGCAACTCCAGAGATGAGAAATGCTGTAAGGCTGTGTCTTGCATGTAGCGATGCTCGCCCTTGCTAAGCCAGGCACTTGCGCTTCTGGCATGTGCCCGTCCATCCAGGTCGTAGAACATGGTTGGGCCAATCTTCAATGAACCGTACTGTGAACTTGTCACGCGACTGCCATCGCGGTCCACTTGAGTGAAAGACACGCTGCTTCCAGTCATTTTCGTCATCCCTTGATGTTTGAAGATGTACTCTTGGCCTTTGTGTGACCTGGCTGTGAGTCAAAAATAGGTACCCAAAATGGAACGCAGGTAAATGGAAACATGGACAAAAATATGCGGTCCCCTGGTGGTGTAATTTTGACCCATACCCACCTGGTGAAGTCAACAGGAGCGTCAAACTTGAACGTGGAGCTGGATGGAAGAGACGCGATTGCGCCAACTGACTCGTCAAACTCAAACGAGATCAGGCAAAGATCATGAACACTGCCGGCAGCACGTCGGGCAAAACCCAGAGCAAAAGCCTTCTCTGGCGTGAAGTAAATACCTTCACCGTGGCAAGTATGGCTGGGGCCTGTTGCCAGACTAGGAATGAAGCCGCCCATGCGAATCCTGTCGCAGTTTGCTAAGGACGTGCCATGATATAGCGTTCGCGCGGCAAGCTGGGGCAGTACACATGCAAGGAAAAGGAGGCGCAGAATTGCCAACACCATCAGAGTGCAACATCTGCCTGCTTGAGCTTGTACACACTCACCATGCCACAAACGGAATCCCTTCGCAGGCGCAAACATGAAAAAAAACATAGCCGCTGTCTTGCCCCTTCATACCTCTTGGGCAATGGGGATGTTGCCTTTCTGGAAAGAGGTTGGATGCCTGATCAAATCGTGACTTGATCCGTCAACAAGTTGGCTCGGATCTGCGACCTGAGAGTGCTACCCCAAAATCACTCGGAGAGTGCCACAACATCACCTGGCCCCGCATTCTTTCAACTGCAGAAAACCGACCCTCCCCCCCAGCGCAAAACCACTTCTCTGCATCACGTGCCACAACCTCTGCCAGGGAGCTTTCCCGCATTGTTGCCCGCAGTGACCTGGCACTCTCTGCGAAGCCAAAGCCGAGTCCGGAGAACGGATCCCAGCAGATGATAAATGAGGGGGGAAGAAGCCCATCCACAGCCCCTGAAACCTTCCGGAACCCTGACTGAATCACTGAAAGCTGGGAACCACATAGCTTATTGGGGCAGAGACTCGGTAGCTTTCAGGGGAGAAACATGGATTTCCTAGTCTCCGCTGTTTGTTACTAAGTGATTTCTTGTAACTACGGGCTCGCACGTCCAAATCTACGCGGTTTTTTGGTGAGACTCCCCGCTTGTGAGGAAGGCAAGGCCTGTGTGTCAGGTTGCGTGCTCACCTGGGTTGCCTGCCACTGCCACTTGTGGCAGGGCCACGTGTTGCCCAACGACCGTCAGTCCGTTCAACAAGTCTGTCCGCTCAACACGTGTCGACTGCGTACTTGCCATCCCTCAACGACAGAACATGACAAACAACCGCGGCCAGGTGGATTTTTCCGGCCCTCGGCGCTGTACAAATCGCTAGCACAATGCTACGGCAGGAAGCCTTACTCTCGGAAGGACATCTCGGGTGAAAGTCATTGAAGAGGTCAACTGAATCCCTGTGTGTAAACCAACTCCCCTCTCTGATTGTGGCTCCCGACTTTGCGTAGCTGAACTTGAAGCAACTGCAAAGAAATCATGCGAACTTATCAAGCCAACCTACAGAATGCAGAACCGATGTTGCGTCAATCCGAGAACCGCCCGCGCCGAGCCACCTCGAAAAAACAACATGATGCCAGGAACAGGGAAGTAGCTGAACATCACCTCAAGCCTCTTGAGCTCGACTCCCCAAGCACCAGGAGGGTGGACGAAAGCTAGCAAGCAGAAAGGGTGAGGCAGGGCTTGAGCCGAAGTCCGAAGGGCTCGCTAGAATCGAATCGGCGCGTTTGGGGGGTTGGACCAATATGATTTTTGATTGAAATGAATTAGTTCCACCCTTAAATCACCGGGCCGTCGAACCTACCACCTGGAGGTGCTTGAGGGGGGGGCTACGCTATTGATCCTATCAAAATATTTCGGCCCAACTTATTAGTTTGTTGATAAAATCAATAAGTGGGGTTCAGCCCATGCACTTGCCAAAAGTAGTACCTGCAGCTAGCTCAAGCTCGCTTTCATGGCGAATCGCGGTCAGGCGAGCGAGACGGATAGTTAGCTACAGGCTGCAAGCAGGCAACACGCAAGTGCGCCCAAAAAAAGTGTGTGTGTGTGTGTGTGTGGGTGGGTGTGTTCTGTGCCTGTGTCTGTGACGTCTGGGTGTTTGTGCGCACTTGGACGTCTTTCAAAGAGGGCCAGGTAGAAGAGAGGAACGCAGCAGCGGCCCAGGGATGTTCAGGTATCGCACGTGTTCTCGTGCAAGGCAAATCAAGTTGTAGAGCCCACAAACAATTTATCATGCGGGATGGGCGTGATCAGTAGACTATGCCTGCAGCTAAACACAAATGCCTTTATTCTTGTTTGCGTTGAAAACAAAAATGACTTGTATCTCCGAAGTCTGAAGTGGGGCTTGGGATTTCCTGCCTCAGCGTATGGGCATGCCCAAATACGCAAACGCAAGGTTGGTTGTCAATGTAATTATGGCTGTGGGTCAAAACCAACCGGATCCCATTTTGGGGGATTGGTGCACCACCCATTTTAGTCTATTTTAGTGGGGCGTGGGATGTTCACTTGGGGTACGGGCTTTTGACCCATGGCCATATTTCTGGAACACATGATCATGTCTCACGTCAAAGGATGCGCTGGCGGCACCAATCTGAAACCAACATCATTTGAAGAGCCAAACGAAGCCGAAGCCTTGACACACCACGTCGCCATTCTGCCACCTGTGATCCTGGAGCCAGTTTGGCGCACCAAGGGAATCCTTCGCAAAACCAATGTCGCGAATCCTCCATTTGCTGAATAGAATATTGCCAGTAGTGAAATCAATTCGCGCGCTGTAAAACCAACAGTTTCTTTTTAACGTATTCCTCTCAGCAAATGCTAGGTCCTCCAGTAGAGAGATTAGAATAAGGGTACCCTTTGTTTTTGTAGTCTATTTTAGTGGGGGAAGCCTCCCCCAAAAAAAAGGCAAAAGGGCACTACTGGGGGACCTAGAAAGTAAGCAATAAGCTGGACTCCAAGGATCCTGTAGACGTGACGCCTTCTTGTCCAGCTTCAGCTCCAGCACTTCGTTGCCTTCGGCCATGGTGCCAGCTCGATGAAAAGCCTCGCGGGCTGCCGGCGGGCAATGCTTGCAGCTTCGCTGGGCAAAACGATGCGGATGGAAGAAACCGATTCTTGAGACGCACGATGCATATGTCTTTGCCGACAACACATACGACGGTGGTGGTTGTAGTTGTAGAAGTAGTTGTAGTAGTGGTTGTTTTCGTTGTTGTTTGTTGTCTTGGTGGCTTGCTTGCGTGTTTGTTGCTGTTTGTTTGTCTGTAGTTTGTCTCCTTGTTTGCTTTGGCTTCTCTGTTTGTTTCTTTGGCTGGGTTGATGGAAGAACTCTTGCATTATTGCTGTAAGACTGCATAGTTGCCAGCCCGCACACCCTACTTGAGCGGCGTTTTTGTTTTTTGCCGCAAGCTAATTTGGTAGGGAGAGGGACATTATTCTTGAAAATGTGCACCGCGCCACACGCGCGGAAACATGCGGAAGGCTTCGCGGAAGGGATTTGTTCGCGGAAGGTTTGCGGAAGCTCCGCGGAAGCTCCGCGGAAGGGTGGCCCCGGGTTTGCAGGCAAGTGGCCACGTAGCATGGGTAGCCCAATGGAGCCCAAGTCTACACAGGCTGCGACGAAACACTACCTTATCTAAAATGACTTTCCTTTCTGCGCCAATACTCGCGGAAGCAAATCTTTAAAAACATGCGCCGCAGAAGGCTTGCGGAAGCAAACAAGGAAACACATGTGCCGCGGAAGTTCGCGGAAGGGACCTCTTGGCCCGCGGCAAGGATGCGGAAGGGTCCGCGATGGTCCGCGGAAGCTTGACTAATGTCCAAGCAAGCTTGTAGGGAATAAAAACCAACGCTCACTTAACATTGTGCTGTGGCGGGCAAGAACCTTGCAGCCAAAGACCACAATCTTGCATGACCCAACCAGAACCCAACACAACTTGGCCAAACTGGGCACCCATGCTAAGGGCCAGAAGGGAGCGTGCAAGTCCTAGCAACATGGCATGAATCTGTTTCAAGAAGTCAGGTAATGTTAACCCCGGATTAATCAACCCCTGGTTGATTAATGGGGCGTCCGACTGGTTTTAGTGGCTGGATTCAGACCACTTTTGGAGGGATTCATCCCCCTAATAATGCTACGGGTTTAGTAATCCTGTTGGTTTAAAAGGGAATCTATTACTACTGGACATATTTTCTCATTTTTTCCAGGGGACTTAAGCAAATCGAAAGTTTCTAACGTGCTTTTTGTACTACTGTTTCAAGAAGTCAGGTATCCAATTGTTTTGCGTCCCTGCCTTGGTGAGCCAAGCTGGACCCATGCTTTCCAAGGTCTGCTCCGACCTCAGGCAACTACCTCCGACCGTCGCCATTCCGTGCAACGTGATTGGCTGAGTGGCCTAACTTGTAACTTGAAGATGCTGGCACAGCCTTTTCCCTGCCTTGGAAGATAGCTTGTGCGTTGCCTATGTAAGTGTGTGTGTGTGGGTGTGTGGGTGTGTGTGTGTGTGGGTGTGTGTGTGTGTGTGAGCGTCAGTTCTCTCCGTGACCCATCTAAGGCTGGACGCGTGATTCATGGAAGGCTGGACTTGTTTGTGCCCTCTGCGATGAACATCGATCAATCCGAATGATGTGACTCTCAAGAGCCACAAGAAAGAGGAGTCAATTTCATGCTTCTCTCTCCTGGGACCCATGGCAGCTTGACCGGGAGGCAGCGTCGTCATTTGACCGGTTTTGTTTTTCCCCACTAAAATAGACTACAATGGGTGGTGCACCCCAAAATGGGACCCCCAAGGTTTTCCCCGCCAAAATAGACTACAATGGGTGGTGAATTCACCCATCCCAAAATGGGACCCCATAACGGTTTTGACAACCATGGCCATCTAAGCTCAGCGCCAGGGGAAGACCATGCCATAGAAAAGACCCCTGCAGGGCTTCTGGTGGTTGGCCATGACCTGGGCACACAAAGGATGGATGCGGCTGCCGGCTGCTCATGCAGCACAACTGGGCTGTCCATTTTCAGATCCCCCGCCAAACCATTGTTTAACTTAGTGGGTTGAATGGAAACTACCACGAAACACAAGGAAGCCAAAAAGCTAAGGACAAGGATGGCTGGGCTTGCCACCCAGGAAATTCACTGAACAGACTTGGCGACTGGTCAGCTGACGGGAAGCCATCACAGAGAGGAGCTACGGGAACCCTTCAAGCAATGACGCCATACTCTTCTGCGCATGAAACCAACGCCCCACGCTGGAAATCAGAAGCTAAACCTGTCCCGAAAGTTCGAAAACAATGCAACGAAACATACTACACCGGAGATTCGATAGTCCGCAAAACAGTTGCCGACTTGTTCTGTGTTGGTCATGAGCAAAGTTTTTGCGTCCGCATACTTTGCTCCTTTGAACCCATGAGCGCCAGCCAACTTCACCAACGAGTCTGACCTTTGTATTGCCATTCCCACCTCTCTCGCCTAAAGCAATGACCCGGAGCAAACAATCCAGCGCAACGCATTACAAGCATATCGAAACAACTCAGAGTCAAACAAATCAACTCTTAGACTTAATGCAACGCACACATGTTTCAGCGCCTGGCCTCTCACTGACTGGCGTTTCATGTAATGTGCAGGTCATCCCATGCATCGCCCCGGGGGGCAGTTGAAGACGAATGACCTTCTCAAAGCGCTAGCAAGGGTGCACCATAGCAAGCCGCCAAGAAGAAAGACGCAATCTTGAGACCGGTTGTGACCCATCCCAGCAAAACCACTTGTGTCCCAATAGGATTCCATGTTTCTGCGGGAACTGGCGAGTGGCCAAAAGCAGTGCTTACAATTCACGTCCATGAGGCAGTAAAAACGCATTCACACTGATGTCACCGGAGTCAATCTATTGTCAGGATATTGTCCGAAGAAATCGTGTGAATTTAACCATATAAACTCCTCACAATGACATGGGATGACAAGCGCCGTCCCAAAATAGGAAGCAAGCGATTTGATGTTGGATGAGTGGGAGGGGTTCCGGGTGTCCCG
The DNA here is from genome assembly GCA_963377175.1 of Effrenium voratum. Lineage (NCBI taxonomy): Eukaryota > Dinophyceae > Suessiales > Symbiodiniaceae > Effrenium > Effrenium voratum. The sequence continues at coordinate 189,779 of CAUJNA010000857.1, forward strand.
TTTCGGTATTCCAACTTACGCTACGGCAAAGTGTTCGAAGTTATCTACCAAAAAAACAAAACCAGAAACGTATAACCGAAAACTACAGAAACTCAAGTAGATAATTATACATTCTGCCAACATCGCAGGCTGAAAGAGCTCTCCAGTTGCAGACCGAGGGGCGTCTTCCATCGTCGCCGCATTCCAGGAGAAAGACGTCCTGAGAAAGCAAGCTCGTCTCTGTGCGGTTTAGCATGACTGCCAGAGATTCCGGGTTTGGCGGAAAGTCGACGCATCCCTAGAGTCGCAGGTCAGGCGACACCCACTGTGGAGGGCCGAAATCCTGTACCACCTAAGAAACCATGGGAAACTACTGTCTGTTGGTATTTACAGGGAACCACGCCATCCCAGGGCTTCTTGGGTGGTGCAGAATTTCGTCCATCCACAGTATGTTTGGAAGAACCACTCATTGTTCTTAACGTTCCCAGGCCGCCAAACCCAGCCACCCACCCCGGCCCCCTTATGACAAAAACATGTTCCCCAAGATGTTTTCTACTATTACGGGGGATCTTTGTTATTCGGGGGATATCATTATTGAAGTCATGCAAGTAGGAACAAAGGACGGTGGGTTGTGTGTGTGTGTCTGTGAATGTGTGTGTGTGTGTGTTGGCAAGCTTGACCGCCTCAGACTGCTTGTTTTGATGTCGGAAGGTTTCTGTGGGAAAGTCTGCCCAAGATTAGTCCTCGACCCGAAAACGAAACCGGACAGGAAATACAGGAAACTATGTTTGTTTGGGCAGGACAAATCCGAATTGCATAGCAATTGCACAAACCAATTCTAGCCAGTGCCGGGCCAGCGCAAAGCAGTGCTCGAATGACACCAAAGCAATTTCTTAAAACGCTGCTAGACAGAATTCAGTGGAGGACTACCAAGCAGGCTCGCTTCTGCTACCCAACGTGCGTTGGGGCTCAGCATTGCACCGGTTTCGTCATGTCACCACGGACTAGACTGTTGGTGTAGACCGCGCAATGGAACCCTTGCAGCAAGCTGCAAATCTCCCATCGCTGCCGGAGTTTTGGTGGGAGATGCTTTCCTCCTTTCCTGCCAGTTGTGTCCGTTTCGTTTCTTGGTTGAACCTCGACGAGATCCACTGGCTTCAGATTGATTCTATTCATCTACCCGTGGAATCCTGTCATGTTTAACCCAGGATCTAAGTAGAACCCGTTCCATTAGGGGGGTGTTCCCTCCAAACATGATGAATCCAATCACTGAAAGGGGACACCCTATTAATCAAAATCAACAACAAGTTCTGCTTAATCCGGGGTATAATGTTTTGTGCCATGAATTTTATTCTCATACCTTTTTTTTTAACACGCCAGATAATACACGTATTAAACATATTGCTCCTAAGTATTTATCATGCCAGCTGTCTACTATTAATCCTTTTTAACTTTTCACTTTTAGAGGATGCTGGAGGAGGAAAGTTTTCGACATTTTTTTAGGAATTGCTCTACCCCTTGTCCTGTTTTGCCAGACACGCGAACAGCATTATCAACGTTGATTTTGGTTAAACATCGTACTTGTTTTTTACTGATTCTATTTCTAACCCTGGCAAGTCTATTTTATTAAACACTGGTAAAATAATGTGATTGTTTTTTGTGCTTGAGCTAAGTTTGCTAAAGTTTGCGCTTGTATTCCCTGGGATGCATCTATCAATACAATTAGTTTTACCCAATTGAACAATGAGCATGTTTGTTATAGTATGTTAAGGCTAGATCTTACTAGCAATAAATGTACATTTTGTATACCCAGAATACATGAATCTAGGGTGAAGAGCATACTAGAAAAACAATCTAACAATGTTGAATGCCATATAAGTAACAACCTTTCCTACATAAGCTTAGTGGGTTATAATTTGGACAAAGATCCGCAGTTGTTGTGCAACTTATTTGATACTCTAAATTTACACTCTATTGTGCCGGATGACATAGATGTACTGCACAATAGAATTACCATATGTACAAATACGCATAACCAAAGCATGCTAATAGACTACTTGCATAGAATGCATATAAACTCGGTTAGCAAAAGTGAAGTCATCAAATAAATGTAGAAATTCATTGATAGAATTTATAATCATGCAAACAAAGTCAAATAGTCTCTATAAGTAGAGTTGTACCTCAATACTGAATATACTTGCGCTAGATACAACGACAAACAAGTGTTCCATTGCCATTATTCTTTCTGGTAAAATAATGTTTTATGATATTGGAGAGAAGAATAGACATTCTGAAATTCTGCTACCAACAATAGAACACGCATTATCTTGTTGCAATATATTGTATGAGCAACTAGATTACGTTGCTTTGACACTTGGACCAGGCAGTTTTACGGGTATAAGAGTAGGAATTGCAGCTTGCCAAAGCATTTGTTTTTTGACAACAGCAATCACAGTAAGTTTTACCACTTTTGAACTATACAAATATAAACTGTGCTCAAGTATAAAAACAAATAAAACAATGCATGCATAATACTTAGGGCATATGGCGCGAAGTATTACGTACAGTGTGTTTGACTTGCTTGCAAACAAACAAACAAGAGCGGAGTTTTTGTCGTTAGAGCAAATACATAATTTATTAAACTATTACGATAATGCTAAAACTGCATGTTCAACAGGACTGGCGATAAGTATCTACGCAAAGCTCACTGCCATGGATCCCCAGAGCACCAGAGGCTTCCCGCGCGCCTCTGCAGCTCCTGCTGGCATCGCCTGCGTCTCCAGTTGGGGAATGGTTCTGGGCTCCTGAAATCGACTTTCTGGGATAGATTCAGATCGGATAGCTGGAATCCTGCTATTTTGCTTCAGACGTTTAGAAGTGGCGGTTTCAATGAAAAGCACCAGAAATCGAATCTACAATTTTTGAAGGGGAAAGCTAGCTTGCAAGTGCTCAGCAGGGAATGAGGAAATGACTCTTGTAAACAATCCTGGGTTCATTCCCGCATTACCGGGCTACCAGCAAACCAGTCACTGGAAGAACAAAGCTGGGCTGTTCAAAATAGAGGCTTGGCCAATCATCCATCCCTACAGGAAAGCCACTACAAACGGGACCAACTCCTTGCGCAACCCAAGGCAAGGATTCAGGATTACATACCCAGTGACTGGAAGAACAAAGGCTCTGATTTAATCTACAGCTGAGGAAGCCCAGTGAATCTTGGTCCTCCAGTAGAGATTAGGGTTCCAACTTTTTGTCTGCTTTGTTTATTCTAGGGGAACCCTTTTTTCCCCAAAAAAGGTGGGTGAGAAAGGGCACCTAGCTGGGGGACCTAGTCAACGGAGAACTGTCCATTCACTGAAAAACAAGTCCGGCTCTGCGCTCTGAAGGGGAAACCCAGTGGAAGAACAGAATCGCTCGGGTCTCTTTAAGCCTCGCCTTTGCACGCGCTGCTCTGGGGTGATCTCTGCCGCGGCCGCGATGGCCCGCCGCTCCGCGAAAACGCCCTGCCAATGCGGCAGTTCAAGCCAAGGGCGGCAAGGCCGAAACAAAACAGCAAAAAGAAAAGACAAGAAATGACCCTGAAAATGAAGGGGGGGGCCTTTGCAAGTTGGCTAGTCTCCAGTTTGGGTCCTTTTAAACATTGTTGCGTTTTCACTCGTTTGGCTCGGAGCTGGTGCAACCCGCAAGGTTTGTCCATCTTTGTGACCAGTCGCACATCTTATCCGACCTCAAACAGGAAACGCTTGGAAACCACAAAGCGAGCGGCCCTCGAAAACCATCATGGGGTCAACGTGATTAGAATACATGTATATATATATATGTTTCTTTCATGAGCGCAGCTGCAAAGCTGATTCCGCGCAACTCTCTCGAATTCGAGGCAACCTCCGACTGGCGTTGCTCATACAGGGTTCCTGTGTCTAATTCAATTGCGGCCCACCATGCTGAAACAATACAGGGAAGCACCCCACCGTTCGTTTTGCAGTTGGTTCACCTGGCAAGTCCATAAGTCAATCTGAGAAGCAGTGGTACGGTCATTTGGCCACGTGGGATGAAGAATTGACAGAGCCTTCTTGCACAAATCGGAGAAAGGTACCTTGCAAACATTGCTATGCTGTATCAGAACCGCACCTGAGCGAGCGGCAAAACCTAAATGCACACAAGTGATTTAGGACTCATTCTTATCGTTTTTGGGGGTTCCCTATATCGTTTTGCAGGTTTCTGGCACATGGAGAGCGCGCACTGGCGTTTTATTGTCACGGCACATTGGCTTCACAGCTCTGTTTCAGACTCTTCCATTGGGTCAGCAGACAAAGCAGCTGCATGTTTCCGCTTACTCCGGGCATTTGCCTTGACGAAGCGGGCTTCATCGCGAGTGACCATTGGGTCGAAAGTCAGGATTTAGTGCTTTTCAAGGTGCCCGAAACATGCGCAGCTGGGCATGGTGCTTCCTCATGATTTCATTCGTTTGATTTAGAGCAACCGTTGGTTTTCTCCATGTGAGATCTTGCCAAAAGCCGCGCTTCCACTGTAGTTACTCTGCTTCCAACTTGCGCTCGACGATCTGGTACGGAGCACGCTGTCTGATAGCGCTGTTACCTGCGCGAGGCTTCCCAAAAAACAACGAAGCAAACGCACAAACGCAAAGCAGAACTGTTTCTCTAAAGCAAAGCAGTTGATTTCGAGCGAGCTTCTGAAGAGGCAGTTGGAGATGCGTACGGGAAAGCGTGAGCTTCCAAATGGCACTGCTTCCAGGCAGATCGGAGTCCTTGAAAACCTCCTTTCGCAAACGCTTGAGAGCCTCCTCATCACTCATGGCGCACTACGAATGCACGCAGCACGGAGACATCGAAACTGTGCGCACGAGTCTACCGTTATGGGCAACTGCTCACGAAGACGATTTTCCGAATGAACTGCTTATCGTTTCGTTATCGTTTGGGTTATCGTTTTGGGCAGGTATGTTTTTGCCAAAGTTCGCGGAACAAACAGCATTGCGTGGCCGCAAAGCCCGATCTCACATATGCTGGGCGCGTCAGGAGGCGCAGACATGATGGCTGGGATTCTGGGCCACAAAAAAAAGCTGCCAAACGCGAGACGCTCCAAGCATCGTCTGCCACATCAGGAAAGCAGGTTTTATCGTTTTTGGGGGTTCCCTATACCGTTCTACAAGGTTTCGATAGATTTCCTCACGCTAAATCGCCCGAATGCATAAAGAAGTAACGGAGAGTTTAGCCTGTTGCTCACCTATTCTGGCGATCAACACGCAAAAGTGGTCCACTGTGTCTTCTCCAGTGTTTGGCGCAGCTCCGTCGCTTGCTGCAATGATGATGATGATGATGATGATGATGATGATGATGATGATGATGATGATGATGATGATGATCATGATAATGATGATGCTGATGATGATGATAAAGTTGATGATGAAGTTGATGATGATGATGATGATGATTATGATGATGATGATGATGATGATGATGATGATAATAATAAAAATGATGATGTTGATGCTGATGATGATGATCATGATGATGATGCTGATGATGATGATGATGAAGTTGATGATGAAGTTGATGATGATGTTGATGATGATGATGATTATGATAATGATGATGATGATGACGATGATGATGATGATGAAGTTGATGATGAAGTTGATGAGGATGTTGATGATGATGACAATGATAATGACGACAACGATGACGGAGTTCCTTGCAAAGATGACCTTTCGGCCAGGAGTAAAATGGGCCCAAAGCTTGCTCCAAAGCCAATGCACCTCCAAACAATATATATGTATATAATTATATATATATATGTATTCGCGGGCTTGGCGATTTGCCCCTCCCCCCACGCCTCCATGCACCTGTTGGCCTTGGCCTTGGCAAGTTGGCCATCCAACAGCAGGCAGTCCACAGAAAGCCCAAAATCAAGTATGCAAATGAGGCTTGGTGAAGACCAAGATGCTGGTCATTGTGGTTGGTTCAAGCCAACTTCAGAACTTTTGGAGCCACATCAAATGATGGACATGGTAGATTGGAAGAGTCTCTTCAGAGCGTACTTCCTAATGTGAACTTCATTAAGCAGTGTGCCCCGCCTCCAGGACAAGACACTGATAAATGATTAGAACCAAACTCAGTGAGTCCCACGTACTTAATTGCAAGAAGTCAGCTGCTGAACACCTATGATGGCTCATGCCTTTCATCTCCCGGTCTTTGAAGGCACCTTTAGATGTTGAGAACTTTTTATACAAAAACAAACCAACGTTATGCAAATGCAAGCCAACTGACATCAACTGAATAAAAAACCAATGGCAATCCAACTCTACGAGGCAAGCCAAACTCCAGGCGCGCCTCTCCTTCTTGGGGGCTTCCGGTTTCTCATTTCGCCACGCCGCCGCTCGCTGCACCAGGAGCTTCTGGTCCGCAGCCAGAATCTGATCCCAGGGCCGCTGGCCTCGCAAGGCAGAAAAACCATCCAACTGCTGGTTTCCTTTTAAGGGGAAGGCCTGTGTGAATTCCCGTTCGTGGATTGGCCAAACAAATGCCCTGCCAGCAGAGATGGAGCCTGACGATCGGGGCCCCGGTCCAAGAAAGAAACCAGCCCCCCCCAAAAACGTCAAGTGCCATGTTTATCGGTCTGAGGGTACACTTTCTGTTGATCGCTAAAATGGCCCACAAGGTGCTGCCCCTAAGTTAACATAGAGTCTGCAGCAAGCGATCGCTTGAACAGTGGCCGCCAAGCTTTGCGGCGTTTTTTCTGCGCGTCCGAGAAGGACTTCTTTGCGCGCGGTGCCGGCAAGCAAGTGTGGGGCGCATTTGCGTGCGCGGAATCTGGTGGCACGGCCAGGCCCGGTGTGTGCTCGGTGGGCACCACGTCCTTGGCAGGCTGACCGGTGCTCGCTTCCGGCTCGGCCAGAGCGAGCTCCGGCAGGCCCCCCGCGCATCCTGCAACGCCAGGCAACTTGGGGCGCTTTGCCATGGGTGCTGGAGCTAGGCTTTTCAGCTCAGCCCGTGCGGCCTGCGTGCAGGGAACAACTGCTAGTTCGAAAGTTGCGCCAGCGCGGGGTGTTGGCTTGCCACATGCTGTGGAACATTGCAGTCATGCTTTGCATAGCCTGCGTCAATGCTTGCGTGGCAACTTGGTGACACTCGCGCCGGCGTGTTGGAGCGCAACTTCCCTGTTGGTCTTGCGCATGGGGCTCACTCGCGCGTCTTGGCACAGAAGGTTCACGTCCAGCTGGGGCTCCAAGAAGTCACCGGGAAGCAGCTCGTGACGATGCTTGCGTCGAGCTCTGCCGGGCTGGCCGGCAACGTGACGACATAGCCCCCGAACACGGGCTTTGGGCATTTGCTTTGCTCGCGTGGCCTTGGTCTTGAAGATGCTTTTGGCTGTGAACAGCACATTCTGCTGCTTTCCGCCTGTTGCGTCGGCCCTGTCTTCGGGCTTGCACCGAGGATTGCCAGCACGCACCTGGCTGGCTCTGACGGAGCCCTTCGCATTTCTGATGGGTCTGCATGATATGCGGCGCTGGCAGCCTCTGCGGAACGTGCCTGCTCCGCGCTGTGAACGTTTTGCTGCAGAGCTTGAGCAAACAGTGGGCTGTACCACTGCTTCTCGTACGTGGCGCCTAAGTTGAACGCGTGCGCCTGATCTTGCACCAATGCACTTGCTAAACCTGATGTCTAAGTGCTGCGCAACTTGTTTAACGTACTTGTATGTGTCCTGTTCTTGTTTGGATCTTCAAGGCGCAACTGCCACAGCTTAAGTTACAATTGCTTGACTGAGTTGCATGTGCAAGACCAGATGCTGAGCTTACAACTCAAGACACCCCGACTTGCAACTTAACTTAGCAAAGTTGCAACTTGACTCATAAACAGGGGGGCACCACCTTGCAAACCCAAAATGTGTGTGAGGCCCAGGAACTCAGGACAAACCGACCGCCAAGAATTTGCTGATAAGAGGTCAGGTCAAGCCAGCAAACAAGGCATAGCCCAAATCGGGCTTGGGGCTGCGATTGCCGCTTTTGGTCTCACCTTTTCCTGCACCCAAAACTCGCATTGTGGGCGTTGGGACAAGCTTGCGGCATTTGAGCACTCAGGTTTCAGGATGGTTGACAGACTAACACGTTTTGGAGCTTTCCTGCCGTATATACAATGTTCCTCAGAATTGATTATGTTTATCCTCCCGCAAGCTAGCGAATACTGGATGTCTTCTCAAACACAAGTTATTGCACCCAAAAGGCATGAAGGCCATTTTTGGCACGGTGAAGTTCCCTCGTTTCCTTGCAAGTGTTATACTTTGCCCAGATGGGTCGCACTGAAAAAGGATCCCACAGCATCAAGCAGCTGTTTGTTTTTGCTTTTTTTTCGGGGTAGCTCAACGCATGGGAAGACAGGACCAAGTGAGCGCATAGCCTGCTGCAACAGTTGCGCGAAAAACGTTCTTGAACATGGCGTCTGACATGACATGCGCTGCATTACCAGGAACTGGGTGCATCGAAGGTAGGACAGCTGGTCATCTGTCGTCCCAGAGTGCCCGCAGGCGCAAAAATGGAGTGGCAAGGCGCTGGTCTCGTCGAAGTAGAAGACGCTTTCATCAGCCTGCAAATAGAACCCCGTGAGAATTCAGTGAACCGTCCTGATCAAAGGAACCCTTGTGGAAGTCAATTCACATCCTTTCGGCTGCACATCTCACTGCCACACGGCATAAGGGTACAATCAACTCTCCCCCACAACAATCGGTTCTTCAGAGTCCTGTGCTGTGCCTAGACTCAAGTCGGTTCTCGTCATGCGGCCCTTTCGTCAGCGCTTTGGCAGCAGAGGATTATCAAACCGTGAGCGAAAGACCTCAAATGCTCACAGTCTATAGCCATAGTGGCGAAGTTTTGTTCGACCATCGTGCTTTGGGTGCGTGGGAGGTTCTGCAGTCTGGCCAAACACCCAGGAAGATGAGGCCGTCCTACTGGGTAGGTTCTTTCTCCGTCTAGTTGCCGCTGTCGACTACGACGAGTTTTGCTTGAGATTCGAGTCCTTTGCGTTGCAATTGAGAGCAAACATCACCTGAGCGCTACCCGAGCATTCATAAGCAAAGTGCAGCAAAAATATGGGTGTGTGCTTTTTGAGAATACCCTTTTCACTTGGACTAAAAGGGAAACCAAAAGGATAACTGCCATTTTGGGAGTTCAATTTCTATCTTGAGACAAGCTGACATCCACCATCAAGGTGCAAACATAAACGGATCATGAAACCATATCTTGTGCAGGTGGGGAAGGCTGAATCTCAAGGCATCCAGCCACGGATCCATGGGTGTCGGCTATGACAAGCCGGAAGTGTAGGAGTCGAAGTTTCGGCTTCTAGGATCTAAGAAGGTGACTAAGCTGACCGACTCACTTCCTGAGGGGATTGGCCCAAAAAACTTGTCCAAGCTTTTGATTTACCACTAAAATTACCTCTTTGAGTGAGCGGATTGCACTGGATACTGCAAATCGGCGCCGTATGAAAAGGTCACGGACCCGGACATGGCCGGTCAATGGTCAGTCCTCAGAGGTTTCCACTCTACCCATGCTGAGAGAACACACCACGTGCCATAAGATATCGAACAAAAAGCGGAAGACCACGCCTCCACGCTCCAATCCGACACAAACGCGGGGATCGAAAGTGACTGACCACCTCACGAGCCACGATTGAAAACTAACACATTCGCCGTAGGGCTGGTAAAACAAACAAACCCAAACAGATCATCTCTACTCTTGGTATTGTAGCAAAAAAAACTGTGTTTTTTGCAGACCCCCAGTAAAAATGAACAGAACCAAACAACTAAAAAACTAAAAAACATGCCAATAACAGTGAAGAGATGTATCTGTCCTTGTCGACGGTCTTGTCCCTCGCTAAAAGGCGCGCCTTGTACATCGTCGGCCCTCGTTTGGGGTCGATCAGGACCTAAGCACCAAGGGACTGGCCCGCAGAGTCTCCCGACTGACCCGAATGACTCCTTCAACGCCTTTGGGATGGTGCGCGTCTTCGCGTGACCGAAATCTGAGGTGGAAGACTCGTGGCTGAATGGGACGGGATTCCCACATTTCACCAAAACTTAAACTACTTTGTGGAGCCCAGAGAGACGGGATTCCGACCTGACCCAACACCCAAACTAAAATCATTCTGTGGACTCGGACCAGTGAAAGATCCACAACCATCACGCCCCGAGCCGAACGTTTGCGACCGGAAAAAAAAAAACCGTGAGTAGAGAAACGCCTCGGCACCTGCCCACTTCATTTGCCAAGGGCCTGCCGAAGTGACGCATGCTGCCAATCCCCGAACCGATCCAAACCCAGGGGCTCTACAGTACAGCGGGTTTCCCGTTTATCCTCTACAAAAGCCAGGGCTTCAAATCCCCAAACCAGCCATTTTTGGGTGACCTGATGGCTACCGTGACTTCCCAGCGGATCGCCCGATGCAAGCCAAAATGATCTCTTCTACTTTGTCCTTGCCAATGCACGTTGACTATCACCACATTCCTCCTTGATTCATGATACTGCTGCCTGCAAGCAAAGAACACAAAGCGAACAACATGGTTTCACAAGTTTGAGGTACAGCAAGGGTGCTAAAAGAAGGTAGATGTTGATCAGCTACTAGTTTGCTTTGTTCTGACCAGTGTGCTAGCAAAACTGCCACGAAAGTGCGCGCTGTTGTGCGTGTGCGTGTGCGTGTGCGTGTGCGTGTGCGTGTGCGTGTGCGTGCGCGTGCGCGTGCGCGTGCGCGTGCGTGTGTGGGCGCGTGCGTGTGTGGGTGTGTGTGGGTGTGTGGGTGTGTGTCTGTGTGTGTGTGTGTGTGTGTGTGTGTGTGTGTGTGTGTGTGTGTGTGTGTGTGTGTGTGTGTGTGTGTGTGTGTGTGTGTGTGTGTGTGTGTGTGTGTGTGTGTGTGTGTGTGTGTGTGTGTGTGTGTGTGTGTGTGTGTGTGTGTGTGTGTGTGTGTGTGTGTGTGTGTGTGTGTGTGTGTGTGTGTGTGTGTGTGTGTGTGTGTGTGTGTGTGTGTGTGTGTGTGTGTGTGTGTGTGTGTGTGTGTGTGTGTGTTTGTGTGTGTGTGTGTGTGTGTGTGTGTGTGTGTGTGTGTGTGTGTGTGTGTGTGTGTGTGTGTGTGTGTGTGTGTGTGTGTGTGTGTGTGTGTGTGTGTGTGTGTGTGTGTGTGTGTGTGTGTGTGTGTGTTTGTGTGTGTGTGGTGTGTGTGTGTGTGTGTGTGTGTGTGTGTGTGTGTGTGTGTGTGTGTGTGTGTGTGTGTGTGTGTGTGTGTGTGTGTGTGTGTGTGTGTGTGTGTGTGTCTGTGTCTGTGTCTGTGTCTGTGTCTGTGTCTGTGTCTGTGCCTGTGTGTGTGTGTGTGTGGGTGCGTGCGTGCGTGCGTGCGTGCGTGCGTGGGTGGGTGGGTGGGTGGGTGGGTGGGTGGGTGGGTGGGTGGGTGTGTGTGTGTGTGTGGGTGCGTGCGTGCGTGCGTGTGTGTGGGTGGGTGGGTGGGTGGGTGGGTGGGTGTGTGCTTTGCGGCGCTTGCGCGGGCTTCATTGCCAAGCTCGCTGCCATCACTTGTTGTCCATCCACATTCACCTGAAGGGTACCGCCTCAGACTGCAATCTGAAAGACTCGGACAACCACGAACATCTTGAATGCGGGGCGCTGTGCGCCGTCACTTATATGGCATGGAGGCTCCCGAGGTGGCTCGAACGAAACGAGTAGCGACCAAGGGCGTCAAATTCTGTCCAGAGATCTAAGCTTTGAACCCAAATTGCTCAACCTCTCGTTCGACTCACATCCCTGAGGTCTTGCCTGAAGAACCACCGCTTGGACAACACAGTCTGTTACTCCTGAGAAGCCTGACACAACTTTGGCAAGTTGTACAAGATGGAGTCTTGACAAGGTGCAAAATGCTGCACCCAAACCTAAACAGCAACAACATATGCGCGTTTGACCGCTCAAAAGCCGCTGACACTGAGTTCAGTGTGATGGGTTTGAAATGGAGTCGCGTAACAATGATCGCGCAAGTTGTCCAGAAAGTTGGCTCGGTTTTCTTTGGCGCACATTGTCAGAAGTTCTGCGCTAGGTTGACACATCCTGGATTCCCAGGAACATAGGTGCCAGAATTCCGCAGGGCCTCAAGACCTGCTGAACAAGAACAACCACTGTTGAACCCGTGTGACACAAAACTAACATCTCCCAACTTGTGTCAGTTCTTTTTTGTGGCTAGTCCGTGTTCGCAAATATACATCAATGGGATCGGGATCATCAAACAAATGCCAAACCCACACGTCCAAAGAAAGATGTGGCGCTTGCACGTGTCAAACATCTGGAAAACGGCTTGTTTTTTTCTTTTTTTCTGTGACTTGCACCTGTTCTTCCCCCTGTTGGTCCTGTTTTTAGCACTCCTTTCATACTCTTTTAACCCAGAGGCTCCAAGTACCTGCTTTTGGGGGGTCAAAAGGGGTCTAAGTACATCCTTAGAAGGTACTTGGACCCTCTGGGCTGCGACCCGCCTTGCAGTGGCTCCAAGAAAGTGTATGGCTATGAATTTCCATGATCCAAAGTTCTTGGTGGACATGATCCCCCCGAGTTCTGCTGTCCACCAAAGAGCCCCCTATTAGCCTATTACTTCCATTTGGTTAAGAAAATATTTATTTCCCCCTTTTGGTTTTAAAGAGAATCGATCACTACTGGAAATATGTTCCGTATTTTTTCCAGGGGACTCAAGCATATATGGAGGATTAGGATT
>CAUJNA010000857.1:207500-377500 GCA_963377175.1 Effrenium voratum
GACTTGACGGAGAGCATGTTGTGCTTCTCATGCGAGGGAATGAAGGAGATGGTGCTGCTTGTGAGGTTCAGTCGGAACCCCAAGAAGTCCAGGGCGGCTTCTGTTTCCAGGAAGATGTCTCCTCCATAGAAGTGTTCGTCGCACAGTATGTTGGCTGCCGGAGTCGAGAGCCACCTGGGGGTTGCGATCACGAGTCTGTTGTCCACGTAGCGGAGTAGGAGAGTATCTTCAACGGAGCGAAGTCCCGATGTGATGTGAGTGTTGGTCCAACATTGTTCGGCGACCGCGATCACCATCAAACAGAGAGCTGGGGACGCGGGGGATCCCATCGGTGCCCCACGTGTTTGCCTGAATGAACGAAGGCCGACAGAGAAGATCTGCATGTCAAGGGTGGCCTGAATGATCTCGGGGATGTCGTCGAGCCACAGGGTGCGTTGTGTGGGTTTGTGTCGGCGACGGCGTCCGTTGTAGACGCGGGTGATGGCAGAGGTGTCAAGTGTGTCCACTGTGAGGTGTGTGGTAGAGGAGTGTGGTTGTCGTTGTCGGTACCAGGTTAGCAGTAGTCGCCAGGCTGCTAAGAAGCGGTCTTTGTCGATGGAGGTGAAAAAACCGGAAAGGTCCTGGTTTCGGTAGTCCAAATGGGTGTGGCCGAGGCTTAGAAACTCGTGCAAGGACCGCATGAGTTCAAAGAGGTCGCCACCTGAAAACGCGTCAGGGCAAGCCGTGGCCACCATGCTGTGGAGGAGCTTGGCGAGAGCGTCGAGCATGGGTCGGAAGAAGGCGCCAATGAAACTGATGATGGGTCGGGCAGTGGTCCAGTTCTTCTTCCTCTTCGGGAGGATGTAGGCGTTGGCTGGCCTTCCGAATCCGGTCACGGCCCAAGGATAGCGGCCGCGGAATCTGGTGACAATGGTTTCTCGTAGTCGTTGGTGGATCTCAATGGCAGGGACCGGCAGAGGGGCGAAGATGGCAGGGTCCGCAAAAGTGGCTTCCAACATCTTGCCGTAGAGAACGGGACAATAGATCATGAGTCGGGAGTCCGCATGGTCTTCGCAATGGCGGACAAGGGGTTCCAGGGTATGCAGAGCCCGTTGGACGTGGGCGTGAAGAAAGTACTGTGATGTGTGTGAAAGGTGGAGGTCGAAATGGAATTCGACAATAGTAGTGAGGGTTGATGGGTCGAGCGCGGGTAGGTTGTTGGTCCTGGCCCAGTGTTGAAATGCCTGGGTCAGGCGACTCATCAAGACCCCTCGTGGAGGAAAGAAGGAGTTGCGCATCGATCCGGATAGCATGTGGGCAGTGTCGGAGTCGAACAGCTCATGGGTGTCTGCACCGGAGAAAAGAAGGTGTCCGTCATGCTTCGGGAGGGATGGGTGTTGTTGGGCGAGGTCGGTGCATGTGCAGGTTGTTTCACCGAGACTCCAGGTTTTTGCTGCCTGGAGATGTGAGAACAAGGCACTGGAGAGTCTCCGATGTGCCTTGAAGACAATGCGTGGTTGTGCCATGTGAAACGGTAAAGCGCTGCGAGTGGTAGATCGAATAAACCCGCGAAGTTGGGTTAAAAGCAGGGATCGGAAAGAAGGATGGGCGAGGAATGGTGCAAGCATCGGTCTGGAGGGGCCAGGTGGAATGAGGCCCCGGAATCGTAAACTGGATCGAATGGCGGAAAGGCATGCCTGGTGGTGTGGTTCAGGCAGGTGCGTGGCTATGCGATGAAGGACATAGAGAGCGGCGGGTGGGAAGTCTCTGCTCCGTATGTAACGGATGGCATCAAATCGTCGTAGAGTGTTGCTGCCAAGATCGCCCAAAAATCGCCACAAATCCAGGCGGTTGTTCATGCGCTTGGCCAGGAAGGCCTGTTGTAGGGCGATGGGTAGTCGTAGTCGGCGGCGTTTTCGCCAGATGGTGGCGAAGCCCATGTGCCGGGATTGGGAGAAGTCCAATTGGCGTGTGAAGCCCGTGCGTGGCCGGAAATGTTTCTCGATGAAGCCAAAATTGAGAGACGGTTGCAGTTCCTGGATGTAGAACTGTTCAGTGGCAAATAGGTCCGTTGCTGGAACGGCAGTGTGAATGGGCACCGAGGTGTAGTGGTGGAAAATGTCAAAATGTGCCCACCACCGGACTGCTAGTTCGGCATTGACCAGATGATGTCGCTGAACTTGGAGTAGTTTCCGAAGTCGGCTGTGGTCCCGTGCCATGAGGGAGGTGCGAGTGGCTCCGAGGTAGAAAAAGGTCTGCCACTTTGGATGGCTGGTGAATCTCAGATAAACCGCTGAAGGGACAAGCTGAGAAGAGAAATCGGAAGCAGGGTTGTCCAGGCCAAGTCGAGTGAGCAGGGCTTTCAGTCTGCCGGAACCACAGGAGAAATGGCAGACGTCAAGTAGCTGAAGCTGTGCGAGTAGCCAGGAGCAAAAATGACGTGCGGTGACGTCATCGGTTGGGAAGAACCGAAGAGTGAAACGGAGGACAGTGAGAAATTGGCAGCAGTGGTGTTGCCAAAATTTGTGCTGCCTGGCTGTGCGTCGTTGTCGGTGTGCTGTTGAGAGTCACTGGTAGAAGTGACTCGCAGCGGCCAGGATGCGGCCCAAGGCCGATGACCCCAGTTTTGATAGGGTTCGCACCGGGATGCCCCATAGCACAGCGGCTCGTTCGAGTTGGGCTCTGGTGTCGGAGTCCAGTGTGGTTGCCCATTTTGCGCAGTCGTTGGACCAGCTTTTTAGGACTTGCTTGCTCTCTTTGCTGGTTTTCTGGGAGGTGATCCATCGCTGGACTTTGGTGTCGGAAAGGTCGGGTGGGAAGTTGTTGGTGAGCCATTGGCAAGCGTGGGGAGGTGGTTGGAGCAAGTCGCGGGGCTCCTTCCAAGTGGGTGGGGAGGGGGGATGGGGAGGGGTCGGGGTGCCGCCGTGGGTGGAGGGGTCATGAGGGTTGCCGCCGAGGGTGGGGGGAGCCGGGGGGGGTTGGGAGTCGTCTGCAATGCGAGTGGGCAGGGGTAGGGCGGGGGATCCGTCCTGCGGTGATGCGTCAAGTGTAGTCAACCGTGGTCGCTTCATGCCGAAGTCCAGGAGGGAGGCCTGAGATGGATCGGCTGGGCGTTTGTTGGATGAGGTGGGTGTGGGGGGGAGAGGGGGGGATGAAGCCTGCTGGGCGAGTTGGTTGTGTGCGTCAGCAAGCTGTTGCTGAAGCTGGAGTATGGTGGCCGCGGAGGCCGGATCGGCCGTAGTGGTGGGTCGGAGGGAGATGAGGAAGTCGAAGATCTTGTTGGTGAGTAGCTTCATGGCTGCTGGTTTGGTGGTCGAGGCGCCCTCCTGCGTGGCGACATGGAGGGCGAGGGCGTCCAGGTCGAGGTGCCGTTGTCGGATTTGGCTGAGTAGTCCAGCAGCAAACACTGATTCCGGCATCGACTTTGCGACAACGATGCGGACTTCGCCTCCGTGGGCGAGGTGACGCAACCACCAACTGTTCCACTGTTCGTGCATGAGGTGGAGGAGGGGGACGCGAGCGATGTCTTGTCCCTCGATGCCCATTTGCCGAGTAAACGCGGTGTGCGTTATGACCTTGGGCAGGTCGTACCCCGCGACGCGGGTGGTGTCGTAGTGATCGTCGCCAGGGTTGAACTCGGCTGGTGTTGGGACTGAGTGGACGGGTCGAAGTGCCGGGGGAGGTTTGGTTTGCGAGGCGGTGGAGGGGGAGGGGGAAGGTGGAGGGCGGGTGAAGTTGCCGGGGGGAGGGGGGGGAAAGGGGTTGCCGCCGGGAGGGGGGGGGAGAGAGCCGCCAAAGGAGGGAGGACGAGGGCCGGGGTGTGGTGGGAAATGGGGACTAGGTTGGCCGTAGGTCTGACAGGGAGTCGGATGTGTAGTTGGCGGTGTCCATGTCGTGGAAGAGCATCCGTAGGAAGGTCCGGACAGGGCCCCGCACGGGTTTCCGGCCATGTTGTTGCCGTACATGATGCCGTGATGATGGGATGCCGTGGGCGAAGGCTGCGGTGGTAAGTTTTGCCTTTGGAGCATCGGAACCAAACCTCGAGGGGGTTGGAAAGCCATGCGAAAAACACGGGGGAAAAGGAAAAGTTCGAACCAAAAAGCTGGTGAGCGGAATCAAGCGGGTAAGGTCACAAGGCGAGAAAACGGTCGCAGAAAGGCAGAACAGCAAAGCAAAGAAAAAAGGCGATCAAACAGTGCACCAATTCTTTTCCTGGTTGGGTGGAAGATGGTACACTTGCGCCCCGCTAAGCCGGGCGCTGCAGCGCGATGCCTCTCAGCATCGCAAACTTGGAGTGAAGGCACCACTTTTTGCCTCGGCGGCATGCGAAGTGGCGCCGCACGTTGTGTTGATCCTCGTGGCTTCCCCCGGATTCGAGGATTTTGTGCTGATTGATGGAGCGTAGTTCCCCAAAAGCGATGGCGCCGAGTTGAGACTTTCCGATTGTAAAGTTCTGCAAGAGCTGGCCGAGCGTGTCGGGCGTGCATGCCGTGGGGGTGGCCTGAGCGTAGCATCCAAAGCTCGGGTAGTCATGGTTCTCGGGCCTCCAAGCAGCGGGTCGGATCATGTTCTCATGGCACATGCGGCGCACTCGATCCGGGGTGGTGCCGTGCACATACATGACAGCGTGATGGGAGGCCGTGCCGGATCCAGCTTCCGGGTCTCCGCCAGCAACTGGCCAAGGATGAGGTCGGGGAAACCAAGTGGTTGCGAACACCATGCCGTGTGATTCCCGTCCCAAGAGGTGGTAGAAGCTGGGATCGAACGGTATGGGATCATCCGTGTCCATGGTTCGCAGTTCCCAGCATTCCGCGAGGAGATCGGCATGTGAAGGTGGCAAAGCAGGGTCCAGGTCCATCAAAATGGCCTTAGTCTGTTCCACCCTGGAGATGTCCAAGGCTGGAAGCGGGTCCAGCTCCCCCAACTCCCTAGGCGTGGGAACTCGCAGCGGGTCAGTCTTGGCCGTGTCCATGACGTTTCTCCATAGATCAAGCCACCGGTTGTCGGAAGTGGTGGTGGCGTTGATGTCCGCCTCCGATGGAGGGGGATCCAAATCACCGGTGTTGTCGGAGGGGGGTTGGGGAGGGTGAGGAGTAGCCGGCGTGGGTCGGGGAGGGGGAGGGGGAGTGGAAGTGAAGGCCGCCGCAGGTGCTGGGCGAGGGGGCAAGCTGGTGTTGTGGTGGCCGGTGCGGGAAGTGGGGTGGGGTTGCTGCCCATGGTGCTGCAGTGACCAGGACGATCGTTTGTCCTGGTTGTTTCGGTGGCCGGTGTGGCTGGCGCCGTGGTGGTGCATGTCCCAGCGGTTTTTGTTCTGTGGTGGGTATCCCCACGATTGGTTCCGCCAGTGTGAGGAGGACCATTGAGACTTGTTGGGATCCTTCCCGGAAGTGCGCCAGGAGTCCTTCCCGGAAGTGCGCCAGGAGGTGGAATCATGAGTAGTGTGAGTGGGTCGGTGCGAAGTCGTGGCACTGGGTGCAGGGGAGTGTCGATGGTGGGACCTGTGTCGGGGGGAGCGGGAGCGGAGGGAGACAGTGGAGTGGTGTGCACGTCGGGAGTGGTGGGAGTGTCGGGAAAGGGAACGTGACCTGCTGTAGCTGCGGGATCGTCGGGTGTCGTGTCGTCGGTGCGACTTGTTGTGCCTGCGATGGTGGCTGGTGTGGGAGTGGGAGTGTCGGTGCTGCCTGTGGCGGGAACGGGATCTGCGAGAGTGGGGAGGGTGCCGAGTGTCCGGGGGAGGGTGGTTGGTTGAGGAGGTAGCGGCAGGAGCCGCAGCGGCAGCTTCGGGCGCGCGCGCCGGCTGAGGCTCGGGCAGTGAAGATGGCATGCTGCTCTGAGTCATAAAAGGCATGATGGTGCCAGGTGCCAAGTTGCCGTAATTGGGAGGGCCACCGTAGGGCATCATGGCCATCGGGTTGCCAAAATTCGAGAGGCCGCCGTAGGGCATCATGGGGAAAGGTGTGAAGGATGCCGTCTGCGAGTTGGGCGACGGTACAAGGTTCATGGGCTGCGTCATCTGGGATGACAGCTGCAAGTTCGGTCCACAATTGCCTGGTGAGCCGGACGCGGTGCCGGTCGCAATGCTGTGCAGGAGCGAATGCATCATGTCATAGAGCTGGTGTCCAGCCATCTCGCAAGGGAGAGAGAAGGTTGGAAAGGGGTGAAAACAAAACCACACCTGCAGCAAAAAGCGTCAAAGGTGCAAATGCATGCGAGCCAACTTCAACCTGCGAATCGAAACCAAACAGAGGGAATTCCACCAGGGGACCGCCAAAACCCCGCGGCAACGGCAAAAGTTTTCACAGAAATGCATGCGAGCACACAGGGGTTCTCAGAGGTGCCTGTCAAGTGGCCTCATGAAAGTGCCTCATGTGGCTCATGTGGCTATGCCGATGAATCTGAACTGAACTCATCCGAGACGAAAGCTTCCATGAACGCTACGAATTGCAGAGTTGGTGTATGACCAACTCGTCACTGGCGCATGAAGCTTAGGAGCCTGAAACCTCGTGGGTGCAGCCTTGCTTCAAAGGCAGGCAGTGCAGGCAGTGCAGGCGCATGAAACCAGCAGAGCACCATTTGGGTGCGGAATACCTTAAGACCTCAAGCTGCAGCCTTGATCGTGGTCAAACGCGCTGAACTGAACTGCAGCTTGAACTTGAACACTTGAACGGTCTTCCCCTCGCAGGGGGCTCCCGCATATGGCGAGTCCAGCCCACAGCGCCATGTCGGACAGGCCGTGGGTAAACACACTTATCTCGAGAGGCTTCACTAGCCGAGATGCAAAACGCAGTCAGTAAAAATGCTTGAATGCAAATGCAAATCAACAGGTCACAACATCGACACCGAACAGGAAGCAACAGCGACAAACAGAAACCGCAAAAAGAATCAGGAAAGAGGGTCAGGAAATAGGCAGGTACGCCGGATTGATCAGATCCGGTATCCACCGAAATGCCGTAGCTTCATTGGACTGGATAGGCAAATCGGCTCCAGTCCCCCTGCAATGTGGAATTTCCGTCCGTGCTCCAGGACACACACACACACACACACACACACACACACACACACACACACACACACACACACACACACACACACACACACACACACACACACACACGCACACACACACACACACATGCACACGCACAGACACACACATACACACTCATGCAGGCAACGCAACTCCAATGCGATGACAAGGACGATGACAATCGCAACCCTAAGCCCCCAATCTAGAACACCAGAACCACAATGACCATTGATCATGCTTGGGACAAACACGGCAACGACAGGACAAGCTCATTCAAACCATGCAACTCTAGAATAGGTACGACCCCGCCAGTGGGTCACTTCAACGGTGTGACACAGAACCCGCTGCACCCACTGACCATTGATCTAAGGGTGTTTGTACTACACCCTGGGAATACACCCACTGGGTATTGACCCCATTTAGGCACATGTCTGGATAAAACCGCGTTATTCTGAACCATATTGGGTCATTGCCCAAGGGTGTGATCCCAGGGTGTAATACAAAACCCTCAAAATTGAGACACTGAGCTTTTGCCGCGAGTTATGTGTCCACGGCAAAAGCTCTGTACAAGGCAGCACGCAAACACAGGCGTTCGCTGCCTAGCCTGCTGCCCTGAACGTTTAACAGTAGCGGTGCTACGTGACCCTTTCGGATTGTGCGTAACAAGCTTATAAATAATGTATGCTAGGTCCTCCAGTAGAGAGGTTAGAATAAGGGTAACCTTTTCTCTGTCGTCTATGTTAGTAAGGGAACCCCTCCCCCAAAAAAGGGTAAAAGGGGACTACTGGGCGACCTGGTAAGTGAAAAGAATCCCTGCGAGGAAAGGCATCTAAGAAGCAAACTCAATGGAGAACTGTCCATTCACTGAAAACAAGTCCGGCTCTGTGCACTGGGGGCTCTACGTCACGGCTACACATGTGACCGAGGCACCTGGCTTCCGCAGTATGAGGGCATATCGACCGTGGGCCGAATGACTGGCTGAAATCGGTATGGCGGTGTGGGTCAACACCCAAATCGTACCCCCCGTGAACATCCCAATCCCCACTAAAAAGGCCTAAAGTGGGTGGTGCGCCTGATTGGTTTTGAACCATGGCCATATGTCAGAACGACCTTTGTAAGCAAACATCATTCCGTCAACAAATGGGAAAGAAGAATGTCTCGCTCGGGGCAACATACTCATTGCACATTTGCAGGGTCAGGCTTGCTTGGCCAGAATGTGTTATTGGTCAGGTTGATTTGAGTGTTCTACCCAAAACACTCGCACATTGCAAGTCAAGGTTCAGAAAAATTGGCAGGCTTCATTGCAGAAGGAACAACGATAATGCCACTTCAAAATATGCAGAAGGAACAAAGGTTGACCAAGCAAAGAAGTGGCTTTTTTTTTTTATGAAGTAAGGAATTACGGTAAATGTCAGGAATACCACGTCCATGTATATGCTTTTGGCAGCATGATGCATCCGCTGCCTTAAGCACTCGTATGAATTTGCGCAAGAGGTTTGCACCTGTGTCACATCATGGACCGAAGCACGGGGATCAAGAGCATCACCGTAAAATCACGTGGATTGATCTTGCATGCGCCTAAGTCCCTGGAAAGAATGACCATATTTCCAGTAGTGATAAATTCCTTTTAAAACCAGCAGGGGGGAAAGCACGTGAATTCTTGAGCAAATGGAAGATTGGAAGACCTGCAGCAACCTCAAGTGGGCGGACGGTTCCCTCTCGACCAAATATTGTGATCATGGTGGAAACAAATGGCCATGGGTCAAAACCCCCCAGTCAACATCCCAATCCCAACTAAAATAGACTAAAATGGGCAGTGCACCTATCCCAAAATGGTACCATTGGATTTGAAACATGGCCACATTACTGCCTTCACAAGAAAATACGGTAGAGCAGATGGCCATGGACCGAAGTCACTGTGAGCAACAGTGAATGAATGTGTGCTGCCGCATGCATGTTTGCAAGCAACACACCTTCTGGGTAGTATTCTGCGTGTGTCAAGAGTCAAGAGCAGAAATTGGCAAGCTCGAACAAATTAACTTAAAAAGCAGTAAACCCACATCTACGACGATCTCCAACGAGCAAAGCTTTCAACATCCGAGAGTTTGACTGGCAAGCCCATGATGGACGAACCGTGTGGGCGTCCATGTGTGTGCGGATTCCAGGGGCCATGATCAGACTTGCATCGAACTTGCTAGGTCTACAAGTCTCCGCGGCAGCACATTAGCGATACGGCTCTGATCACGCACGGAGCAGAGTCCAAAACAAACCACACATTTTCGAACTGGGTGGTACAAAAAGTCTGAAAACAGACCGTACTTCTTGGGTAAACTAAACTTAATGGGCTATTTAGCACCCGGGCTAAACTCAAGCCATGCATGTTCTAAGAGCCTTGGTCCGCATCGCGGTGAGTTCGGCGCGGAAAAAGAGCGCCGCGGAAGACTTGACTACCGCCTTACGGTCCCGCAAGTTGCCTGCATTCGTCGGTGTTCCCCTCTGGTTCTCCCGCTTGAAATCCCGAAAATTGCAAGTGTTGCTGTAGATGCTGGACGAAAGTTTGTTCCCAGAAAGATCGTTGGTTGCTAATGTGCCTCTGAACGAAAATTTTGGAAAAGGCTCTGAGAGGTATAGTCACGGTTCCAGACTACGGCAACAAGAGATATATGGACACCAGTTCTCAAGGCTGTGCTTCGTGCGGGGTCCAATAGGTTAGGCCCAGCCAGAGGTCAATCTGCACATAGGGGTTCAAAGGAGCGCCAACAAGAACATTGGCTGGCTCCCGTTTGGCTTCCTATTCAACAATCAAACAACGCCCCCACGCTTGAAATGTAGGGATATGTCAAAATAGTGGAACCCAACAAATGGGTTGTTTGCTTTTGGTGTCCCTTAAGAAACACCCCCAAAAATCGCACCCGTTGAACACACATATTCCCCGGTAACTTCAGAGACTCGAACCAGGGACTATTTGATCTGTCGCTGCCCAAAAGCATCTCCACTTGCGGTTTTATGGGCTTCGCTTTGGAGAAACCTGCAATGGCCATGGGAAAAAATAATGGCATCTGTTTTGTTGGTTGAGTTTAGAAAAAGAAAAAAAAAAAAAAAAAAAAAAAAACGCACCACTGGGCAACAGAGAATATCAAGCATAGCCGGTCTTTCGTGTGACCCCAAACGCGCCTAAGACCTGTTCTGCTGGGAGCAAACTTAGCTCCAGCAAACCCACAAAAGGTGATAGACTTGTAGCGACTAGGGGGAAGAGCAACCTAGCAAGGACCCTTGGGTCAGCCTGATGGACACCACCCACCGCACACTAAGGCGATCTCGGCGCATGAACCCCACTCCACAATGCTGTGCCGCCGTTCGGGCGACATCTTGGGGAACCTCGCAACGGTTTTGGAAGAGCGACATACCAGGCAACAAGCAGGCGCCATAACTGTGCTGTGGAACATTAAGCTTGGAAAATCCGAGCGCCCGCGAAATCTGCGGTTTCTTGCAGCTCCGTAAAAAAGAAAAAAACACGAGGAGAAAGAATAATGCCTGAAATAGGCATGAGATCTTTCAAAACTCAGATGCTTTGCTTTTTGTTTGCGTCGAGCTTGAAATCGCAGCTTTGAGGGGCCTCGGCGGATGGAAAGCGCCTTGAGTCACCACTGGGACTCTTGGGAGAGCTCCGAGAAGTCTTCGGAGCAGTCGGTACTGGGCGTTGAGGCCTTCGGGGAAAGCCTCAGCGCGAGGAAGCAGGGCTGTGATCTGGGTCGTCGTCGTAATTTCTCTGGGAAAATCTAAGATCCACTTGTAACCGGGAATCTGAACGAACGAACTTTTGACATCTCAGATTCGTTTGCGGAGTCGTGAGTCGTGTGGAATCTCCTGTCCCCCTCCCTCCCCTAAAAATCAGCAGTTGCTTTGGGAAAGAACTATGCAGTACCTTGTTTTCCCACAGGCAAATGTACTCCCCTCCAGTGTGTCCACGGGGGTAGAAATACAACTTTCATCAAACTTGGTGGGCATCAGTTTGACGAGGAAAGTGCTCCCTACTAAGGGCTGTCAGAAGTTTAGTATTGGTTTACTGTTGGCTCAATTCAAAGTCGTAGGGGAGGGGTTAGTTCCGTGGAAGTTCGCCCGGGCAACAAAATATTGGGGTGGAGTTTATGGGGAGATGAGATTAGGCTGGGCACGCGGCAGTCGCAAAAAACAACGCACAATTCCCGTAGGTCCAAGGCATATAAATTATATAAGCACATTCATGGTTGCAAGGTTTTTGGGGTAGATCCTGTGGGTTAGGCTAGGCCTTGGGGTCCAGGAAGATCGGGAATCCAAACCATGTCATGTTTCTCCCATTTGGATCAATCTTGTTTTGCGTCGTCAGATCGTCATGCTGAATAGTTTGAATATCCACGGTTCCGCGAAAACTATGCACTGGCACGTCCGTTCAATTGGCAAGTCCGAATCTGTCTTGCGTTTCAGTGCCCGGGGTTCGGACGCCTATTTGCAGCCAAAGGACTTCTTTTGTCTGGGTCTTGTCTCTTCGGCCACTCCAAAACCCCAGGGGCTCCAACTCACTCTTTTCTCAGGGCGGCCGGATAGTTGCTACGGGTTCGATGGACATTTGGGGCGAATTTGCTTCCAGCTCCGCCCATTTTGTCTTAGGCCTTCAGATTAAAACTAGAGAACCTGAAATTCACCGATTTGGTTTGTCATCCGAACCAAAACACATGTCTTCCGTTACAAGGGGTCCGGAACCAGGCATCCATAGTTTCACTGTCCTCCTAGTCCATCGAGTGGCTTGCTCGGGGTGGCTAGATGGCCAGTAGCTGTGCGAATTCATTCGAGCTTTGTTTCTTCCTTTCCTATTTGTCATACCTGCATATTCCCAACTATGTTAAATTTTTGCTGTTTGGGGGAAAACATGGTTTGTGATCTTGGCGGCGATCTTTTCTGCTCTCGAGCGCTTTTTGGGGGCCGGTGCTATCTGAAGCTTTTCAAGGGATTTTCGTTTGCCGAGCCGTTTGGGCTTACCTGCCCGGCCGCATCTGGCCAAGCCTGATATTGTGCGCCCCTTTTTCCTTTTTCCTCCTCGCAGACTTGTCTTCTCGGCCTCGGCAGGTACAATGGTGATGCCATGTGATGCCTGGTTGCCTTCTTGGCCTTCTGAGAAGGCTTTGGAGGCCCGATGAGATAGTTTCCTTCTACTCTATCGATATTTCACTTCTCAAGACCTATCTCCCGAATCCTGCGGGCAGGCTTCTTGCTGCCCGATGTTTTTGCGGGGTTTTGGTGCATCCTGACCTTCTGCAGGACCTCTTGTTGGGAAGGGCGGGGCGGTTTTTGGATCAAAGCACATTACCGCTGTTTCAAGTTCGAGACTAGACCAATAAAATGGAGCTTTCTGCCATGTTGGAAGCCGACGCGAGCATAAGACGCCGCGCCCGAAATGCGGGACAAATCACGGAGTGGCCTTCGGTTGAGACAACGTCATTGCCATCGATGCGTGCAATGACATTAAACTTGCGTGCACTGATGGTGGTCACGCGATGGTGGGTTTCCCGACAGCCCACCCCAAAGTGCATTCCAATTGGCACAATGCGTGCCCAAGTCCTTTGTCTCGTTTAGCCTTTCGATTTCAAAAAGAGTTGGGGGTTGTGTGACAAGTTCGCTAAAGCAACCCAGTCTTTGACATCGCCCACCTCCCCACACTAGGTCACGGCATTCAGGCGGCTCATGGGCCAACCGGTTGGCTTCATCGGGGTGGACTCATGGGGGTTAAAACGCTTATTTAGTCACGGCCTCCGACGATGGCTAAGTGGCGCCCAACGTCCCAGAGATGCTTGGCACGGTTCTTGTTTTTTTGAGTTTACCTTCAACTTCCTTGACACAAACAAGTTCCCTCTAGCGCTGCCCCGTTCTGATGCCCACTATCAATCTTAGGACCCCCAGCTGGCAGAGTTTTGGCAGGCATTGACTGATGCGTGGGAAGAACCCGAAATGGGGGGTGATTCGGCTGACAGCGACGTTATGTTGGCCTTAGAAGATGGCCAAATTGACAATGTGGCTGATGATGGTTACAGCGGGGCCGTGGATTGCGAGCATCCAGCTGATGGTGAATCCCTTGGGGCTCATGAATCTGGAAGCTTGGAAGGGGACGACCTTGATGATGACACCTTTCAACATCAACTCATGGGGGCCCTTGCTGATTCCAACACAAAGGGTGCGCCCGACTCTCCTCTCAAGCCAGCTGCAGTAGAGCACACTGACCTCAACCAAGAGCCCGGGCCAATGGACAGCGCCAGTGAGGCGAATCGCCGAGAGGAGCTGCTTGCAAGGATGGCCTTGGTCAGGCGGGGGCTCCCCTTGTCCAAAATCTGGGCAATAGCGAGCAGCAACGTCTAAACTAGCTGCAGCGCAACAAGGACAAGAACTACAGCAAAAGCAATCAAACATCCAACAGCAAAACACGCGCAACGGCAAGCATAGCAACGACTGCAACAACGCCGCCGCATCATCAGCGCCATCATTACCAACAACAAGCAAGCAACAGCAGCACCAACAGCAACAGCAACAGCGACAACAACATCAACGGCAGCAGTACCATTTGCAGCAACAGCAACATCAACAGCATCTGCAATATCGCCACCACCACCACCACCACCGCAACCGCCACCACCACAACCGCCACCACCGCCACCGCCACAAGCACAAGCGCCAGCGCCGGCACCAGCACCAGCACCAGCACCGCCACCACGACCACAACAGCAGCAGCAGCAGCGGCGACGACGACAACGACGACAACGACATCGACATCGACAACGAACACCACGACCACAACAACCACAACCACAACAAGCACAACAACCGCAACAAGCGCAACAACCAACCAGCGACACCCACAACCGCACAACTGTAGCAACAACCGCAGCAACAACGTAACAAAAGCAAAGACACAAATTTAAAAGGCAACGACACCCACCACCAGCAACATCAATCGAAACAACCGCTGTACAACTACAGCTGTTACTGCCGCTGCCTCTGCATTTTTCGTTGTTGCCCCCTTCCTTACACCCTTCAGCCAAACATGTTCGCGGATTAGTGAGTGGCCCTGATTTTGGGGCGCCGACTTCTTCTAGGCAACAGCTGGACCAGAACCGATTGCGGCGCCTCCAGAGCGTCGCCAGCGATTTGGGGCGCTACTGGGCTGGTAAAGCAACTGTTTGAGGTTAAACGGATTCTCTGCGTTTGCGGGAAAGTTCAAATACGGACCTGCAAGCCAATTGGCAAGGCGGGGTCACGGACAACATGGAAACTTTGCCTATGAACGAGATGGCCTTGGACAGCGCTTTGGCCCGTGCTCAGAGTATGCCGCAGTCGCCTGTTTCCATTGCTTCTTCTACTACCTTGTCCTTGGGCGCGCTGCATGAGATGACCCAAAAGACCCCCGAGTCCAAGTCCAAGAGCCAGCTGAAGTCAAACTCGCAGGAACCAACGCCCGAGGATGTGGCGAGCGGGTCCCAAGAGCTCATTGGGCACCCCGCCGACTCGTCATCCGCCAAGATGACCACGAGCACCACTCCTTCAACGGTGTCTTCTGGGAACAAGGTTAACTTGCTGGCCTTGGAGGCTGGGGTCTCGTGAAGGGGTGTTCCACACAAGGGGTGTTGGAGGTGTGCTTCCTAGCTGGCCTACAATTTTGCATCCCGTTGAACAAAATCTTGGGCGTACTTTGACAAACAGCGTTTGCCAAGAAGTTCGTTGAAAGGGTTTAGCTTGGTAGCTCAGACACAGGTGCCACTTGTCACTCGTCGCGAGCAGCTTGGCACGGCAACGGCTGGGGAAGCAGAAGATGGAAGTGAAGACGAAGACGGAGAGCACAATCCCGACATCGTCGATGAGGACCCAAAGTTGCAAGCCCCGAAGAAAGCCGGCAAAGGCCGCGGCCGTGGCCGTGGTCGAGGCCGCGGTCGCAATGTCGCGAACGACGAGATGGGCGACAAGGCGGATGCTGAGGTGGAGCCGCAATCCTCTGGCGCCAAGACCAGCAAGCCGCAGAACAACGAGGTGAAGGCTTCTGGCAAGGCTGCGGAGGGCAAGGTCGGGCAGAACAACGAGGGCCACGTCAAGAAGCACAACGCTCTTGCGGGCAAGGCGGACGCTGAGGTGGAGGCGGAGTCGACTGATGGCAAGACCCCCAAGCCGGAGAAGATGAACGCTTCTGCTGCGGCCGGCGCGAAGCCGGGAAAGAAAGAGGCAAAGGCTTCTGCTAACATCGCGAGCAAGGCGGACGCTGAGGTGGAGACGGACTCCGCTGAGGGGAAGAGCTGCGTGCCGGAGAAGAACGAGGTGAAGGCTTCTGGCGCAGCAGGCACTAAGCCGGGTAAGAACTTGAGCAAGGTGAAGGCTGTGGAGGGCAAGGTTGAGCAGAGCGACGAGGGCAACGTCAGGAAGGGCGACAAGGCGGATGCTAAGGTGGAGCTCGAGTCCACGGACGTCAAGCCCCGCAAGCGCAAGCAGAGTACAAGGAGCGCAAACGACAACGAGAACGAGACCCCCTCCGCGAAGAACAAGGCTAAACCTACCAAGAGGGGAAGCTCGCCTTCTACCAGCCAGACCTTTGAGAACGAGGATAGCGAGAAGAAAGGCAAAAGCGTTGCGGAGGCGGAGCTGCTGCATGCCGAGCCCGACAGCCACAAGAGGAAGGAGGAGTCCAACGCAGCAGAGGACAAGACGGAGGCAGGTGGCAAGAGGCGCAGGAGCAAGGACGGCCAGGCGTTGACGTTTGCAGCCCGCTACTGCCCAACCGACGCCAGCCTGGCCGAAAGGTTCCGAGCCATCAAGAATGTGTTCGAAGCACGCGTGCAGCCACACATCAAGTCTCAATCCCGACATCAGGAGAATGTCCTAATCCCCAGCCCCGCCACCAAACAAAACAACCAACAAACACCTTTGGAGCAAACGACGTTGTCAACAGCGTGGTTCTGTCCAGACCTTGTGGTGCCTAGTGGCTTTTCTGTTCCTTTTTTGGGGAGATTCCCGCCCAAACAAATCACTTGTTTCAAGCGGCTGTTGAACGTAAGTGAATTCTCTACATTGGGATGCTTCCCCACTTTTCCAAAGCGACTGGTCCGCCACTTTTGGGGTAATTGCCTAGCCAAACAAAGCTGCTTGCTAAAGTGACTGGTTTCTCCACTTTGGGAGGACTTCCAGAAGTGACTCGTTGTCCTGTCTAGGTATATGGTTTCCCGAAAAAAGCACTTGTTTAGAAGTGATTTTTTTCTGTCTTTTTTGGTGCGGTTCCCACCCCAAAAAAGGCACTTTCGAAAATGAGTGGTTTCCTCACATGTCAAAAGCGACTTCTGCCCATTTCTCTCTCCTTGATTTGTTGAGAAAATTCTGCAGCGCGCGGCAAAGTCTTCGTCTAAATTAAGTTGGCCGAGCGACCGCCACGTATCAAACCCTGAGGACTCTTGGTGGAAGACTTGCATGGCTGCCTTCCAAGACATGGAGGAGAAAGGATACGATGCTCTTGTTGAGCGGGCGAATTCCAAGGTGGCTGAGTTCATCACTTCCAAGAATCCGCCGGCCTGCCCCTCGAACGAAAAACACAGGTTGGGAAACCGCTTCAGTCATTTTCTAACCCCACACACTTCCTGCTGTTTCTTGCAAGTCAAAGCGCCCTGCCCCAAGTTTTGTTGCCACAGCTCTTTGTCCCTGATTTTAAAACACAACCCCGGAAGCTGTTTTTGTTCGGTGCCTCAACGCCCTGCCCTCATTGAAGAAAGGAGCCCTGGAATTTGCAGATACTTTAAAAGCCCGAATAGCAGCCCTGCAACAAGCCAAAGCGCCACCGCCACCCCTGCCTGCAAGGAGCGTTGCTTTCGAAGTCATTGCGGAGCCCGCTGACCTGGCCAGATCATTGCCAGTTGCTGCCACAACGCAGCATGCCCCGGGGATGCAATGATCTTTGGTCAGCTTTGGTCTAGGTTTTTGAAGCGGCTGGGGATCCAACCTTACGAATTGTGGAGTTTGGCGCCCTGTGCCCTTGAAGCATGCTCGCGTTTAGTTCGCCCAACCTCGTGCTCACATGTTGAGAGAAACTGGCTGTGTGCGCTTACAAGTGCTTCAAGGGCCTCAGGATGCCTGGGGGAACTTGCTAGGAATCTCACAATAGGGCTGCGGGAGAACCCGCGGCGCGTTTGGCTCCTGGCAGGTCTAGTTTCCAGCACAGGCGCAAGGTGCAACAGCTTGAAAAGTGCGAAGGAGTTACAGCGCCAGTTTGTGGAACTGATTTCCACTGTGCTAGAGCAGCCTTTGATTCTTTGTTGAGAATGATCGCTTCGCGCAGGATGCGACGTGGACAGGGCTTCCTCGACCGCGCTGGCTTCTTCAACCTTCGTTTGGCCGGCCTGCTTTCTGCCAATCGGCAACCCACATGTTTCACTTCCAAAAAACGTGTGGCGCTCAAGGCGCCAAGGGTGCCCCAGCCGTGTGGGAGCAATCCAGTCAAACTTGGTTACTTGGCCAAACAAAAGCGTGGGTTCACATCAACACTCCTTTTGAGGGAAAAGCGTCTAATCAATCAGCCGTGTGCAAGCAATCCAGTCAAGTTGGTTACTCCGTCGGATTAGTTACTTTGCCATACAGAAGTATACGTCCCCGTCAACGCTATTTTGCGGGAAACAGGGAAGCCCCGTTGTTTACACAAGGTCGTCCAAGGGAAGTGAGCTGTTGAGTCAAATTGGCTTCTTGACCACACAAAGGTTTACGTCCTCCTCAACCATCGTTTTGAGCGAGAACCTTAAACCCCAGCTGTTTCATAGAAAGGCCTTCCAAAATGTGATGCTAAAAGCATCTTTGCAATCTTTTTCAAACACCTGGAAAGCCCAACTGTTGGACCGTCAGTGCAAAGGATCGTTGCCAAGAGGCTGCAGCCTTTTGAAGTTCAACAGTGAGCTCCCCCTGCCTGCTCCCAGCCGGCCTCATCATGTCGCCTGAACAGCACGACCTCGTTATCCGCCGGCTGGTCTGGTTGGGCTTACCCAAAGACCCTCATTCTGCACCTTAAGCCATGCTGCCCGCACCCGCAAGCCAAACGAATGTGCAAAGTCTAAGGACTTCATCATGCTGATGTTGATGGTTTCGTGGTTGAAGAACCCCCTATGGAATAGCAACGCCAACCTGGATTTGATCGAGCTCTTTTCTGGCAAAGCTAGAATCAGCCGGCTTTGTTCGTGGGCAGGATGGAGATGCCGGGCATTTGATTTGAGCTACCACCCCAAGCCCCGTCAGTTTTGGAAAAGCAGACCATCTAGAAGCTGTATGGACATCAATGGTTCCGCAGGATTCGCGTAGCATGCCTGCAGATTGAACGTGCTGTGTTTGACTGTGTTTGCGTGTTGCAAACAGGCCTGCAAGTACTGCTAAGGTTAGCAATTGCGCTGCTTCTGCAAGGGCGGTTCGCCGAAGTCATCCTGATTATTGCAGTGGTTTGCAGTTCATGGAGCGTTGTCAATTTGGCAACGTCCCAGCGTGATGATCTGACACCGTGGGGGAATATTGCACTGCGGGGGGTCAAGGAGGGAAACCAAATGGTATCCAGGAGCTTGTTCTGCTGCTACAATTTCGCATCACGTTTTTGTTGTTCCTCTCTTCTTTGGCGGAGGACGGCGATGATTTTGGGGCTTCTGTGCGCTTTGCAGGGGTCTTTCCTCTTGGAGAACCCAGCAACCTCAGTGCTACTTCTTCACCCAAGACTTAGATTCATACTTGGCAGAATGAAAGAAGCCGGCTGCCCTGCCCCTCATTCGCAAGTTTGCTTGCGGACCCTGTTGTTCCTTCCAACACGCAGAGCTACAAAACACGCTGAGGCGTTCAAGGTTACGTTCTGGATGCGCCACTACAAAAGCCCCTCTATGAAGCGCACCATGGTCATCAGCAACCAGCGCATTTGTGGAATGTTGGACAAGGGCCAGTTGTTCAAGAACAAGAAGAAGAAGGCAATCCCTACAACAAAGAGATACCTGAACGCAGAGGGGCGCAGGAGGTTTTGTGGCACTTCGCAGTTGAAACAGTCTCAGAAGCTTTCTTGCAGCAAGCCTGACTCAAATATACCTGCATATTCCCAACTATGTTAAATTTTTGCTGTTTGGGGGAAAACATGGTTTGTGATCTTGGCGGCGATCTTTTCTGCTCTCGAGCGCTTTTTGGGGGCCGGTGCTATCTGAAGCTTTTCAAGGGATTTTCGTTTGCCGAGCCGTTTGGGCTTACCTGCCCGGCCGCATCTGGCCAAGCCTGATATTGTGCGCCCCTTTTTCCTTTTTCCTCCTCGCAGACTTGTCTTCTCGGCCTCGGCAGGTACAATGGTGATGCCATGTGATGCCTGGTTGCCTTCTTGGCCTTCTGAGAAGGCTTTGGAGGCCCGATGAGATAGTTTCCTTCTACTCTATCGATATTTCACTTCTCAAGACCTATCTCCCGAATCCTGCGGGCAGGCTTCTTGCTGCCCGATGTTTTTGCGGGGTTTTGGTGCATCCTGACCTTCTGCAGGACCTCTTGTTGGGAAGGGCGGGGCGGTTTTTGGATCAAAGCACATTACCGCTGTTTCAAGTTCGAGACTAGACCAATAAAATGGAGCTTTCTGCCATGTTGGAAGCCGACGCGAGCATAAGACGCCGCGCCCGAAATGCGGGACAAATCACGGAGTGGCCTTCGGTTGAGACAACGTCATTGCCATCGATGCGTGCAATGACATTAAACTTGCGTGCACTGATGGTGGTCACGCGATGGTGGGTTTCCCGACAGCCCACCCCAAAGTGCATTCCAATTGGCACAATGCGTGCCCAAGTCCTTTGTCTCGTTTAGCCTTTCGATTTCAAAAAGAGTTGGGGGTTGTGTGACAAGTTCGCTAAAGCAACCCAGTCTTTGACATCGCCCACCTCCCCACACTAGGTCACGGCATTCAGGCGGCTCATGGGCCAACCGGTTGGCTTCATCGGGGTGGACTCATGGGGGTTAAAACGCTTATTTAGTCACGGCCTCCGACGATGGCTAAGTGGCGCCCAACGTCCCAGAGATGCTTGGCACGGTTCTTGTTTTTTTGAGTTTACCTTCAACTTCCTTGACACAAACAAGTTCCCTCTAGCGCTGCCCCGTTCTGATGCCCACTATCAATCTTAGGACCCCCAGCTGGCAGAGTTTTGGCAGGCATTGACTGATGCGTGGGAAGAACCCGAAATGGGGGGTGATTCGGCTGACAGCGACGTTATGTTGGCCTTAGAAGATGGCCAAATTGACAATGTGGCTGATGATGGTTACAGCGGGGCCGTGGATTGCGAGCATCCAGCTGATGGTGAATCCCTTGGGGCTCATGAATCTGGAAGCTTGGAAGGGGACGACCTTGATGATGACACCTTTCAACATCAACTCATGGGGGCCCTTGCTGATTCCAACACAAAGGGTGCGCCCGACTCTCCTCTCAAGCCAGCTGCAGTAGAGCACACTGACCTCAACCAAGAGCCCGGGCCAATGGACAGCGCCAGTGAGGCGAATCGCCGAGAGGAGCTGCTTGCAAGGATGGCCTTGGTCAGGCGGGGGCTCCCCTTGTCCAAAATCTGGGCAATAGCGAGCAGCAACGTCTAAACTAGCTGCAGCGCAACAAGGACAAGAACTACAGCAAAAGCAATCAAACATCCAACAGCAAAACACGCGCAACGGCAAGCATAGCAACGACTGCAACAACGCCGCCGCATCATCAGCGCCATCATTACCAACAACAAGCAAGCAACAGCAGCACCAACAGCAACAGCAACAGCGACAACAACATCAACGGCAGCAGTACCATTTGCAGCAACAGCAACATCAACAGCATCTGCAATATCGCCACCACCACCACCACCACCGCAACCGCCGCCACCACAACCGCCACCACCGCCACCGCCACAAGCACAAGCGCCAGCGCCGGCACCAGCACCAGCACCAGCACCGCCACCACGACCACAACAGCAGCAGCAGCAGCGGCGACGACGACAACGACGACAACGACATCGACATCGACAACGAACACCACGACCACAACAACCACAACCACAACAAGCACAACAACCGCAACAAGCGCAACAACCAACCAGCGACACCCACAACCGCACAACTGTAGCAACAACCGCAGCAACAACGTAACAAAAGCAAAGACACAAATTTAAAAGGCAACGACACCCACCACCAGCAACATCAATCGAAACAACCGCTGTACAACTACAGCTGTTACTGCCGCTGCCTCTGCATTTTTCGTTGTTGCCCCCTTCCTTACACCCTTCAGCCAAACATGTTCGCGGATTAGTGAGTGGCCCTGATTTTGGGGCGCCGACTTCTTCTAGGCAACAGCTGGACCAGAACCGATTGCGGCGCCTCCAGAGCGTCGCCAGCGATTTGGGGCGCTACTGGGCTGGTAAAGCAACTGTTTGAGGTTAAACGGATTCTCTGCGTTTGCGGGAAAGTTCAAATACGGACCTGCAAGCCAATTGGCAAGGCGGGGTCACGGACAACATGGAAACTTTGCCTATGAACAAGATGGCCTTGGACAGCGCTTTGGCCCGTGCTCAGAGTATGCCGCAGTCGCCTGTTTCCATTGCTTCTTCTACTACCTTGTCCTTGGGCGCGCTGCATGAGATGACCCAAAAGACCCCCGAGTCCAAGTCCAAGAGCCAGCTGAAGTCAAACTCGCAGGAACCAACGCCCGAGGATGTGGCGAGCGGGTCCCAAGAGCTCATTGGGCACCCCGCCGACTCGTCATCCGCCAAGATGACCACGAGCACCACTCCTTCAACGGTGTCTTCTGGGAACAAGGTTAACTTGCTGGCCTTGGAGGCTGGGGTCTCGTGAAGGGGTGTTCCACACAAGGGGTGTTGGAGGTGTGCTTCCTAGCTGGCCTACAATTTTGCATCCCGTTGAACAAAATCTTGGGCGTACTTTGACAAACAGCGTTTGCCAAGAAGTTCGTTGAAAGGGTTTAGCTTGGTAGCTCAGACACAGGTGCCACTTGTCACTCGTCGCGAGCAGCTTGGCACGGCAACGGCTGGGGAAGCAGAAGATGGAAGTGAAGACGAAGACGGAGAGCACAATCCCGACATCGTCGATGAGGACCCAAAGTTGCAAGCCCCGAAGAAAGCCGGCAAAGGCCGCGGCCGTGGCCGTGGTCGAGGCCGCGGTCGCAATGTCGCGAACGACGAGATGGGCGACAAGGCGGATGCTGAGGTGGAGCCGCAATCCTCTGGCGCCAAGACCAGCAAGCCGCAGAACAACGAGGTGAAGGCTTCTGGCAAGGCTGCGGAGGGCAAGGTCGGGCAGAACAACGAGGGCCACGTCAAGAAGCACAACGCTCTTGCGGGCAAGGCGGACGCTGAGGTGGAGGCGGAGTCGACTGATGGCAAGACCCCCAAGCCGGAGAAGATGAACGCTTCTGCTGCGGCCGGCGCGAAGCCGGGAAAGAAAGAGGCAAAGGCTTCTGCTAACATCGCGAGCAAGGCGGACGCTGAGGTGGAGACGGACTCCGCTGAGGGGAAGAGCTGCGTGCCGGAGAAGAACGAGGTGAAGGCTTCTGGCGCAGCAGGCACTAAGCCGGGTAAGAACTTGAGCAAGGTGAAGGCTGTGGAGGGCAAGGTTGAGCAGAGCGACGAGGGCAACGTCAGGAAGGGCGACAAGGCGGATGCTAAGGTGGAGCTCGAGTCCACGGACGTCAAGCCCCGCAAGCGCAAGCAGAGTACAAGGAGCGCAAACGACAACGAGAACGAGACCCCCTCCGCGAAGAACAAGGCTAAACCTACCAAGAGGGGAAGCTCGCCTTCTACCAGCCAGACCTTTGAGAACGAGGATAGCGAGAAGAAAGGCAAAAGCGTTGCGGAGGCGGAGCTGCTGCATGCCGAGCCCGACAGCCACAAGAGGAAGGAGGAGTCCAACGCAGCAGAGGACAAGACGGAGGCAGGTGGCAAGAGGCGCAGGAGCAAGGACGGCCAGGCGTTGACGTTTGCAGCCCGCTACTGCCCAACCGACGCCAGCCTGGCCGAAAGGTTCCGAGCCATCAAGAATGTGTTCGAAGCACGCGTGCAGCCACACATCAAGTCTCAATCCCGACATCAGGAGAATGTCCTAATCCCCAGCCCCGCCACCAAACAAAACAACCAACAAACACCTTTGGAGCAAACGACGTTGTCAACAGCGTGGTTCTGTCCAGACCTTGTGGTGCCTAGTGGCTTTTCTGTTCCTTTTTTGGGGAGATTCCCGCCCAAACAAATCACTTGTTTCAAGCGGCTGTTGAACGTAAGTGAATTCTCTACATTGGGATGCTTCCCCACTTTTCCAAAGCGACTGGTCCGCCACTTTTGGGGTAATTGCCTAGCCAAACAAAGCTGCTTGCTAAAGTGACTGGTTTCTCCACT
Organism: Effrenium voratum; assembly: GCA_963377175.1. Taxonomy (NCBI): domain Eukaryota; class Dinophyceae; order Suessiales; family Symbiodiniaceae; genus Effrenium; species Effrenium voratum. The sequence continues at coordinate 230,925 of CAUJNA010000857.1, forward strand.
TTGGGAGGACTTCCAGAAGTGACTCGTTGTCCTGTCTAGGTATATGGTTTCCCGAAAAAAGCACTTGTTTAGAAGTGATTTTTTTCTGTCTTTTTTGGTGCGGTTCCCACCCCAAAAAAGGCACTTTCAAGAAAATGAGTGGTTTCCTCACATGTCAAAAGCGACTTCTGCCCATTTCTCTCTCCTTGATTTGTTGAGAAAATTCTGCAGCGCGCGGCAAAGTCTTCGTCTAAATTAAGTTGGCCGAGCGACCGCCACGTATCAAACCCTGAGGACTCTTGGTGGAAGACTTGCATGGCTGCCTTCCAAGACATGGAGGAGAAAGGATACGATGCTCTTGTTGAGCGGGCGAATTCCAAGGTGGCTGAGTTCATCACTTCCAAGAATCCGCCGGCCTGCCCCTCGAACGAAAAACACAGGTTGGGAAACCGCTTCAGTCATTTTCTAACCCCACACACTTCCTGCTGTTTCTTGCAAGTCAAAGCGCCCTGCCCCAAGTTTTGTTGCCACAGCTCTTTGTCCCTGATTTTAAAACACAACCCCGGAAGCTGTTTTTGTTCGGTGCCTCAACGCCCTGCCCTCATTGAAGAAAGGAGCCCTGGAATTTGCAGATACTTTAAAAGCCCGAATAGCAGCCCTGCAACAAGCCAAAGCGCCACCGCCACCCCTGCCTGCAAGGAGCGTTGCTTTCGAAGTCATTGCGGAGCCCGCTGACCTGGCCAGATCATTGCCAGTTGCTGCCACAACGCAGCATGCCCCGGGGATGCAATGATCTTTGGTCAGCTTTGGTCTAGGTTTTTGAAGCGGCTGGGGATCCAACCTTACGAATTGTGGAGTTTGGCGCCCTGTGCCCTTGAAGCATGCTCGCGTTTAGTTCGCCCAACCTCGTGCTCACATGTTGAGAGAAACTGGCTGTGTGCGCTTACAAGTGCTTCAAGGGCCTCAGGATGCCTGGGGGAACTTGCTAGGAATCTCACAATAGGGCTGCGGGAGAACCCGCGGCGCGTTTGGCTCCTGGCAGGTCTAGTTTCCAGCACAGGCGCAAGGTGCAACAGCTTGAAAAGTGCGAAGGAGTTACAGCGCCAGTTTGTGGAACTGATTTCCACTGTGCTAGAGCAGCCTTTGATTCTTTGTTGAGAATGATCGCTTCGCGCAGGATGCGACGTGGACAGGGCTTCCTCGACCGCGCTGGCTTCTTCAACCTTCGTTTGGCCGGCCTGCTTTCTGCCAATCGGCAACCCACATGTTTCACTTCCAAAAAACGTGTGGCGCTCAAGGCGCCAAGGGTGCCCCAGCCGTGTGGGAGCAATCCAGTCAAACTTGGTTACTTGGCCAAACAAAAGCGTGGGTTCACATCAACACTCCTTTTGAGGGAAAAGCGTCTAATCAATCAGCCGTGTGCAAGCAATCCAGTCAAGTTGGTTACTCCGTCGGATTAGTTACTTTGCCATACAGAAGTATACGTCCCCGTCAACGCTATTTTGCGGGAAACAGGGAAGCCCCGTTGTTTACACAAGGTCGTCCAAGGGAAGTGAGCTGTTGAGTCAAATTGGCTTCTTGACCACACAAAGCTGGGGTGTGGTTAGCTGGTTGCCAGGTTGCTGGCTTTCTGGGCTTCTCGGGTTGCTCCTTTTTCTGGTTGTCTATCCAATGATACCACGATATCTTACTTTGCCTTATCATAAAGCTTAACCATGTCACATGATAATATGTCATCAGATCATACTACCATTTCATACCACCACTCCACACCATGTCCAAACATGTCTCCAAACATGTCGCATCATTTCATACCATATCGTATCATATTATTACAACATATCACATCATTTTGTTTCATATAACATCATATAACACTGTATCATATCATACAACAGCTATAAGATTTACATTTATCATGTCATTATAATTTATCATCAGGTCACGCCTTTTTCCACGACAAACACCTAGAGCTAAACCTAAGAACGCATGACTGCATGATCGCAGCGGGTTGGGCATATGTTCAAAGCACATGCCCCCTCGCCTAGCCAGCGCCAGCTGCTTCAGCCAGCTCAACGTAATAAGGAAACCTCTCTCATGGCACTTTTCCAAGCGAACGCGCGTCTTTCCCAGTTTGCCTTGTTGCCTGCTTCAGGCTTTGGAGTGTCCGGCATGTCATCCGTCTTGCGCAACTTGTAGTAGATGTAATCCTCCGTCTTCCTTGTTCCTTCAATCATGCGAAGCCGCTTGGTCAAGTGATGCTCAGTAACTTCACCGCTGTGCGACATGCAGGGCAGGAACTACAGAAGCCACTGTGTAAGCTAAGTAAGCTGCGCAAGCAAAAATAGCTGCAGGCAGGAAGGGAAGCGCTACGGGCCTGCTATTCCACAAAGGGAAAAGAAACAGTGGAGACAATTCTGTACTCTTGATGTTGTCATACCACAAATGGAGGAGAAGCAGTGGAGATCCATATTTTTGCTGGTTGTTTTAGTCATTGTCCATGTCATGGAAAACAGTGACAACTCGTACTTCTGACGCTTGTTGTTTCTGGCGTCACACGAACCGCGTTGAGTGATGTCTGTTATGAGGTTGCATGAGGGGAAAACATGCACCGACATGAGCCATGATGGACTGGTTGGGTAGGTGGGAAAGCGGTTGGGATGGGAGTCCTCCTTTTGGGTTTCCCAGTCCGCCTTTGGTGCCTGGGAGTCCTCCTTTTGGGTTTCCCAGTCCGCCTTTCCATCGCCCCAGTCCGCCTACCAGGCTGGTAGGCGGACTGCCGGCAGTCCTCCTTGCAAGCTCTAGTTTGCAAGCCTTGAACACCTGGACAAAACTCATACCAGGTAAACCCCCAAAACAATTGGCCGCCCTGGCCAACAAGTTCAAGGTGCTTCCAGATTGGATGGTTTAAAGGGGGAGGGTTGAGCTTGGCTTGAATCGTCTGCAGCTGTTTGGCTTAGACTTCTGACATTCTGACATAGGTCCCTTTCAGCTTGTCAAGATCATGCCTAAGCAATGGCGAACAGGCTCAAAAGAAGCGCCGCAAAGGGCGCAACGTGCTCTCAACTCAAGGGTGGCGACTGCAGACCAAGCGTTGGCTGTTGCAGCTGATGCAGGAAACAAGCACGCGTTGGCTGACGCAGCTGGCGCAGGGCGCAGAAGCAGAAAGAGATTAGTGCCAAAAGTTGCAGGTCAAAGCACGCATCAGAAGAATCAAGCTCCCAAGGCAAAGGGCGCGCTGGCTGCCGCAGCTGGCGCCAAAAGCAACAGGCGTCGCGTGACAATAAAGAAGAAGAAGAGCAAGAAGCAAACACAAAATAATATTAAAAAAAATGCCATTGGCCAGGCAGATCCTTTGGAAGGGCAGGCGTGGCAAGCGTGGCTTGCTCATGTGAAAAACAAGGGGCCAACATGGCTTTATGTGGCACTGACATGCAGTCATTTGCTTTGCTGTCGCATCACCGAAGTCCTGCGTTTGAAAGCCAAAGACTTTGATTTTGAACACAAGGTTGTTGCCATCTCTTCCCTGAAAGGGCAAGCAGCAATTACAAAGACAATGAGCTGTGCAGCCTTTTCCACCTTCAACCGCTTCAAAGATGAGGGCATCAGTGTGCAACGTGTTCGGGGGTTTGGCTGTAGAGGCAGAATGAATGTGGGGGACAAATGGGAATGGCCACTGGAGCAGGATGGTCTGTTGTTCCCTGCTGACCGCTCAGATTCGAAGACGGCAGAAAGAAACAAAGACACTGTTTCAAAGGCCATTGCACGCAGTCGCAAGAGTTTCAACGCGCCTGCGGGTTGCCCAGTTCTGAAGGTGGCACAGATTAGATCCCACAGCGGCCGGCACCGTGCTATCAATGACATGAAGCAGCACGAAGTCAACAAAGAAGTGGGCAAAACCTTCGCCCGCATTGTGGATGACGAACTACGGCCGCATCTCTGCATCCCAGGCAGGAAAGGCCCTGGCTCGAAATAACAATCTTCAGAAGTTCTGGGAGGAAATGTACTCCTCAGTTTGACTGCCCTGGTTGATCAAAGCCACTGAGATGTCAGCGAGACGGATTTTAGAAATGCCCTCTCCTAAGTTTCACCCAAGTTTCTCCAAAGCAAGCTGGGCACTGAAAAAAAGCTTGGACAAGCAGCGGCACGACGTGCACTTTGTTGCATGATCCTTGAGCGCTGTTGAAGCTAGAATCAGAGAACACGTGTGAAACCGAATTGCTGGGAGCTTGGGGAACATTGAAAAGTATATTTCACCAAACAGCATGCATGGACTGCAAGTACATGTAAACACAACAGGGTCCCTGGCATTCTGGAAACCATCATTGCACTCTTCCAGCGCAGCTCATGCACAAGCGATATCTTCACACCAGCTTGGCACAAGTACTGAGACTCAACTTGGCTTTTGCAAGCTTGAATTGGATGTCAACTCTTCACAGGCAAGCCCAAAGCTTTCAGAACTTCACGCAGGACCGCGGCATAGACCGGCACTGTCATGGCATTTCCAGCCATTTTCCCCAAAGCTGGTCCGCTCACAACTTTGTCCTGGAAACACTTGTGGATTTTCGGGGACGCCCCCTGCAGCCGGAGCAGCTCAGGTATGCTGAGCTTGCGCATGCGAAGAGCTGACCAGTATCCCTGCTGACTACCACGCGAAGCCGTGATGCATGGGCAGCGCCCGTCCTGCCAAGCAGGCGTGCTGCCTCCCATGTCTAGAATCACATCTCCGAAGCTTTTTTTCTTCAGCAAACACTCCATCATACGTTCAACGTTTCTTCGGCAAGTGTTGTTGAGGCTCTGGAAATCCTGATCTGTGCCAGCTGCATCAGCCAGCACAGCATGAAGAGGCAAGACGCGAGGTAGCGGGCGTGGCCAACTGAACTTTCGAAGGCATTTGGATTTCTGCAGGCCCACAATGTATAAGCGGTCGCGGCTTTGGGGAAGGCCTCCATGAACTTGAGCCGAAAGTAGTGTCCAGTCGACCTTGTAGCTGGACTCGCCGATGCCTGCCAGGATGTTGATGAACTCCTGGAACGCCTCTGGAAAATCCGTTGCCATGGCTGGCACATTTTCCAATATAAATGCACTGGGCCTCGCGACCTCCAGGAAGGAAAGCACATGCAGGGCAACTGCCCCTCGAGCATCCTCCCAGCCCAGCTGCAACCCAGCCCTGCTGAAGGGCTGACATGGGAACCCGGATGTGTAAACGTCCACCCTTTCCTGGGGCACTTTTCGCTCAGTTATGTTTGCATAGATCTTCTCTGGTTTGAATGCATGTGCAATCAGCTTGCGGCAGGCAGGGTTCGAATCTGAAGCAAACAAATGGCGAACGGGCAACTGGGAAACAGCTTCTGCTGCCTGGGCTTCAGTGCACCAACCGCTGCAGTCTCCAGCTATATTCAAAGTAGAGTTTCCAGAAGCTGCCGCGGATCGCTTGCAAGAGGTGGCACTCAACGCCTCCCCACTCTCCCTGCACCGCTTAGGCATGGCGATTGATGAGGCGTCTCAAGCGTGTGTGAAACCAACAGTATCTGCAGTGGTGCAAATTGCCTACCAGTCCCTGCGCAAAACATGCCTATGATCTGGCAAAAATTCGGCCTCCTGATTCAATCGGACCGCTTGCGTGTTGAGAGTTCCAGCGCTCTGTGCAAATCTGAGCCTGCTTGGTTGACAACCAACACTGCATGCATGACAAGCAAAGTGGCAATGTGGCAATGACCAAGGATGCAAATTGACACCGTGCAGCGCGCGATTCTTCTTTTCTCACTGGCAGCGTTGCCTGGATGCCTCAAACAAAAGTTTCCGAAGCTTAGTTATAATCTTGGAACCCTGGCAGGGCCAAGCCAACATGCCCTGCAATATCTTCTAAGCCTCATTGATGCGCGACCACCTGCTGCAGCTGATCACTGCCCGCCTTCTGCCTGCTGCTTCTTGATCTCTTGCAGCTTGCGATGGAACTCTAGCAGCGGCCCGCTGGCACTACTGGAGCCATCTTCAGTCTTATTCTCCTTGTCCTGCAATTGGGCGATTTCTAATTCCAGTCCATGAGTTTGCCAAGCAATGCCAAGCATCCCCGGCATCCATGACCTACCAAAATCACTTCAACAAGGTTATTTTTTCGAACGTGGAACCACAAGAACAAAGACACTTTGGGACACATGGCCATTGAAGCTGCTTCCAAACATGAGTTTACTCAAGTGACTCAAACGATAGCAACAAGTCACCCATCTCCTCTGCAGAAGGCGGCGGAGAAGCCTCTGAAGCAGCGGGCTCTTGCTGCTTCTGCTTCCCTCGGCCTTTCCTTTTCCCCCCGACCCCTGCAGCTCCAGGCTGAGATGATGTCGTGCCTTGCTTGACGCTGGCCAGTTTTGGGTCATACATGGGATCCTTTTCATCACACATGCTGGACATGACCTGTTCAATCAAGCGCAAGCGGACCTGCTCCAAATGAGGGGTGGATAGTGCGTATCCCAAGTAAGGGATGCGTGCTTTCGCGCAGGCAAAGGCCAGCACGCCATCCGAGCAAGCGAAATCCACCAGCGCGCACAGCTTGAAGTTATGAGTGATCTCCTGCCAGAATTTGAGAGGGCGAGCATGCCAGAACACTGGCTCCACAGTGTCAGCTGTCTTTCGCTTAACTCCCCTTCCGGCATTGTCATCGCCTTGGGCAACACCTCCCACGGCTTTGCGCCAGGTGCCATGGATCTCATGCTTGGCAGAGCATGGCAGCTGCCAGGCCAAGCCAAAGTTGGGCATCACAATGTCTCCAATTTTTGTGCCGAAGTTGGTTCCGCTAAAGTGAATGCGCCGCAAACATGGTAAGCCCATGGAAGCAAGGTCACGTCCGCTGACCACTCTCATCTCCTCTGACACATCAAAGACCTGGTTGGACCTCACGCATCCACGCCGCTCCCTAAGGCTGTCTTCATCATGGCACAGAACAATTCGATGTGAGTATTTATCAACAGGCTTGCCATCCGCATCCACAAACGCCTGCATCAGCTTGCTCATATTGCCGGTGTGGCCACCGTCGAAGCAGAAGAAGAAATCATGAGCTGATAGCTGGACAGTTGGGTGACACGGCGAGCGATATTCCAACAGGAGCTGCATTGTGGACTTCACCGTCTCACCGTTCAAGGGCGGCAGTCGCAGGTGAGGACTTGTGACTGTCTCTCCCAGTTGGCATGGGTCCCAAACAAAGCCGATGTACTTCTCACCATCTGCCCCTGTTGCCCTCATAGCAGGGCTCTTCGCCCACAGAGCCTTCTGCTCCTTCTCCGAGGAAGTCCACACTGCCAAGGTGATGTTAGCATCAATCAGTCGCTGCGCCTTTGTGAAAGCAGCATCAACATGCTCGGACTGTTCCTGCGTCAGCTGTTGCTTCAGCTCGGCCAGGAACTGATCAGAAACAACCTTGCGAGCCGAGTGCTTGTCTGCCTGCTTATTGGCAGAAACGCCAGCTGCATCAGCCAGCGTTGCTGTCGCAGCCTCTCCAGGCACCGTTGATTGCTTCAATTTCTCTAGGGCGGCCTTAAGCTCCTTGACTGGCATTTCCAAGCTGCCCTTCTCCAGCACGTCTGCGACAGGAAGTGAACGGCGAATAGAGGACATCAAAGTCTCGTCATGCTTGGTCTTGTAGACAAGGTCCTGAAGCCAAAGCTTATCAACAAACAATACACAAATCACTTTGAACCTGGTGTTGCGTTGAAGCAAACACAGTTCTCCTCGGTGAGAGTGAACATGCTGTCAGCAGCCATGGACCACCCAGCGCGCCAAGCCCAGGCACCAGCCGTGGTAGCCGTCTCAGCTTGATTCTTGGCAACCTGGGGCATGCGACAGCTAAGTCGTATCATGTGTGGGGCCATCCGTGTTATCAAAGTTTAACTAACAGCCTCAACACTTGAAACGCAAACCAGGCCGCTTGATCTCCAGCACCTTCAGCAGCATCATCTTCATGCACATGCGCTCGGTAGCTGTTGCAGCTGCTCAAAACATCGCGAACGCCTGTCTTCTCTTCTGTTGTCAGGCATGAAGGGCCCATGATTTCATCCAGGAGGAACTGCAAGCATTTCTTCTTGTAAAGCAACAAATCCAAGTAACCTTTCCCCTGATCGTCTCTGCGCTTGCCCAGCAACATGCGGACTGTCACGTCTTCATGCTTAAGATTGTCCGCAACATGCTGGTCATGCATCATTGTGAAACACCACTCAGTCTCTGCCGGCGTGCTGGCTTTCACAATTACAGCGTGCATCTTGTGAAGAGTGTTGAAAATGGAGTTGGGCTGGAACTCCTCCTCAGCCAGCACCACTTGCTGCACAGTGGCTTTGTGAAGCGCTTTGTCCCACAGATCGTATGCTGTCTTCACCCAGTTTTCACTCACTGGTTCACTGTTCTCTGCCATGTTGAGCTTCTCTGAGTAAAGCTGCTCCATAGTCTCTGCAGAGATTGCTTTTCCGCTTTGACCCCGGCGGTTAATGATTTCAAAAACACGCTGAACAGCAGTTCTTGCGAGCTTGGCTTTCTGGGAGTTGTCCTCCCTCAGCTGCAAGGCCTTCCACTCAAGGTCCTCCAAGCGAGCAACCTTGACAAACAAGCAGGGCGCAATAATCATGTGCCTTTTCCAAGCTTCACGCCAGCTGCTGCAGCCAGCGTCTTCGCAACTTTCTGCAACTTTGGCCATAAACGCGATCAATAACTCTGTGGGGGATACGTGCATCCAAGTCCCTTTGGGCCCAACAGTTCCTTCGTCAATGCTGCTTTGAAGCACTGGCACTTGCAAGTGCAGGTCTGCGAAAACGCATGAAGCGACAACTGGGTCTTTGAAGAAATGGCCTTTCATGCTCTCGATGCAAGCTGTGGACATTGGGACATTAGCAGTTGGGGTGTAAAAAGGATCCAGCCAGCGAATGTTGATGGCTGCCATGTACTGCCCGGCATTCTGAAGTGAGTCCAAGCATTCCTTTTCGTTAAAGGGTCGCATGATGCCACCTTCCGCTGCTGATGTTGGAGGCAACAAGCGGGCTGTGTCTTCAAAATCTGCATGATGGAACACCTTCTCCATGTGCTCCCTGTGTTGCAGCCAAATGTTTGCATTCACCCCGCCTGCCGAACATAACAAGATGCATGCTGGCATGGAAGCACGCGCTCCAAAAAGCAAAGCAAGCCAAACCCAACCCCTCATGTGTTGCAGGCCTGCTGGTGCAGAAATGCCCTCTGGGAGCGGCGCAGCGATGGAAGCACGGGCTTTTGGTTTGGCCTTGCCCTTCGCCTTGGCCTTTGGCGGGGGCTCAGGCCCCTCCACACGAGCGCGCTTGCCCATAGCTTTTCAGTTGGTGCTGTGAGGCAAAAAATGCTACAATGTTATCTGTGACAAGCTGGCGGTTTGAGTAAGTCAAGCCATCTCCTGAATAATATGCACGCATCGCGCTTTTTCTGCCCCCAGGTCATCGCAGCAAATAAACTGCCAAAAGCAAATTAATTGCACTGACTGGCGCTAATGCGCATCACCCTGCTGATACATCGCAACCTCTTTGCCAATGACAAGCCCACACTCCTGCTCATGCTATCACAGTGCAACTTACTCGTTGGGCACATCTTGCGTTGTCAAACCAACATGTTTAGAACTGGCACCAGGACAGGGCCCAGTCTAAGTCTAAACAGCTCGAAAAAGGGAAGGCTTTAAATTTTGCATTGGCCTCACTCATCTGGGGGGAAGGAAGTGCACAAAACGAAGCCCTCACAAAACCGCGCAGAGGCAAGGTGGGGCATGAATCAAAATTGTTACAATGTCGCGCGGATTGCGTGTGTGTGTGTGCGGCTGTCTGGTAGCGAAGGCCTGCAAGTTCACGCGCCCTGTCGGGGGAAATTGCGCGCTGCCATATTTAAAAGGGTGGCGCAAATTTTGCCAGAATACCTGTGGAGGGATTTTGTTACCTGCTGGGAGATGTTGTTGCCAACGTACTTGTGGGGGATTTTGCTACCAAAGTACCTGTGGGGGGATTTTGCTACCGAAGAACCTGTGAGGGGAGGGGATGCTGTTTACCAAAGTACCTGTGGGGGGAATTTGTCTGTGGAGACTTTGTTACCAAAATACCTGTGGGGGGATTTTGTTACCAAAGAACCTGTGGTGGGGTTTTGTTACCAAAGTACCTGTGGGGGGATTTTGTTGCCAAAGTACCTGTGGTGGGATTTTGTTACCAAAGTACCTGTGGGGGGATTTGTTACCAAAATACCCGTGGGTGGGTCAGGGAATCTTGAACTGTTGTTAAGGCAAACTGTTTCTTGGGTGGATTTGTGGGGACGCTGCATGGGGCAATGCTGCCCAGCAGCACTTGCGGAGCGCAACCGCTTAACGTCGCTGGTGGGGCGCAACCGCTTAAGCGCGATGGGCCACAAAAATCTGAACAGGAAAAAACGTTCCTGGCTGTTCAGATTTTCCGGGCGCAACCCCTTAACACGCGCAACCGCTTAGCCAAATGTCAGCCTTCCTCTGTTCACTTTGACTCAAAAATCCGCGGCAAAAGTAAACAGAGTTGCACGTGCCAGCCTGTTTACTTACCCTTGCGGAAATGCAGGTCAAAGTAAACACTTCAGAACGTCCAAGCTTGTCCCCTACCCCCAGCTACTTGTTTGCTACATGTTTCATTGCGGGGCCCTCAGGGAGTAGCCTTGAGAAAGGGGCTGTTCAATTAAGGCGCGGAAAACACAAGACAAATGAACAGTCGTGCACGTGCAAATGTGTTTACTTGCCTCTGCGGATCTGCGGGTTCATCTGAACAAAAACTACAAAAACTCTGATCTGGCTGCTGCTTCTGTCGTTGGATAAGAGGTTGCCAACCCCATGCCATCAATAGTTCGCACAAACACCAGTGCGGCACCTTCCGTGAGACAGCTTGCAAACAAAATCATGTGTCAAGCCACTGGAAAATGTAAGCCGATTAGGAATCTGAGGGCTGCCGAGCCCGCTGTACAGCTCAGATTCTGTCAAAAATAACATGTACAGCCTTTTGTTTTCAGACCTAGCTGCGCCGCAATCTGTGACAAGCTCGCTCAAGGCTTGCAGCTGCCACTTGCAGTCTGTGCGGCACAAAACTTGATGAATGTGCGAGCACAGGTCAAGGTGCTCATTCATGAACGCAAAGCTGAAATGCACAAAACGCTTGATCGAGATTGCCTGGTGGAAAGCCACTGCAGCACCTGCAGCCCCTTTAGACAGAAGGTGTTCCTTTGTGATCATGGAAGCGCCCAGGAGCCCAGCTAGAAACCACACGACTTTAGGGGGGTCAGCAGGGTCTGCAACCACAAATGCGTCAGCGTCAGCCATCTCTGTGACCAGGTCAGCGTTGACTTTGCAGCACTCCTCACGGGTAAGGGGCGCTACTGCGAACACCTGTTGCCTGCGTGACGGCTGCAAGGGTGGCTTGTTCGAGTGAAGAGCCTGCCGCTTCGCATCTGCTCGGCGGAGTTTTTGGTTGGCTGCCAGTGCATTCACATGCCCATCGACAGCATGGATAAGATCATCCCTGATCTCGTCTGGGCTCAAGTGACCTGCGAGGGCAGCTTCAACCTTTGCAAGTTGCAGCTTCCGCTCATTGAAGGCAATTTCCTTGCATTGGGCTTCATTCAACTCAGTCCCTGGGTCAGCTGCATCAGCCAGCCCGTGTTGGCCCTTTGATGCAGCAGTTTCCACAATCAATCTAGACGCCGCCGACACGGTCTGGATGAAACCAGATTCTCCCTGACGCGCCTTACCGCAACACAGCCAACCCACAAGGACCTACAACAACGAAGAATAATAGTGAACTCGATCTTACAAACAACGTGCGCATGCGCGCGCGCGCTGATGCCAAGCCACCTTCTTTCGTGGAACTCCAGCATCGATGCGAACCGTTTTCCGCTGACGAGGGCGGCCAAAGTGCCTCACCCAAACCCGAATTGCAGCAGGGACGAGTTCTTCCTTCAAGTGGGGGGCGGTTTGCAGAACGATCACATTCTCCTCTCTGTCGAGAAACTCATCATTACATTGCCCTCCTCTTAGGGCCGATGTTTTCGAGAAGTTTCTCTCCACATCGCAGGTGGATGCAACCCATGCCCCGTACCTAATGAGAACAATGGTCAACTCGTCCGCCGTGTTGCCCTTCCGACCTTTGCCAAGTCTGCTGATTGCTTCGCGCCAGCTGGCAATGGTAGTGCCCTTGCTTCGAGCAGAATGCTCTGCAGCATATGGCTCATGACGATGAAACTGCTCAATCAATCTTTGCTCACAAATGCCAAAAACCCGCGCTAGGCATGACAAGCCTTCATTCTGCCCTTCTGACCGCCTTTGGCCATGAAGGTCACTCCTTCCGCTCCGCCCACTGAGGGCGAACACATGGAAGGAATGCAAAATATCATGCTCAGGATATTCTGCAGCTATGACCTTCGAAGACACCTCAATGATAGGGCGCATCCTAGAAAAGCACTGGTCCACCACAGCTTGAGACACACCAGCTGCAGACCCAAATGTCTTAACAAAGCCTGCTCGCAACACAAAAGTCCTTGGCCGCTTCAAAGTCTGCAAGGCCACCTTTGTAAAACCAGGAAAGTTCAAACAGGCTTTGTCGAGGAACAAGCTGCGCAACACTGTCTCCTGAGCCATGATGTCCTGTGGCAGCTCGGCTTCGTCGAGCTCTTCATCATCACAAATCCGCACAAGCCCTTGAATCTGCATGGCATAGTCTGCCAGCATTCCCAACTGCACAATCACTTCATCAGACAAGAACTCGAAAAGTTCCATGCAAGCGCGCCCTTCCGCGCATGAGGCACCGCGCTGCATGACCACCTGAGCAGCTGTTGCCAAAGAAGCGTCCAGAGTAAGCACAAGGCGACCAAGAACCTTAGCAGTGGAGCTGTACCTCTGGGGGGCATAGCAGAAGTCCTGGGTAAGCCAAGCAAAGCATCAACAAAGGCAACAAACAAAACACTTGACCAAATCATGCACAAGCAGTCCTGGATACGCTCAGAAATGCGTGCGCCATCTTGACATCGTGCACGGTTATCAGCATACATTGTTTGGATCTTGGGGCTGTAAGATATCAACTTCGATATTGACTTGTCCTTCTCCACAAACTGGTGGATGACTGCTTTGACAAAGTCGTCTGTGTCCCAAGGACGTGAAAGGATCCTGGGCAAATGTCACCAAAGAAACGCTGCGCCTTATCATGGCAACTTGCTCCTAATGCGTTCTGTGTGGAGCAAAAGTGGTCAAAGCCGGACAGGTGGACAGCATACAAAGCAAGATTGGCCAAACACGTGCAGAGCACAACCGGTCAAACCTGGACAGGCGCTGACAAGGTCCTGTTGGCAGCGTGGGCCCTGTCCCGCGATACAGCCTGGCACAACTCAACCTACATTAACATGCCAACCATCTGATTTTCAAATAACGCCACTGGCCTTGACATTCGGGAAGCCTTGGCTCAGAACGTTCTTCATGCTGGGGGTTGTTGGCCCTGCTGAGACCTGTAGCTGCCTCACGAATAGACAATTGTTCTGGAGATGCCCCGTCAGCGACCAAGTGTTCCACCTTGAGCAAAGCCGCTTCAAACTGTGTTTTGTCAAGAGCTTCTGCGATTTCAAGCCCAGCTGCAACAGCCAGGCCGCAAGCCCTGGGTGGGACTTCGTTGCGAAAGAATCGCTGGAAGCCTTGCATCAATGCAAGTCGAATGTCATCTGCTGTGCCTGTGGCCAACCGTTGTAATGACAGCAGGCCCTGCGTCACCTGGAGGCTTTTGTCTGCGCAACGAAACCGTATCAGCAGCCGGGTGCCACGCTTGTCAAAACTAAGGCTGATGCTCTCAGCCTGCGAGATGACTTTCTGCAAATGCCGCCGCTTTGCTGCGGCAAGGCACCACTGCATGTTCTTGAGTTTATCCCTTGCAGCCACTGGTACACCACTTATCCGGCAGGGTTTCCCCTGAATTGTCTCTCGCATGACTTCCTCCCAATCTTTGTTGGCTGGACATGCTCCATGAAGTGTAGGGTCGGTTGCATTGGGGTCTGCGTTCACCAAACTCTCAGCCACAACATGAAGCTCCGAGGATGCGTGCTTCCGAAGTTTCCACAGCGTGACAGTGGCATAGTTCATGGACATTTTGGCGAAATCTCCTGGCTGGAGCTTCAAGCTCTGCACATCAGGAACTTGCACTGCAACCTCAGATGATGGATGGCGACAAATTTAAGAGGACACAGCCCAAACCCTCCCACCGCAATGCCTGAGAACATGAAACTGCTACAACCCACCGTCTGACAAAGAGCTGCACACCATAAGCAGCCGCACTTCCAAATTCCAGCCTGGTCCGACCAAACCTTCTGGAACCACTTGAACTCGTCCGAGTTGAGGAACTCCTGCGTGGCCAGTGCGAACCAAACAATTGGCCTGAACATCAATGGTTCCCTTAGCATTGCAGCTGAACTAATGTCTGAAACATAGACAGTGACAGTTTTCCATCAATGGTCTGAAACAATGCAGGCGCTGGCTTTCTCTCTGCTGGCTTTGTCTCTGGAGGGAAGAGTTTCGAGCAACGCAAAAGATTCAATGGTGGCGAGCTGATGTACACGCATGCGCCTGGCAAGACTTTGCATTCGATCAAATACACCCCTCAGATAGCAAGGGTTTGTTTCATGGCAAGACTTTGCATGTGCTCAAATAGATCTCTCAACAGTAGCAATGTTTCGCTTCAGAGGTCTATCTAACAAAATGGCGCACGCATGCAGCTGGTTCAGCTAAAGGCGCATCATCCAAAAAGGAAACGCCACACCTCATGTGAAAACGCCTGGAACTGCGCAGCTCGGCCCCAAAGGACATCTTGCACATCTTCATGCCCGCCATCCAGCGTAAGCACTTGATTGCTAACGCTAGATGCCATCAGAGCTTGCGCGAAAAACGTTGTTGTCTCGGCAGGGCAGCACTTGTCACGTCTGCCATTGACCATGCAAATGCTTGTGTGGGATCGCGCGAGGCGCTCCAGGTCTTCCTTGGGCTCGGCTGGGTCCGGGTACCAGCCGCCCAAAACTGTTCGGTGGATCATGGCAGGCATGGCCCGGGTCCACACCTCTGCCCACATGGCGCCCCTGGAAAAGCCCATCAAGCAAAGCTTTCGCTGGCGCCCAGCTGCAGCAGCCAGGCGCGCGACTGCCTCGCACCAGCCCTGCATCGCGGATGGCGGACGTGCTTTCCATTTCTTGCCTGGCCAAAGAAGCCGAAACGCAACTACAAAAACAACCCCATTCTGCACAGCGTCATGCGGCATGCCCACGTGCAATGCAAGTCACAAAAAGAGAAAGGTAACGAAGGGTTTCGTGAAAGATAACCCGAAATTCTAATAAGCTGGCCCTCTTTGGGGTGGGGTCCTCTGTTCGAGATTTGGCCTAAGGATAGATACTGTAAAGCTACCTCTAAACACTGGAAAACTTACCCTTGCAAAAGCCTTACTACTTGTCATTGCCGAGATGCCTCTCTTGCCTCCGAGAGTCGGCGGCACTTGCGGGGTCAAGATGATGAGGTGGCACGGGAGGATCCCTTGAAAAACCCGGCTTGGCTTTGCAGTTCTCTGATCGCAGCCTGGAAGCCAAATCAGAAGCATCTCATCGCGCTCTGATGGGGCCATGGGCTCCACGACTGTCACTGTGTATGTCAGTGAGAACCACTGCCATGTGCCTCTCTCAAGTTGAATGGCAATGGGTGACTGGGCTTCTGGAGGCATTTGTGCTGGCAGCGGCTGCAAAGGCGTGACTGTGGGCTGGGCCAGGATCGATCGAAGCGCTTTCCCCTGCTGGTGCTTCATAGTCCACGCCATGCCGCGGATTCTGTCAAACCCTTGGGAATGCATCATCTTGTGTAGGCTCTGGATGCGCAAGCCCACATACTGCTTGCATGAATTTGTGTAGTCCTGCGCCACAGCATGAAGGAGTTCTCGGGCTTCGCCCTGGATCCGACCGAGCGTCACCTGCGGCAGCTTTGGAAGCAAATTACGCCCATGGTGTACCAGCTCAATTGTCGGGCTCGACGTTTTGCTGCTGCGGGCAGCCACGGCGCCGCAAGGGCCGTTGGCCGGCATAAACCGATGAGCTGTCACTGCTGAGCTGCACCACATTTGCAAAAGCCAGAGGAAGAGGTTGCCTGCCTTGCCCGGCCCTGCACTCTGCTCAGCCCTGCGCAGGAAGTCTAAGGATTTTGTCCCAGCTGCTTCAGCCAGGCCATGGTCCTCCTTGCTGTGGAGCAGCATGAGCGCGTTGATCAAGTTGGCATGGATCGCCTTGATGTTGCGGCCAACGGACATGCCACGCGTGTCTCTGTGGTACAAAGCCTTGCAGCTCTTCCCCCAGTCAATGAACATTGCGCACGCAAATCGCTCTTCAGTAGAGATAGACCTCGCAAGGTTTGCCATGACCTGCGTGGATTGCATGATTTGCTCTTCCTTCTCTCCAAAAGTCAGATCCACGTGAAAGCCACACAGGTCCCACATGATGGACCATTTGCCCATCGCGTTGGTGACGTTCTGGAAGGGCCCGCCAGGCTGCTTTTTTGATTCTGCCTGCATCCAGTTGCAGACAGCAGTGAGCGCTTGCTCTCCGCTGGGGCCAGGGCCCGGCCTCATCAGCAACGCCGTGTCAGCATCGCTGAAGGGGCAGGTAATGCCGTGAGCCCGCGAGCCGAAAAGGAGCATCTTGAAGGGCCCAATGTTCGGGCAGCCAGTTTCCACCAGCGTCTGGATCACCAAGAGCAAGTCGCTCTTGGTGACCTCAAATTCTTTGTTGTACGCCTCGAGCAAGTCGTGCATGGGCTGCCACGCAGCTGAATCCTGGTCCTGAGGGCCAGCTGCAACAGCCAGCCCTGGCGGCGGCGGTGGAGGCGGTGTAGGCGGCGGAGGCGGTGGCGCAGCCGGAGCAGCAGCTTGCTTCGGCTGCAGCGTCACTGGAATCCTTGACCCAGTCGCAGCCTGCAGTGAAGGCTGCTGCTTCGGCGCAGGCGCAGGGCGTGAAGGCTCCGGCGGCAAAGGTCTTGAAGGCTGCGTGGGCATTTGCTTGGGCTTGGGCTTGGGTGCAGCTGGACGCCAAGTGCCCCAGGATTCGTCGTCGTCCTCCTGCTCCTGAGTCTCCTGAGCCACTGTTTTGAAAGTCATGTTTTATCAACAATGACAAGCCAATGACATGTTTTATCAACAAACTTTCAGCCAAATGAAAAAACACTGCCCCTGTCTCCTCTTCTGACTCAGATCCCCAGTCTGGCACAAATGCAGGATCAGCAGGGTCAACACCTCCAGGTTGAGGGCCAGCAGCAGGACCAGGAGCTGCAGCAGCCTCGTCAGGCGAGGACTCCACCTCTTCAGCTGCTGCATTGCCGTCAGCAGTGCGCTGGCGCGTCTTGCGGGCGTTCAAGTCCACATCCAGCAGATTCCGCTCTAGGATCGCGATGTCCTCGTCTGCGTCGGATTCCTCGTCGTGGTCGTGCTTGTCTCTGCGGATGATTTTGTGCGACTGCATGACACGGTCCAACCCATACTTGTACACATACCTCGAGTAGGGCGTGATGCTCAACTTCTGCAGGTAATACATCCATATTACGGTTTGCATTACCTGTTCCACCTCCGTTTGCTCTAGGGATGGAACTGAGCTGCTTTCGGCGAAGCCCTTGGTTTCCCGTGCGTGGACATAGCTTGCCCATGATAGGTTCGTCTGCGCCCAAGACACCACATCAAAGCTTTCGCCGCTTTCCCTTGTTTCTCTCGCCTGCTGCCACATCAAGCGCAAGCAGCGCCTCTCATAGTTTTGAACTTGTTTTGCGTGGTTGGCCTTCCGCTTGTTTTTGGGCGGGCGAATGCGGACAGCTGCTTCAGCCATCCGCCTGTCATCCAGCCAGCTTTGGTGCTGGTCCTGCTGGCCTCTGTCATCATTAGCCCAGCTTTGGCCCCAGTCTTGGCCCCAGCTTTGTTGGCCCCATTGTTGGCTCCAGTCTTGGCTCCTCTGGCTCCAGCCTTGGCTCCAGCTGTCTTGGCGCCAGCTCTGCCAGTCTGAGCGTTTCCATGACATGGCGGCGACCCAGCTTGAGTCGCAAAAAGACTGGAAGCAAGTGATTGTGCACAACTGACAGCTCATGTCATGCGTGACATGCCACCCAAGCTAATGCAAGAGCAATGGGGCACAACAGCTGCTGCAAAGCCACCACCTCCACCACCACAACCACCAACAACAACAACGACAACGACAACGACAACGACAAAGACAACCACGACAGCAAACACGACGGCAGCAACCAGTCCTCCTTCACTGCGCATGTCTTCTTCTTCTTGTCCGCCATTCCGGCCAATTGGGCTGCGGGGCCCCGCGTGGCACCGCTTCATGCGTCGACATGCGGCAACGCAATGTGCCAAACCTTTACAACTCACAAACAACAACTGAAACACTGTCACAGCAAAATGGCGCCACAAAGGCTCCAAAACTACATGCAAAAACGCCGGCACCTACCAGCCTGGTAGGCGGACTGGGGCGATGGAAAGGCGGACTGGGAAACCCAAAAGGAGGACTCCCAGGCACCAAAGGCGGACTGGGAAACCCAAAAGGAGGACTCCCATCCCAACCGCTTTCCCACCTACCCAACCAGTCCATCATGGCTCATGTCGGTGCATGTTTTCCCCTCATGCAACCTCATAACAGACATCACTCAACGCGGTTCGTGTGACGCCAGAAACAATAAGCGTCAGAAGTACGAGTTGTCACTGTTTTTCATGACATGGACAATGACTAAAACAACCAGCAAAAATATGGATCTCCACTGCTTCTCCTCCATTTGTGGTATGACAACATCAAGAGTACAGAATTGTCTCCACTGTTTCTTTTCCCTTTGTGGAATAGCAGGCCCGTAGCGCTTCCCTTCCTGCCTGCAGCTATTTTTGCTTGCGCAGCTTACTTAGCTTACACAGTGGCTTCTGTAGTTCCTGCCCTGCATGTCGCACAGCGGTGAAGTTACTGAGCATCACTTGACCAAGCGGCTTCGCATGATTGAAGGAACAAGGAAGACGGAGGATTACATCTACTACAAGTTGCGCAAGACGGATGACATGCCGGACACTCCAAAGCCTGAAGCAGGCAACAAGGCAAACTGGGAAAGACGCGCGTTCGCTTGGAAAAGTGCCATGAGAGAGGTTTCCTTATTACGTTGAGCTGGCTGAAGCAGCTGGCGCTGGCTAGGCGAGGGGGCATGTGCTTTGAACATATGCCCAACCCGCTGCGATCATGCAGTCATGCGTTCTTAGGTTTAGCTCTAGGTGTTTGTCGTGGAAAAAGGCGTGACCTGATGATAAATTATAATGACATGATAAATGTAAATCTTATAACTGTTGTATGATATGATACAGTGTTATATGATGTTATATGAAACAAAATGATGTGATATGTTGTAATAATATGATACGATATGGTATGAAATGATGCGACATGTTTGGAGACATGTTTGGACATGGTGTGGAGTGGTGGTATGAAATGGTAGTATGATCTGATGACATATTATCATGTGACATGGTTAAGCTTTATGATAAGGCAAAGTAAGATATCGTGGTATCATTGGATAGACAACCAGAAAAAGGAGCAACCCGAGAAGCCCAGAAAGCCAGCAACCTGGCAACCAGCTAACCACACCCCAGCAGTGCGGATGAGCTCATGAATCCAAAATCACTGTGACCGGTTGTGACTCGGATGCACCAAGGTCTGTACCATCCATCGCATCTGTTGAACATCCTGTCGATGTCGTCCCGATCCACGCCAGCTTCGTTCATCTCCTCCCTGGCCGCCCTCGTGTCGTTCGGGTTCATGATGCTCGGAAACCTTGCTGCCAAAACCTGGAATCTCGATTTTCTGCTTCCGGATTCCTGCCACTTGATCACCTCCATGATGCCCATGTATCGTTTCGCTCTCGTGGTGTATGGTGGGAATATGTCGTTGTTCCGGTCGTCAATTACAGCATCAATGTCGACCCATCCACCCTCGTCGCACCTGAAAGCACTTCCTCGGCAATTGCCGATCTTGTGTCGAAGGACTCTGCATAGGTCGTGAGATAGCTGGTTTGCTTGGTCCCTTGTAGTAAATACCGAGCGATCATCACCAATCCTGCATAGTGGAGCACCGTCGAAAGGAGCAATGCAGAAGTTGACACTCTTGCCAAGGTGCATCACGTCCACTTGCTCAAGGATTGCACCTTTGGGAAAGTATTTGGGGTCAACGATGGACGCATACGCCCATGGCAAGTGCACATCACTCACATCGCCATACTTCGGGATGTAGCACGGGATGGTGTCGCATCCCATCTCAAGCGTCTTCTTGAATGTCCAGTTGTCCCCGCACGGGTTGTAGGTGAGGTCGACGCCACCACATTGTAGCTCTCCTCCCTCAGCCGTGTCAGCCATCTCCACCAAATTAATGGTGTAGCTGTACATCTCAATTGTTTCTTTCCCTGCTTGTCCCCCTTTCTTTCTTTCCTTGGACGTTGATGAGGTCGGTTCCTCCGTATTCCCCATGTCTTCATCAGATGAAACAGGGTCACTGCTGAGTAGCTCACGGAGCACCTTCATCGCCTTCTCATTTCCAGCAGCCTCCTCAATGTCCTTGCAGTCGCCGTCGTGGGCCAGGTTCGCGCACTTCCTACAGATCCCCATATCTCCCATGCACTTCTCCATTGACTCCAGGAATCCTAGTGCCGCTCTCCGCCCGTCGATCACACGCTGCTTCTGCAAGGGCGGTTCGCCGAAGTCATCCTGATTATTGCCAGTTCATCAATTTGGCAACGTCCCAGCGTGATGATCTGACACCGTGGGGGAATATTGCACTGCGGGGGGTCAAGGAGGGAAACCAAATTATCCAGGAGCTTGTTCTGCTGCTACAATTTCGCATCACGTTTTTGTTGTTCCTCACTTCTTTGGCGGAGGACGGCGATGATTTTGGGGCTTCTGTGCGCTTTGCAGGGGCTTTCCTCTTGGAACCTTGTGCAGAGGGCTCGGCGATCAGGGATCGTGGATGTCTGGGCTTGACCTTGTTCATGATGTCAAGCACCTCCTTCGTGGGCACGCCGAGCTGTGCGGACGGTCTGTTCCGCTTTCTGTTCTGGCCCGTCGTGTGGGTCACGTTCCCAGCGAGGTGTCGCACTATTGACTGCTCGAACTCCCTCTTGATCTTCCATGCATCCTTCCACAGTGGCAGTTCGTGCTGGAAGTACGACATCACCTCAAAGAATCCCAACACCATCTCGCCGACGTCTCCCAAGGATTCCTCGTTCGTGGTTTGTCCCAGGAGTTCATACATCGTTCCTTGGTCGAGCACACTCTTGATCCAGGACGAATATGCCACATTGCCAAGATCCTTGCCTATCAAGAAGATGGACATCCTCTCCTCGACTCCCTCGGTATTCTTGCACACGATCACATCCCGGGATGCGCACAATTGCTTCCCGTGACCGTTGTTGTAGAACTGTGCTGCTTGATCCACAGTCATGCTCACGAATCCCACGTGAGAAAGCTCCTTCTTCAGCCTTGAATACGCGAGCTCCCGTATGATCGTGATCATGGCCTGGATATTGTTGACGTCCACCATGAGGTTTTGAAGGTCGGGGATTGCCACCACGCATTCCGCGAAGAGGCGCGTGTACATTTTCTTTCCCTCGATAGACATTGCAATACCGTTCGTGTCCGCGTTCCAGTTCGCGCAACAGTTCACGCAAGAAGAGGGATTGTACTTCGACTTCGGTCCGAGCACCTTCGACTTGCTCATCTGCATCTCTTTAGCGCAAAGTTCGCAGATAAACTTGCTGAGCTCCGTGACCGTATACCATCGAAGACGTTGATCACCGACATCGGCTTTCCAAAAAGCATCCTGCTCGCCGTGTCCTTCATCTTGCTGCTCTTGTTTCCTCTTCGACTGTGCAGTGAAGGTCGGCTTGTACTCGAATTTCACCTTCGATTCCTCCATGTTCTTCGGGATGTTGAATCGGAGGTCGGGCTCGTTTATGCACGTCCCCTCCAGCTCACACACAAACGCGTTGCTTGGTGCGACCGCATCGATGGATTTCTCAATCAGCAGTCGCTTCAGGAGGAAGTGTTGCAAGTTCGAGCTCCCAGGGATCTTGTAGTTCTTTCCTGTGAGCGCATGGACCCCGCGCCACAGGCGATCGTTCTCGGTCACCAGCGCGCCTGCCGCCTTGCAGATCTCGCTAACCTTGTTGGCGATCGTCCCCAAGTCCCCTCTTCCACCATGGAAAGCAACATCGCGATTCACGCACACCACGACCAGGCCCTTGCATGTGTTGACAAGGTCAGATATCGCCTTCTGCAGGGAGTCGATGATGGGGTTGGCGGTCACCTGCCATCCGCATCCTCTCACGCACACCCAATCATATAGCGACATCCAGATGTGCACCGACATTGGTGAGTCATCCATGTCTCGCCTCCGCCGTTCAGCGATGAGCTTATCCAGCTTCTGCAATCGGGAGTTGATATTCAACGTGTCGTTGGGTGAGGAGACTTGCTCACTCGACCCATAGTATGATCTCTCCTCGATGTTTGTCCATCCCTGTACGTTGACCATCATCTGGAAGGTCTTCGTGCTCCCTTTCGAGTTGACGGCCCGCAGGGGCCAATCCAGGACCAAGAAGCTCTTCTTGTGGATCATCATGTCGCGAATCGTCGCCTCGCCAATGGGGCTCCTCTTCTGCCTATTGATAATCCGGTTCAACTGTCCAGTTGCGTTGTCCGGGTTCTTCTCCGCCTGAATCAACGCGTTGATGGCTTTGGCGCCCGGAAGGCGCCCAGTAATCAAGCATCCTGTTTGGGCACACAAGAAAGCATACAGCTGTAGCCATGCCGCATTTCCCTTCCCAACATAGGAAAGAATGATCTTCTCCGCGCTGGTCTTCTCCTCGAAGTGCAATAGCGAAGAGGACAGGCATCTCAGCATACACTCCCAATATGTTGCGTTCTTGCCTTCTGCAAGACACGGCCCAAATACAGTTTGTATGATTGGGTACCCCGTATTGTTGTCTATGTTGAATTTCACCTTGACAGTCGCTCCGCCCAAAGTGGTACCCCCTTCGAATGAAGTGTAGGTATCATGTCCAGCAGTTGGGTTGATAATTACCCATCTGTCGTCGTCACCGCCAGAATTCATTCGGAAAATGGAGTCGATGATCTCGTTGTCGATCTTGACAGCATCGCTGGCTTGCGACCCCCCACTTGGAGCTCCCGGCTGGGGGACTGACCCACCAGCGTTTTGACTCCTTTGCCCGGAGCTTGATGCCGACTTCTGCTGTCGCTCCGTCTTCCGTGGCGGCTCCGTCTTCGATGAGCCCATCACCCACCATGTCGGCTCTTCCCCAACCACGAAATCCTCGGGGTACTTCTCCAGTTCCCTCTCGATTTCATGAATCGTGCAGTATTTATTATGGAAGAATTCGATCATGACGTCCTTCTCGGCCTTCTTCTCGATCTCCTTCATCCAGCTTACCCACTTGCGCCGATCTTGGTTCACAGCGGCCCTGTCAGCCGCGTGCGGTGCCAAACTGATGGAGTTGATGTTCATCGCAGGCAGCTTCGACTCATAGATCATATCGATGCACCACAGGAAATCCCTGGCGTACTCGATCTCCCGGTAGAGATCGTTCAGCTCCCTTTTGTCTGGGCGGAAATAAGCTGTATACGACTGATCTTTGGAGTCCTTCTCACCGAGCAATGGCTGCAATCTCCTCATGATGAACGATACGCACATGAGCGAATTGACCGCCCCGATGCACGCATCAGAGATGTCACTGGGGGTTGACCCACAGATCATCCAGCGCACTAGGTTGTTCTGGCTGGCAGTCATCCCTCCTCAGTGCATATGCGAGGTTCTTCATCGATGCCTGCAGCTCATTCTGGTAGACCAACCCAAGGTCCCAATTCTTCTGGTAGTCGTCCTTGGACCCACGACCGTAGGAGTCGATCTTGGGAGCCTTGATCACGCTCAACGTGAACACTTTCCCCCAGTTTCGTTTCGAACTTGCAGATTCGCCCTAGAAGACATGCCCTAATGACTCGTCGCTGATGAATTCTTTGTACACCTCCCCAACCGGGGTGTTCTGGTGGAATGCAGCTTTGAACGACCGTTCATCGTTGTCCTCGGCCACGCCTAGTGCGAGATCCCAGCTGTTCGCGATTGATCTCAACATATCCGCCCCTTCCATGCAGTACTTGGTTACGTTGAGCACCTCGGGGTTCTTCGCCAGCATCGTTGCCTCACCGCAAAGTTGGTTCAGCGCCGACACGATCTTCTTTCCCTTGCTGCAGAATTCCCTCCATCCAAGCATACATTCGTCGGCAGAAAGCTGTCCGAAAACTTTGCTGATGACCTCTAAGGCAACCCTCAGGTCGAACCTTGCTGTCTAAGTCATGAGATTCCTCGGAAACACTTCTTGGCACCCGCTTTTCAGTATGGGGGCCCTGGGAGGCCAGTTTCATTGCAGAATGCAAACTTCTCCGAAGTGACGGCTTGGAAAATGAGCTCAAGGTGGAGGGAGAGTATGCTTCGGAAAAAACAATGAGGGATCACTGGGGATGGACTGAGCCCTTAGGATGCATGTATTCACCTCGCTTTTGTGTTTCCACGTGTATGTCTGGCCGTTTCTGCCTCCTAAAGGATCCGCATTGCTGCGGTCAAGAAGGCTGCCCGGCAAGATCCAGCGCGCTTGAATGAGCAGAAGGGTTTCCGCTCAGGGGTTTTGAAGCACACCAGTGTCTATCGCGTGCGCTGCGCAGGCGAGACAAGTATGAAAAAATCACTCTTTTCTGGGCCGAGACAGCAGTGAGGGGCTCGCAGACGTTTCCCGCCTGCGCTTAAAAAGGCTTTCATGTGTCAACGAGTTTCCGAAACAACCTTTAGCTCCCCCAGCGCGTCCTATCTTTATGCTCGAGCTGAGGCACAGAAGTTCTGTTCAGATGAACAGAAGAGTTGGGTGGGAGGAGCAAGGGGGTGCTCAAGATTTCGCAGCCCCGTCCTGCCTTCCACCGTCGCGATTGCATCGGCCTGGCACGGAGGAAGCGGTTGATCAGGACTCTCCCCAAAAGGATGCCGCAAGGGACACGAAGTCAAAAACAAAGAAGAGGAAAGCGACAGACAAATCGTCAAGCGTTGAGGCTTCAGGCGGGGCGCTAACAAAACCACAAATGACTGTGGAAGCGTTGGGGTTTCGTTTCGGGACATTCACCAACACCGCGAACGATTGCGACACCTCCGAAATAGAGGTGTCCCTTTGACCTCGCTTGACAATTTCAAAAGGCTGCCCTCCTAAAAAACAGACCTGTTAGTTGTCCCTAAGTTTTTGTTCTCCGAGGCTTTCCCAAAAGAGTGGAATGTTTGACGTATAGTGGCAACACACCACCAAGAACCACGCCTGGCCTCGTTGTCGCGTGTTTCCCGCCACGAATGACCTGGTAAGGGCTGGTTTTCACACAGGGGAACAAATATTCTGGGCGAGGTTGGCGCCGGTGCTCGTTGAGGTTTGGGGAGAACCATAAACCAAGAACTTTCACTTTCCCCATCCTGTTGCACTTTGTTTGGGGAAACAAACAAACCCAAATACTTGTCTGACTAGTTGTTTCCATTTTGCTTGGGGAAAACGATGGAACCCAAGCACTTGTCCCATTAGTTGTTTCCACTTGGTTTGGGGGAAACGAACAAACCAAGCACTTGTCCGATTTGTGTTTCACTTCTTTGTGGAAAACAACTGAATCAAGGCTTTCCATTGATTTTAGGTTTGTTTGAGAAGTCTTGTGGATTTTTGTGGGACCAAAGTGAAAGAAGAGCCACATCAACATTGTCTGCCCTGAAGATGATGATGATGAGCAAAGCGGCTTCAGTGAAACCGGCATTACCAAGAGCGAGGATGAGGCCAATGAAATGGCCCAGCAACAAAGGAAAAAGGCTGGGCTCCC
The DNA here is from genome assembly GCA_963377175.1 of Effrenium voratum. Classification (NCBI taxonomy): domain Eukaryota; class Dinophyceae; order Suessiales; family Symbiodiniaceae; genus Effrenium; species Effrenium voratum. The sequence continues at coordinate 256,886 of CAUJNA010000857.1, forward strand.
TGAAGTTGATTTGGAGCACATGCCATCCTCGAGCGCACCCAAAATGCTGTCCTTTTCCTGCACTATTTTTTGTGCCACTGCTTCACACGTGCCACGTGTTGACGCTAAACTCAAACAGCAGCCACCCTGTTTGCGGCCCAAGGACTTGCTTGACCAAAAGAATGAAGAAACTTCAGGAAATGGCGGATCGGCTTGGGCAAGCTCAGACGCTCACGGACCTTCAATCACGGCTCCTTGCGCCAAAACTCGACCCCGATTTGTCAGAGTTTTTCACACCTGTTTTTCGAGAGTCGCCTAGAATGCACCAAGTATCAACACCACAAGGTTGAATCCGCTTTTTGCGAGAGTCGCACACCCTTCCCTATAACATGTTTTCACTCAGTTTGTGCAGTATGAACACCTAGAAGTTGAGTCCGTTTTTTAAGAAGTCGCACGCCCTTCCCTGCGTTGTTGTTTTACCAGCCTGGACCCCCCAACTCGTTTATTCGGGGTCTCCTGGATCTGGAGGTCAGGTTTTGAAGGTGCCTCTTGTTCTGTGCAAGCTTGTCTGCAACTGTGGTCCCCTGATCCGGTCTGAAAAAAAATGAAACGTACATTTCCGAGTAAGGAATTTAAGTAGCGGGAGTTGAGGTCATGCTTGGTTGTTTTTAGTTGCGGGTTTTGGATCACACACAGGGACCTTTTTGGAGTGGGAGAGAGAGAGAGAGAGAGAGAGAGAGAGAGAGAGAGAGAGAGCGAGAGAGAGAGAGAGAGAGAGAGAGAGAGAGAGAGAGAGAGAGAGAGAGAGAGAGAAGAGAGAGAGAGAGAGAGAGAGAGAGAGAGAAGAGAGAAGAGAGAAGAGAGAAGCGAGAGAGAGCGAGAGTAGCACAGCTCCCGAGCTCTGGCTCGAAAGTCACAACTTTGTAGCGCAGCCGTAGTAAAGGAAACGTGCTCCCGAGCTCTGGCTCGAAAGTCGCAACTTTGTAGCACAGCCGTAGTAAAGGACACGTGGTCGCGGAGCTCTGGCTCGAAAGTCGCAACTTTGGAGTGCAAGCGTAGTAAAGGAAACGTGCTCCCGGGTCCCCCTAATGGGGCTGGATTTGAGTACGGGCAGGAAAATACCTACTTTAGAATCGGTTTAGCATCGGCTATTCTAACAGTAGTATTCCCGGATTTGCGATATTGAAAAAGCAGTAGCGATGGTCAAAAAGCAGTAGACATGATGAACAACCAGGAGCAGCAAAACTAACCTATCACATGCAGAAATGCTCAGGACTGTTTTCGGTGGACAACAAAGCTGGTGGTGCAAATAAGCGCGCCAAGCTCCGCCCTTTATTCCTTACGAGCAGAAGGCAAACTCACCATTCGAAGGTTGCGGTTCTTTTTCAAGGAGCACAATGTTCATTTTCAGGAGCGGCGGCCATGAAATCCTGGAGGATCAGTTCTCCGTGTTTTTTCTAGTAGGCTTCTCAAAAAGCAGTAGTCTCCGGAAACTCTGTGTGTTCGCAGGAAGTATGAACACAAACAAGTTGAACCCGTTCTCTAGTGTGTGCGGCATCAGTGACAACCTGCCATGTGCTTGTATGCTAAGTATGGGCACCAAACTCCGGGACACGCTGGCCTCATTGGAAGAAGTGTCGCAAAGCATTGGGGACCTCTACACGACGGGAGTTGTGGACGGCTTCACCAAGGAGCTTGAAACTCAGTTGGTTTCCACGAGATTGGGACATAGCACAAACTCCTTCAATGCGCCTAGGTCCGAGGAGTCAATGCGGCAGTATTTCCACAGGGCCCAAACCAGGACTGCTGTTTTGAAAACCAATGGTGCACAGCTACTTGCTTTTGTGGCTGCAGGGCAATGGAGGCTCTCAGTCTGGAAACCCGGGCAAGGCTGGGACACACCCGCCCTTTGTAATGGAACAGAGGGGACCTTGCTCCTTTTTCCACAAGCCCAGTGACAAAACGGAACGGGGAATCTATTGGGGTTGGGGGCTGAAGGGACCCATCTCTTTAGACCAAAAGAAGTTACTTGTTTCTGAAAAGACTGATGGGCGAAATAATGGTCAAACAAACTCGGAGTAAAAGTCAACAGTTTTGACACGCCCCCGACCCCGGTCTTCCAGGCCGACCTTGCCTGCCGTGAACGCGAAGAAGCCAGCGCCTAAAAGGCGTGTCAGTGCTGGGGCAAAGACTGCAGCGGCCAAGCCAAAGGCTGGTCAATCCAAGCTGAAGAAGCGTGCGAAGCCAGCCGACAAGGCTGACAAATGAATGATTTTGATTTTGCTTCGTTTTGGACAGGGGCAGCAGTTCAGTGAATTGAACACACCTCACTTTATGCTTGCAACTAGCAGTTAGACTTTGAGTTGGTGCCCTTACCAAGTCCATCCTGCGGAAGGAGCCCTGGCCAGCGCAAACAGTTTCGTGTGAAGCTTAATTGGCTTCAGACATGGGGGCCGGCTGCATGGCAGTTGGCTTGGGGGATCAAAAGGCGCGAGCCTTGCCGGCTAGAAAAGTCAACTGGTTGTCTATGGCACCTTTTTTGTCCCGCCATAAAGACAGGTAACTTCCAAGAGCGTGAGTAGTTTTGACTTTGCACTGCTGGGGATGCTCTGCAAATTCTTAACGGCCAGGCCTTGCTGAAGAAGCAGAGCAGGCGCAAGCTGGGCCATTTGGTTTAGCCTACGCAGAGGGCCTTGCCGATGCAGCCTTGTTCTTAGACTTGCTGACTGACCACTCTGAGAGCTGAGAGTCCAACCCGAACAATGTAATTTGTTGGTGTTGGAGGAAAGCCCTCTCGGCCTTGCCTGGCATGGCAGTTGGGAGTTTTGGCAATGGGTGGCACCATCTGCGAACAATGAGGATGCTCTTGAGTTCAGCGACCAAGCCTTGTCATCCTGGAATTGGGCATGTGTCAAATGTCAGAATGAGGGTCCCGCAGCGATTGGCGCCCTTTAAAACCTGGTTTTGGAAGGGTACCGTCTCAAGCACTCATTGAAACCAGGGTGTGTCTAATGGTGGGGGGCCATGAAAAGGTGCCCCATAATAAAATAAAAAAACACGGACCATGTGAAACCTTGTCCCGGCAACGTGTGTCAAAATAGGGACCCTCAAGACTCAAAACTGTTGTTGCTTCTGGTTAAAACTGGCTCAAAAAGGGAACCCTCAATGGCACGGGCCCAATTGAAATCTTGTCGCAAGGTGTGTCGATCGCTGTTTTCAAAACCCAGGACCTGGAAACCTTCGCCAGGTGTGTCAAAGTAGGGGGAGCCCAACGAGGAATCATTTGAAGCTTCTTCCCAAATCAAAATGGTTTTTGGTCCTCCTCAAAACCCATTTGAAGCTTTTTCTCCACACAGTGGTGGTTGACCCAACTCCAAACCGCCAAAGAAACGGACCACTTGGAACCACGATCCAAGGTGCCCGCTGACACCTTGGAGAAGATGAGGCACGGCTCCTTGGAGGAGCGTTGGGGAGCTCACCCAGCAAACAAGAAGAAGAAGTACAGCAACGCGTCAAGGGATGCCCACCGACATCTGAAACGTTTGGGTGTGGGGTGGAAAGTCAAGCAGAGCACCTATGTGATGCAGACTGAGGATGGCCCGATGAATGTGCCTTACTTGGAGCCTCGTTCTTTGCTCCAATACATCATGGAGAAAGCTCCGGAAGTTTGCTGGGGTGGATTTGACAACCAAGTGGAGGGCGTCCGCTCTCTGGAGCTTTTCTGGAGGTGCTATGAAAAAGCACACCCCGAGCATGAGGTTTTTCGTAGTGAGCACGCAGGCTCTCTTGGGTACGTTGTTCCCCTCATCGTCCATGGCGACGAAGGTAAAGGACTTCGCCGGGCCAATGTTGCTGTGGTCTCTTTGGAGGCGGCTGTCGGAATCCACACTGTCTTGAACAAACAGTCAAGGCGGGGATATGGCACTTGCCAGAGCTGCGCTCCGCAGGTGCAACTGGGAAACTCGATGTTCTACAAAGATAGGCACAACACACTTCCGGCTTCGAGCCAGTGCACCAACATGACTGGGCACTCCTTCCTTCAACACTGGCCTTTGTGGCTTGTGCCGGCCACGCTCAACCGAGACTACGACCCCTTGATCTCCCAGCTCATGGACCTGACTGTGGACAGTTTGAGGTCTTTGTTCTTCGAGGGGGTGCGAGTTGGACACACCACCTGGGCGTTCGCCATCGTAGGCCAAAAGGGAGACCTTAAGTGGCTGAAAAAGGTTGGGAAACTCATCAGGGGCTACGAGAACAAGGGCCGGGTTCGAGATCGCGCGATGTGCTGCTCTTGCCTTGCTGGGTCAAATGCCCGGCTGGCCTACGAGGATTTCTCGGACGACCCAGCCTGGAAGGCGACGATGTGGTCGTCCAGGCCTTGGAGCCATGCCAACTCACCGTGCTTGGCGCGGCTTCCATTTGACCAGGGGGTCCCAGAAAAAATCCTGAAGATCGACGTCTTCCACACCTGCAAGGTGGGGGTCTTCAGGGATTTTGTGGGCTCGTCCGTCATGTGGCTTGTGCAACACAGCTACTTCGGCAATGTTGGCGATGTGGCTGCAAAACTGGGGGTAGCCTTTGGGTCCTTCAAGCTGTTCTGCCACGCGAACCACAAAACCATGTCCCTCAGGTCCTTTACGAAAAGCTTCATGAACTACAAGAGCAGTCGGAGCTTCCCGTGGAGTAATTCCAAAGGCTCAGACACGATGCTGATGTTGCAGTGGCTGAGGACACTTTCGGCAACCCAGCAGTTCGACTTGCAGGACCCCACCCACGGCGTCATGTTTGAGGTTATGTATCAAACAGCATGCTCTGCAATCAGATTCTTCGAGGTCCAGAACACACATGGAATCTGGCTTCAGAAAGACTGCGCCACTGTCTTGCAGGAGCAAGCGTCTGGGTTCTTGCGAGGCTTTGCTTGGTTGGCCGCTCAGACTCTGCGTTCTGAATTCAATGGATGGGGCCTCAAGCCAAAGCTTCATTATCTGAAGCACGTTCAGTTGGAACTTCTGGATGCTGCTCGAGCCAACCATTCGTTCATCCTCAATCCAATGCTGTTTGGATGCGAACAGAACGAGGACCTTATTGGAAGGGTTTGTACCCTATCCAGAAAAGTCAGCAGTCGCCTAATGCAACAACGGGTACTTGAGTGCTTTCTAGTCAAGGCTGGCATACTCCTGAAGCGTTTCAGGCAACGGCGTGGTTGACGCTGGACACTGTGCTAAGCCCAAGGCCGAGACAGGCTTTGGATCCGCACAGCGGGCCCAACCACGCCAACTGTGTTGAAGTGTGCAGCTTTTTTCCTTCAAGAGAGGTTACCGTTCAACTGACATTGCGATTTGCAATGCTTCTGTGGTGCTGTTGGGCTTTGCTGTGAATTGCGCATCATTGCGCGCAACCTGGGAGAGCGGCGAAGGCCGGCAAAAAGAAGGCGGCGATCCTGTCTTCCATGCTACCCCCCCCCCTTTCTTCAAGTGAAACAGGTGCCATTGACGACCTTTTTTTTTTGAAACAACGTTTTTTTGTGGGACCGGCGACAATTATTGCTGTTTCAGCAAACGGCGCTTTTTTCGCAACACGGAAGTTCCAGGTATGGGTCCATTGTTGGGAAGCCGAACACGTGCTGCATCTAAGGGAGTATTCAGCGAGGTTTGCAAGAGCCATCGCTTGCATGGTGCCGGACATGAAGCGCAAGCCACCTAACTTCCTCGGACACGCCCCTCGTCTAGCATCCTGGACCCCCCCAACTCCGGATTTTTACCAGGCTGACGCCTTACTGCCGCCGACCCCCAAGCACTATTCCTCTTGGGCTCAACTGGCAAAGCAGGCTTGGCGGGGTGTCCGCGAGGGCCGGCATGGTCTAATTTTGCGAGGTGCGAACTGTCGACTTTTCGCTTACAAATTTATTGGAAAATCAGGCTTGGCTCGCGCGGCGGGGTGGCCGGGGCGGTTGGGATGGTCGGGCTGGCTGGAGGGTTAGGGGGTCCGGGAGGGGCGCGTGGTGAGATAGAGGAGTCGAGCCGCGAATCCCCAGACGCGCCCAGCGCCACCAAGAGCAAGCCCCAACACCAGCAGCTGGCCCTAGGCTGTCCCAGAACCGGTCCCAGGACCAAACAAACCTCCAGCCCCCAATTCTTGGAAAATGAGGTGTTTCCCGCGTGGCGCATAGAACAAGAGTTGTAAACCACGCCGGTCCTTTCCTGGGTGTGAGTATAAAAATGCTAATAGCAGGAGGGCTCGGCGGATTCTTTAGTGAAACTTATCCTCCGTGTTTTCTGTCTCAGCGCTTTTGGGAAAGTAGTACTTTTAGTAGGTCTGGTTGCGATGATCAAAAAGCAGTAGACATGATGAAAACCAGGAGCAGAAAAACTAATCAATCACACGCAGAAATGCTCAGGACTTTTTGCGGTGCTCGCCAACAAAGCTGGTGTGCAAATAAGCGCGCCATAACTCCGCCCTTTTTTCTCTACGAGCAGAAGAAAAACCTCAGCGTTCGAAGGTTGCGGTTCTTGAAAACACATGTTAATTTTCAGGAGCGACGGCCCTGAAATCCAGGAGAATCAGTTCTCCGTGTTTTTTCTTGGAGACTTCTCAAAAAGCAGTAGTCTCTGGAAACTCTGTGTTCTTTCTCTGAGAACAAGGGCTCAGGATTATGAAATCTGCCTTCCACGCACTCTGAGGTCGACACAAGCACCCCGCTGTCAGAGGCGATCGCTTCTCTGGCCTGGAGCGAGTGGGAGGAAGCGGGGCTTGGCGGCGCTCTCGAGTACATCAGGGGAAGCCGCATGCTTGTCATCCCGCCTGGGTGGAGAGGCCAAGGCCTTTTCTGAAGGGTGCTTGTTGCAGTTCTTGCACGGCCCTGTGGGTCCTAAATTGGCTCACCGAACCTCATGACTCATAACGTTCATCAACACAAGTGCCAACTGTCTAGTCTTGCTCTTGTTGTGGTTGGCAGGGTTTCTCAAGCTGATCAAGAGACCAATTGTTTGGGTGGGGTCCCACTTTTTTGTTCTGTCACTGGCTGAAGGGATGTCAGGGGCTTTGGGTGGGGTTTGACAGTTTAGGAGGCTTCAGGAGGTTTCATGAACCTTGATGTAATTTCAGGAGGGTTCAGGAGAACCGAAAAAGCGTAATTTGCCGTCGAAAAAGCGTAATTTCCCGTCGAAAAAGCGTAATTTCAGCGAGTGCAAAACATGCTGTGCCAGAACGCCCTGAGTCAACAAGGAAGTTTCCACAGGGTCTGCTTTGATTAATTCGGACTCTTAGCCCAGGAGTAGGCTGCAGTTGCTGACGTTGAAGCAGGAAAACAAGCTGACACACCCTCGTGCACATGCGTTTGCTTTTGTAGCACCTGAGAGCTTGCCTTGGAAGCGGGCTGGGCAACACTTGGAAAATCTTCTTCGCTCAGCTCAAGCCAAGCCTTGGTGCCGACTGTGGTTGTAGCCAAGCCCATGGAGGGTTTGCGAAGCTTTGTTTGGTCTAGCGAAACATTACAGGAAGGTATGTCTTCAGTCTCCAAGCAGCCTGCGACCCTTTTTGCGAAAACGGAGGAGGACTTGGAGCTTCAGAAAGAGTTGCAAGTTTCTCGGTAGCCTTTAGGTGCCTTTTCGAAACAACTTGGAACTTAAATCTTCAACCAGCCTTTTCGTAATCTACCCACGCTGAGGCTTTGCAGGGGGCGCTGAAACACATGGGCGGACTGGGGTGCCCCGCTGTCGAACCGCAACTCCACGATCAAGATGGCGCAGATCCTGAGGATCACCTTGGGCCTGGGCAGCAAGGTGAAGGCTTGCCTGATGGGCAAGGGTGTGATTCTTTTCTCCCGGAAGATGTCACGGAAGATGAGATTGCTGGGATTGCTGATGACGATTTGCAGGTCCTATTTCAACATTTGGCAACTGGACAGTCCAATGAGTTATGAGATTGGCGTTTGCAAGTTACTTTCCAGAGCAAGCTACTGCCCCCTAGTTTCGTTTCGAACTTGCAGATTGCCCTAGGTGACCCAAGAGGTGTCGGTCAAGCAGGAGCCCGAATGCCTGGAACAAGGTGGTGCTCCACATGTGCCCAGTCCAGAGACTCCCGTCAGCCACGTTCCTGAACACCCTGACGACCCTTACGCGCTCAGTGCAGAGTTTGTTGAGAGCCCCAACCTTGAAAGCGTTTCGCTGGTACCACCCACAATCCTAGAGGATGAGCCCGCTCTTGACTTGCCCCCCTCGTTTCAGCCGCCAAGTGAAGCAATTGAAACCGTGCAGTCATCCGTAAGTGAAGACCAAACTGTACCTGCTTCGGAGCAGGAGGTGGTCGCTGAACGCATCGCAAAAGATGCCCACCAACTTGCAACGGCAACGCAGTCCCCCAAGCCGCTCGGACATGCTGCCCCCCGCCTGGAGCCGCAGGCGCTTGTACCAGATTTGAGCTTGCAACAGGCTGTCCCTGTTGCCACGCCTTGCCGGAACCGCAGCGACATGGAGTCAGGTGTCAACATCCCAGCGTTGGATGACAAGTCAGCCGAACAACCAGCCCCGGGTGTCCTTCGAGTCAGTAAGGAAGCGATCGAAGCACGCTTGCGAAGACTAATGGCGCCCAGGGTAAATGGAGGGTACCTTGTGAGTGAAGCAATCGTGAAGAAATGGAAGTCAAAGGGAAAAGCCCGGGAATCCATCGAGAAGATCTTCCAATCAGTTGGATTTGACAAGGAAAGGGTTGGCGAACAACAAATTGTCTTCCCACCAAACCCCTTCGTTTGTTCAAACGGGTTTGTTCAAACGGAACCACCCCTTTGGACCTTGCCTGGAAAAGGTGATGCTTGGACACGTGGCCTGCAATTGATTCGCATTTGTGCACATTGTCAGGTCGAACCTTGCTGTCTAAGTCATGAGTTTCCTCGGAAACACTTCTTGGCACCCGCTTTTCAGTATGGGGGCCCTGGGAGGCCAGTTTCATTGCAGAATGCAAACTTCTCCGAAGTGACGGCTTGGAAAATGAGCTCAAGGTGGAGGGAGAGTATGCTTCGGAAAAAACAATGAGGGATCACTGGGGATGGACTGAGCCCTTAGGATGCATGTATTCACCTCGCTTTTGTGTTTCCACGTGTATGTCTGGCCGTTTCTGCCTCCTAAAGGATCCGCATTGCTGCGGTCAAGAAGGCTGCCCGGCAAGATCCAGCGCGCTTGATGAGGCAGAAGGGTTTCCGCTCAGGGGTTTTGAAGCACACCAGTGTCTATCGCGTGCGCTGCGCAGGCGAGACAAGTATGAAAAAATCACTCTTTTCTGGGCCGAGACAGCAGTGAGGGGCTCGCAGACGTTTCCCGCCTGCGCTTAAAAAGGCTTTCATGTGTCAACGAGTTTCCGAAACAACCTTTAGCTCCCCCAGCGCGTCCTATCTTTATGCTCGAGCTGAGGCACAGAAGTTCTGTTCAGATGAACAGAAGAGTTGGGTGGGAGGAGCAAGGGGGTGCTCAAGATTTCGCAGCCCCGTCCTGCCTTCCACCGTCGCGATTGCATCGGCCTGGCACGGAGGAAGCGGTTGATCAGGACTCTCCCCAAAAGGATGCCGCAAGGGACACGAAGTCAAAAACAAAGAAGAGGAAAGCGACAGACAAATCGTCAAGCGTTGAGGCTTCAGGCGGGGCGCTAACAAAACCACAAATGACTGTGGAAGCGTTGGGGTTTCGTTTCGGGACATTCACCAACACCGCGAACGATTGCGACACCTCCGAAATAGAGGTGTCCCTTTGACCTCGCTTGACAATTTCAAAAGGCTGCCCTCCTAAAAAACAGACCTGTTAGTTGTCCCTAAGTTTTTGTTCTCCGAGGCTTTCCCAAAAGAGTGGAATGTTTGACGTATAGTGGCAACACACCACCAAGAACCACGCCTGGCCTCGTTGTCGCGTGTTTCCCGCCACGAATGACCTGGTAAGGGCTGGTTTTCACACAGGGGAACAAATATTCTGGGCGAGGTTGGCGCCGGTGCTCGTTGAGGTTTGGGGAGAACCATAAACCAAGAACTTTCACTTTCCCCATCCTGTTGCACTTTGTTTGGGGAAACAAACAAACCCAAATACTTGTCTGACTAGTTGTTTCCATTTTGCTTGGGGAAAACGATGGAACCCAAGCACTTGTCCCATTAGTTGTTTCCACTTGGTTTGGGGGAAACGAACAAACCAAGCACTTGTCCGATTTGTGTTTCACTTCTTTGTGGAAAACAACTGAATCAAGGCTTTCCATTGATTTTAGGTTTGTTTGAGAAGTCTTGTGGATTTTTGTGGGACCAAAGTGAAAGAAGAGCCACATCAACATTGTCTGCCCTGAAGATGATGATGATGAGCAAAGCGGCTTCAGTGAAACCGGCATTACCAAGAGCGAGGATGAGGCCAATGAAATGGCCCAGCAACAAAGGAAAAAGGCTGGGCTCCCTGAAGTTGATTTGGAGCACATGCCATCCTCGAGCGCACCCAAAATGCTGTCCTTTTCCTGCACTATTTTTTGTGCCACTGCTTCACACGTGCCACGTGTTGACGCTAAACTCAAACAGCAGCCACCCTGTTTGCGGCCCAAGGACTTGCTTGACCAAAAGAATGAAGAAACTTCAGGAAATGGCGGATCGGCTTGGGCAAGCTCAGACGCTCACGGACCTTCAATCACGGCTCCTTGCGCCAAAACTCGACCCCGATTTGTCAGAGTTTTTCACACCTGTTTTTCGAGAGTCGCCTAGAATGCACCAAGTATCAACACCACAAGGTTGAATCCGCTTTTTGCGAGAGTCGCACACCCTTCCCTATAACATGTTTTCACTCAGTTTGTGCAGTATGAACACCTAGAAGTTGAGTCCGTTTTTTAAGAAGTCGCACGCCCTTCCCTGCGTTGTTGTTTTACCAGCCTGGACCCCCCAACTCGTTTATTCGGGGTCTCCTGGATCTGGAGGTCAGGTTTTGAAGGTGCCTCTTGTTCTGTGCAAGCTTGTCTGCAACTGTGGTCCCCTGATCCGGTCTGAAAAAAAATGAAACGTACATTTCCGAGTAAGGAATTTAAGTAGCGGGAGTTGAGGTCATGCTTGGTTGTTTTTAGTTGCGGGTTTTGGATCACACACAGGGACCTTTTTGGAGTGGGAGAGAGAGAGAGAGAGAGAGAGAGAGAGAGAGAGAGAGAGAGCGAGAGAGAGAGAGAGAGAGAGAGAGAGAGAGAGAGAGAGAAGAGAGGAGAGAGAAGAGAGAAGAGAGAAGAGAGAAGAGAGAAGAGAGAAGAGAGAAGAGAAGCGAGAGAGAGCGAGAGTAGCACAGCTCCCGAGCTCTGGCTCGAAAGTCACAACTTTGTAGCGCAGCCGTAGTAAAGGAAACGTGCTCCCGAGCTCTGGCTCGAAAGTCGCAACTTTGTAGCACAGCCGTAGTAAAGGACACGTGGTCGCGGAGCTCTGGCTCGAAAGTCGCAACTTTGGAGTGCAAGCGTAGTAAAGGAAACGTGCTCCCGGGTCCCCCTAATGGGGCTGGATTTGAGTACGGGCAGGAAAATACCTACTTTAGAATCGGTTTAGCATCGGCTATTCTAACAGTAGTATTCCCGGATTTGCGATATTGAAAAAGCAGTAGCGATGGTCAAAAAGCAGTAGACATGATGAACAACCAGGAGCAGCAAAACTAACCTATCACATGCAGAAATGCTCAGGACTGTTTTCGGTGGACAACAAAGCTGGTGTGCAAATAAGCGCGCCAAGCTCCGCCCTTTATTCCTTACGAGCAGAAGGCAAACTCACCATTCGAAGGTTGCGGTTCTTTTTCAAGGAGCACAATGTTCATTTTCAGGAGCGGCGGCCATGAAATCCTGGAGGATCAGTTCTCCGTGTTTTTTCTAGTAGGCTTCTCAAAAAGCAGTAGTCTCCGGAAACTCTGTGTGTTCGCAGGAAGTATGAACACAAACAAGTTGAACCCGTTCTCTAGTGTGTGCGGCATCAGTGACAACCTGCCATGTGCTTGTATGCTAAGTATGGGCACCAAACTCCGGGACACGCTGGCCTCATTGGAAGAAGTGTCGCAAAGCATTGGGGACCTCTACACGACGGGAGTTGTGGACGGCTTCACCAAGGAGCTTGAAACTCAGTTGGTTTCCACGAGATTGGGACATAGCACAAACTCCTTCAATGCGCCTAGGTCCGAGGAGTCAATGCGGCAGTATTTCCACAGGGCCCAAACCAGGACTGCTGTTTTGAAAACCAATGGTGCACAGCTACTTGCTTTTGTGGCTGCAGGGCAATGGAGGCTCTCAGTCTGGAAACCCGGGCAAGGCTGGGACACACCCGCCCTTTGTAATGGAACAGAGGGGACCTTGCTCCTTTTTCCACAAGCCCAGTGACAAAACGGAACGGGGAATCTATTGGGGTTGGGGGCTGAAGGGACCCATCTCTTTAGACCAAAAGAAGTTACTTGTTTCTGAAAAGACTGATGGGCGAAATAATGGTCAAACAAACTCGGAGTAAAAGTCAACAGTTTTGACACGCCCCCGACCCCGGTCTTCCAGGCCGACCTTGCCTGCCGTGAACGCGAAGAAGCCAGCGCCTAAAAGGCGTGTCAGTGCTGGGGCAAAGACTGCAGCGGCCAAGCCAAAGGCTGGTCAATCCAAGCTGAAGAAGCGTGCGAAGCCAGCCGACAAGGCTGACAAATGAATGATTTTGATTTTGCTTCGTTTTGGACAGGGGCAGCAGTTCAGTGAATTGAACACACCTCACTTTATGCTTGCAACTAGCAGTTAGACTTTGAGTTGGTGCCCTTACCAAGTCCATCCTGCGGAAGGAGCCCTGGCCAGCGCAAACAGTTTCGTGTGAAGCTTAATTGGCTTCAGACATGGGGGCCGGCTGCATGGCAGTTGGCTTGGGGGATCAAAAGGCGCGAGCCTTGCCGGCTAGAAAAGTCAATGGCACCTTTTTTGTCCCGCCATAAAGACAGGTAACTTCCAAGAGCGTGAGTAGTTTTGACTTTGCACTGCTGGGGATGCTCTGCAAATTCTTAACGGCCAGGCCTTGCTGAAGAAGCAGAGCAGGCGCAAGCTGGGCCATTTGGTTTAGCCTACGCAGAGGGCCTTGCCGATGCAGCCTTGTTCTTAGACTTGCTGACTGACCACTCTGAGAGCTGAGAGTCCAACCCGAACAATGTAATTTGTTGGTGTTGGAGGAAAGCCCTCTCGGCCTTGCCTGGCATGGCAGTTGGGAGTTTTGGCAATGGGTGGCACCATCTGCGAACAATGAGGATGCTCTTGAGTTCAGCGACCAAGCCTTGTCATCCTGGAATTGGGCATGTGTCAAATGTCAGAATGAGGGTCCCGCAGCGATTGGCGCCCTTTAAAACCTGGTTTTGGAAGGGTACCGTCTCAAGCACTCATTGAAACCAGGGTGTGTCTAATGGTGGGGGGCCATGAAAAGGTGCCCCATAATAAAATAAAAAAACACGGACCATGTGAAACCTTGTCCCGGCAACGTGTGTCAAAATAGGGACCCTCAAGACTCAAAACTGTTGTTGCTTCTGGTTAAAACTGGCTCAAAAAGGGAACCCTCAATGGCACGGGCCCAATTGAAATCTTGTCGCAAGGTGTGTCGATCGCTGTTTTCAAAACCCAGGACCTGGAAACCTTCGCCAGGTGTGTCAAAGTAGGGGGAGCCCAACGAGGAATCATTTGAAGCTTCTTCCCAAATCAAAATGGTTTTTGGTCCTCCTCAAAACCCATTTGAAGCTTTTTCTCCACACAGTGGTGGTTGACCCAACTCCAAACCGCCAAAGAAACGGACCACTTGGAACCACGATCCAAGGTGCCCGCTGACACCTTGGAGAAGATGAGGCACGGCTCCTTGGAGGAGCGTTGGGGAGCTCACCCAGCAAACAAGAAGAAGAAGTACAGCAACGCGTCAAGGGATGCCCACCGACATCTGAAACGTTTGGGTGTGGGGTGGAAAGTCAAGCAGAGCACCTATGTGATGCAGACTGAGGATGGCCCGATGAATGTGCCTTACTTGGAGCCTCGTTCTTTGCTCCAATACATCATGGAGAAAGCTCCGGAAGTTTGCTGGGGTGGATTTGACAACCAAGTGGAGGGCGTCCGCTCTCTGGAGCTTTTCTGGAGGTGCTATGAAAAAGCACACCCCGAGCATGAGGTTTTTCGTAGTGAGCACGCAGGCTCTCTTGGGTACGTTGTTCCCCTCATCGTCCATGGCGACGAAGGTAAAGGACTTCGCCGGGCCAATGTTGCTGTGGTCTCTTTGGAGGCGGCTGTCGGAATCCACACTGTCTTGAACAAACAGTCAAGGCGGGGATATGGCACTTGCCAGAGCTGCGCTCCGCAGGTGCAACTGGGAAACTCGATGTTCTACAAAGATAGGCACAACACACTTCCGGCTTCGAGCCAGTGCACCAACATGACTGGGCACTCCTTCCTTCAACACTGGCCTTTGTGGCTTGTGCCGGCCACGCTCAACCGAGACTACGACCCCTTGATCTCCCAGCTCATGGACCTGACTGTGGACAGTTTGAGGTCTTTGTTCTTCGAGGGGGTGCGAGTTGGACACACCACCTGGGCGTTCGCCATCGTAGGCCAAAAGGGAGACCTTAAGTGGCTGAAAAAGGTTGGGAAACTCATCAGGGGCTACGAGAACAAGGGCCGGGTTCGAGATCGCGCGATGTGCTGCTCTTGCCTTGCTGGGTCAAATGCCCGGCTGGCCTACGAGGATTTCTCGGACGACCCAGCCTGGAAGGCGACGATGTGGTCGTCCAGGCCTTGGAGCCATGCCAACTCACCGTGCTTGGCGCGGCTTCCATTTGACCAGGGGGTCCCAGAAAAAATCCTGAAGATCGACGTCTTCCACACCTGCAAGGTGGGGGTCTTCAGGGATTTTGTGGGCTCGTCCGTCATGTGGCTTGTGCAACACAGCTACTTCGGCAATGTTGGCGATGTGGCTGCAAAACTGGGGGTAGCCTTTGGGTCCTTCAAGCTGTTCTGCCACGCGAACCACAAAACCATGTCCCTCAGGTCCTTTACGAAAAGCTTCATGAACTACAAGAGCAGTCGGAGCTTCCCGTGGAGTAATTCCAAAGGCTCAGACACGATGCTGATGTTGCAGTGGCTGAGGACACTTTCGGCAACCCAGCAGTTCGACTTGCAGGACCCCACCCACGGCGTCATGTTTGAGGTTATGTATCAAACAGCATGCTCTGCAATCAGATTCTTCGAGGTCCAGAACACACATGGAATCTGGCTTCAGAAAGACTGCGCCACTGTCTTGCAGGAGCAAGCGTCTGGGTTCTTGCGAGGCTTTGCTTGGTTGGCCGCTCAGACTCTGCGTTCTGAATTCAATGGATGGGGCCTCAAGCCAAAGCTTCATTATCTGAAGCACGTTCAGTTGGAACTTCTGGATGCTGCTCGAGCCAACCATTCGTTCATCCTCAATCCAATGCTGTTTGGATGCGAACAGAACGAGGACCTTATTGGAAGGGTTTGTACCCTATCCAGAAAAGTCAGCAGTCGCCTAATGCAACAACGGGTACTTGAGTGCTTTCTAGTCAAGGCTGGCATACTCCTGAAGCGTTTCAGGCAACGGCGTGGTTGACGCTGGACACTGTGCTAAGCCCAAGGCCGAGACAGGCTTTGGATCCGCACAGCGGGCCCAACCACGCCAACTGTGTTGAAGTGTGCAGCTTTTTTCCTTCAAGAGAGGTTACCGTTCAACTGACATTGCGATTTGCAATGCTTCTGTGGTGCTGTTGGGCTTTGCTGTGAATTGCGCATCATTGCGCGCAACCTGGGAGAGCGGCGAAGGCCGGCAAAAAGAAGGCGGCGATCCTGTCTTCCATGCTACCCCCCTCCCTTTCTTCAAGTGAAACAGGTGCCATTGACGACCTTTTTTTTTTGAAACAACGTTTTTTTGTGGGACCGGCGACAATTATTGCTGTTTCAGCAAACGGCGCTTTTTTCGCAACACGGAAGTTCCAGGTATTGCTGTGGCTCAAACAACCGGTACCAAAATGGAACCCTGGTAAGTGAAAACATGGACCAAAACCTGCGTAACCCCTCCTGTTTAATTTTGAGCCACACCCATATTGCCATTTTCCGATCTGCCAGCCCTTCCGCAAAGCTTCTGCGTGAGCCGTTGCTTCCGTGGGCATGTTGAAGCTGTTTTTGCTGCCGCCGCCACAGTCTTCTTCGGGGATTCAGCAAACAAAGAAGCTACGCACGAGTCGCACGAGCAGATGCCAGGACAAACAAATCCCGCGCTGCTCCTCGGGTTCCAGCAATCCCTGGCCCATCTGCGAAAAATCGGAGCTCAACCAACATGCGGTACGTCCCACAGCCTTTATGTTCCACAAATGCCACGCGATGCTAAGCTTTCTCCAGATAAACACCCACCAACTCTCTCGGGTAGCAAACTGCCGAGTTGTTCTCCATCCCTGTTCGAGGGTTCTGGGCTGACAAGCTGCAAACCGTGCTCTCCATGGAGACCATAACGCGCTTTTAAGCGCACGCGCTACGCCGCTACTTGGGGCAACAAGCGACGTGTGGCTGGCAGCAGGCTCCAATTCACTGCACATTAGAGCAAGAAAAGGCCATGCCTGGGCAATGGAATGCCATCGTCCTTGGATGATGGAACAATCCTTTTGCTCGCGGTTCCCCCACCTGAAATGTCCACCACCGACTCTCAAAACTGCAGCCAACATACTCATACAACCCAAACTAACACAAGATTTCCCGAGGCAAATGGCCGTTGCTTCCCTGACCAGACCTGGGTGGCCGGGCATCCCAAAGCTTACTTTCTTGTAGGATGTCGCCGGCGTGTTCTGTGACCGCAGCATGCGCATGAAGTCATCAAAGGTCACCTGGGCTGCTTGCGGAAAATTTCTGAAGGTTGAGCTGGCGCGTTGCTTCCAACTCCCAACCAGCAACAACCCCAGCTAGGTCCTCCAGTAGAGAGGTCAGAATAAGGGAACCAACTTTTTTCCTGTAGTCTATTTTAGCAGGGGAACCCTCCCAACCAAAAAAGTTGGTAAAAGGACTGGGGGGGCCTAGTTCCAACAACCCCGGGCACAACTGCAGCTCAAGCCCCAAACCCAACTCAAATCGCGCCTCAATCCAAGCAACACATGCCTAAATGGTTGACTAAACACATACCAATTCCACCGAAAACTAACCCCAAGATTGAGTCCAACTGTGTGCGCAACAGCTCCATTCAAAGTTGCCCAGCTCTTCCAATCTGCCTGTCCGCCAAGCAAGCAAGCAAGCAAGCAAGCAAGCAAGCAAGCAAGCAAGCAAGCAAGCAAGCAAGCAAGCAAGCAACCAACGGTCCGGTACAACCGGGCCAATAGAAGATACCGGCTCATGTTTTTGGCGAGTGAGACAAAAAAGGCATCCAAGTCACAAGGCCGTCGCCGTCCACATCCATACGAGCAAAATAGGCCCAAGCACTCCTGAACCAAGGAAAAGATTCGTCCAACTTTTCCACCAAGATTTCTGGGGAATGCTTTATATATATATATATATTATATTATATGGTTGTGGCTCAAAAAACCCGGTACCAACATGGCTTGCCCTGGTAAGTGGAAACATGGACCAAAACTTGTGCCACCCCCATATATATATATATATATCCTTTCTCTGCCTGCCTGATTCTGGGTGTTTCACGGAAATGAAGCTCACCCGGCCGGCGCTTTCAGCCCAAGACCAGCCAGTGGACTGGCCAAATCGCTTGAGCAACGTAGCTAGGTCCAGTAGAGAGGTTAGGGTTCAGGGTACCCTTCTTTTCTTTGGTCTATCCCAGAGGGTCCAAGTACCTTCTTAGATTCTAAGGGTGTCCTTAGACCCTTTTGACCCCCCAAAAGCCATCCTCACAAGGTGCTTGGACCCTCTGGGTATTTTAGTGGGGGAACCCTCCCAACCAAAAACGGGGTGAGAAAGGGCACCTAGCTGGGGGACCTAGGTAGCAATACAAAAAACCGACGTCCTGCAGTTCGGAACCTCTAAGAGCAGGTCCGGGTCTTGCAGGACGTGCTGCAGGTCTGGAAAAGTGATCCTCAGGCACTGCCAACATATGGCCGTGGGTCAGCACCGTTTTGGGATCCCATTTTGGGGTAGGTGAATTCACCACCCATTTGAGAACCTATTTTAGTGGGGATTGGGATGTTCACCGGGGGTACGGGCTTGTGACCCCATGGCCATATCGAAGCGGTGCCACTGCACCCAAATCGGTGGAAAAGCCGCAGTTGGTCACCTTGAGTTTCATCACAATTCCGCTTCCCTCCTGGTCAAAGGGAAGTGTGTCCGGCACTGCTCCGCGGATGACCACAAATCATCTTTGGGTCATTCAAACAACGCCAAGCGATTTGTGCAGCTTTAAAATCAGGCACAAACGGACAACTGGGCTCTACTAAGTACGACATTTGGACCGCGCACTGTTCAATTGTATCCCAAGCGAGGCAACCGTGAGTTCTCGCTTTTCTACCTCTTGGCTAAAATCAACAGCCCATGAACCAAGCGTGCCCGTGGATTGACGTGCTCCTGCCTTTTGACTCGTCACCTAGTATACGTCCAATCAAACCTTGGGAACCGAGTTGCTGAGTGGTTAGAACCGATTCCAATGACGACACTAGGCTTTGGTTTCCGGGGGTGCGATCCAGCTATAGTGGAGACGTTGAAAGGGCGATCCTCATTTTTTGTTGGATCTAAACAAGGGTGAATCCAGAAACAAAGTGCACTACTTATCAATATCAACGCAACTGCGCAAACTACTCACTGGCCATGTTATCCACGCCCAATGTCACATGCCAGTCCGTTTGCATCACAAAGCGTAGCATTCGTTTGCGAAACGGAAGACGTGGTCTAGACTCCTTGCAGCCTTGGCCATGGCCAACGTCATCCGTAGCATAAGCGACGTCATCTTGATCTCCATTTGCTTAAGTTTTCTGGAAACAAGAAACATATTTCCAGTAGTGATAGATTCCCTTTGAAACCAGCAGGGTAAAAATAATAATAATATTCATTTCAAATGGAAGTTGATAGGAGACCTGGTAACTTCTCAAGTCCGAAAGCAAGCTGACCTGCACGTGCAAGCACGAGGACGTTCTCCACATAGCTCGTTCTACAAAAAAAAAGTTTTACTGGTTGTATCTGGTTGTGTAGGCTAATATAGGCTGTGCTACAATGTATAGGCTGTAGAGGTCCTCTCCGACCCAAGGGCTCCTAAACCAAAAGCCAACTTGGACTTGGGTTTGTCTCAAAATTGGGCAAAATGGTGGGACACCAACATAGATGTGGTTCTCGTCCTGCCTTTTGATTCTTCACCTAATAAGGTGCCCTGAAAAGAGACACTCACATGTCGCCGCGACACTTCGCCCCAGGATTGCTAGCTAGTGCAAGTCGCATATCGTCATCGTCCCGGTCAAATGCCTTGAAGGCACGCCAGCACAAAGCCTCATTCTTGTCCAAGCGCTGATCCTGAGCAAGGATGATTGGTGACTCGTGGAAAGCACAAAGGCGTGCCGGAATACAACCTTAATCGGATGCATGCAGTTCAACACTCAAACGCCCAAATGCTTTCACCAAGGCCCCGCAACAAAAAAAGAAGCACACGGAGCGCAGCCATGGATTCTGGGCATGCTTGAACCCTAATGCATACCCCGGATTAATAAACCCCCCCCTCCCCCCCTCCCCCCCCCCCTCCCCCCCCCCTCCCCCCCCCCCCTCCCCCCCCCTCCCTCCCTCCCTCAAGGTCACAAGGTCAGGTCTGTCAGGTCAGGTCAGGTCTGTCACTAACGTGGCCTTGGCAATTTGACGACTTCACTTCACGGCCAAAGTGTCCATAGCAGCGGCGATGAACTCCGTATACTCCAAGCGGCCATCCTGAAGGCTGTCGAGCTGTCCGCATTTGACTCACATGTGGCTGCGGCTCAAAAAAAGCCGGAGAATTCCAAAATGGGTTGCCCGGGTAGTGGAAACATGGGTACCAAGACCTGCGGTTTGCCCCTCCTGTTTAATTTTGAGCCACACCCATTTGGCATTGCCCTGAGCACCGAGGCTTGCTGCACTTGCACGGCACTTCAAATGATTCCTCGGCTGTTTGGTACCGGGCAGTCTGAGGCAGAACTCACCTAACCCCTCCCAGAAGCTGCAAGCAGGTTGGAGTTGAGAGTGTTGAATGGCTGCACTGCGTGTAGTTGTCAACATGGCAAGAGAGCCCTGGCAGCTTGTACAAAAAGCGCATCCCGTGCACACGTGCGATTGGCTTGTTGAGTCAACACAACAACCACAGCAAGGTGCAGGGCGAATTGTGTTAGCGATTTTAAGTAGGGTCTCTGTTGCACCTCTGCAGAGCGGTTCCGCATAGGCCATGGTCCCACCTTATGTCATGGAGGATCGTCATGTTTATCAACCTTCCCAAAAAAAACAACCTCCTATCGACAGTGATGTTTTGGGTCAACAAAACAACGTCAAGCCGAATGAACGCACCCCAACCCAGTTGAGTCACTTTCTGGAGCCAGCACAGTCCAATGATACCATCCCCCCTACCTTGTCGGGGACGGGGGGGCCCCATTTCAATTTTCTAGACTCACCCCCTCCCCTAATTCCATTTTAAAGGTGGGGATATACCAGGGTCGTTTCTGCAATCCGTGCGAGAATCGATGTGCTAGCCCTGGAAACCAAACCCAGACTGAAAGCCTCCGTTGGGCACGAAACAAACATGCTGCTTCAGCCAAACTCAAATACTGGTTTGCACTCTGAGCCCGGCTTGCACACGACTCACCACTATTGCTGGCAAGCTTGCATACAGAACAAATCACTGATTTCTCCTGAGCCCTTTCCCATGAGGTTGGTGGACAACCATCACTAGCTCCTGATTGCGGTCCAAGTCGTCCATCAGTTGTGCCACATTCAGTGGGCCTCAACACAAACATGTCAATGGGAAATTGGGCATGGCACGTCTGCTTTCGTGCCGTCATCCATTTTTACATGGAGCATTCATATTATATGAGAAGGGCACGCATGGGGCAAATCCGATCTGCCATGTTTCAAGAAGGCACATGAATGACCTTGACTCCGAGGGCTCAGCCTTACTTTTCGCAACCGAACGGCTCATCGCCTTTGATCATGGCACCAGCAGGAGGAAATAGAACGCACAAATTGCAACAACATTTGGCCGTGGGTCAAAAATAGGTTCCCAACATGTAACCCCGGTAGATGGAAACAGGGACTAATCCCTGCGGTCCCCTGTTGGTTTCATTTTGACCCATGCCCATGTTGCGATAAAATCACCTCAGGTGGTACTGCTGAAGAAATTATTGTTGACTGTCAACGAGCAGCTCAAAGGGCCTCTGAGCATTCAAAGTCGTCCAAGGGGAGCATCTAAAAACTCGAAGATCTGAACTCCTGCCGTGTCTTTCAGCAGCATTCATCTCTGCCATCAAACTGTTGATTGCAATCATTCCAGCGTCCCCCCCCCCCCCCCGCACTTCTCAACTCGGATTCCCTTCAGAAAGCACACACCCTGACCGCAGCGTCTTTGCAGGGGCACTCATATCCAGATCACCCTCCATGACGCGCTTCATATCTTCCAATGTCACAAAGCCGTCGCAGTCAATGTCCAGGAAGTTGAAGACGCGCCGCAGTTCGTGCTGCTCTTCCTTTCTGCACGCGCACAAAATCAGCTTTTTGACAAATTCATGTGTGTGATGTGTTTTTTTGAAGGAAATCCCAAAGGAAAACATTATTGGGCGAGTCCCCCGCCCCAATATACCACAACATGGGGTGCAAAGGTACCTGGGAGAGGGTGGGTGTGACCTGGACTCACAACTACAACTTGCGCAAGATATGGCTGTGGGTCAAAACCAATGGTACCATTTTGCGGTTGGCGCAGCACCCATTTTAGTCGATTTTAGTGGGGATTGGGATGTTCACTGGAAGTACGGGATTTGGACCCATGGCCATATCCTGAGACAAGTCAAATATTGCCAGGTAGCCGGTCAAGTTTCACAAGAGCGGCATAAACATCCCTCAAGAGATAAGGCTCAGGGCTACTTCGCGCACATGTTCACTCTTTTCCCGGAACTTGGTCTTGCA
Source organism: Effrenium voratum (assembly GCA_963377175.1). Lineage (NCBI taxonomy): Eukaryota > Dinophyceae > Suessiales > Symbiodiniaceae > Effrenium > Effrenium voratum. The sequence goes on from CAUJNA010000857.1 coordinate 278,945, forward strand.
TGTGAAGGCCACACTGCCCAAAGGATATACGGCAAGAAACAGGTTCTGCACTTCGAGACACATGCTGCTTGTATCTGAGCCGCATGCTGTTCTTTCTGTTTGCTGCCTCATTGCCCAAGATAGGGGCCCGAACGGGGGTCTGGCTAAAGTAGGGGCCCTTGAAAATAAAATTAGAATCGAATCTTGGTGATATTTGGGTGTCTTCTTTTAGGTGTCCCCCAAAGTGGCTTCAGTTTTCGTTTGGGTCTGTAAATCCCGCCACAACCGGGGTACCCACCGAAAAAAGAAAAAAGACAAAAAATACTTTGGGTCTGTAAATCCCGCCACAACCGGGGTACCAACCCAAAAAAGGAATTTGGGTCTGCAAATCCCGCCACAACCGGGGTGCCAACCAAAGAGACAGGGAACCGAGCGCCACCCACTTGGTTGTGGCTCAAAATGAAACCACCAGAAAGACCGCAGGGTGTAGTCCATGCTTCCATCAGGGTTGCGTTTTGGGTGCCTGTTTTTGACCCACCACTTGGGAATCCAAATCGATTTGGACGCTTCTTCGCTTGGGGGCCTCGGTGAGGTGGTAGGCAGCTGCTGTCATGGCCGCCTTCTTGAGGCGGTTCTGGACCTGCGGCTCTGGCCGTATCGGAGTCGCTTCGGACGACCGTACGACCGCACCACCGTTCAGAAACCCAACGGTTTATGATTCTTACCCCGTAAAACTCCAAGGCCTGGGGAAGTTAATCTTTTACAGACAGAACTATCCTCCAAAGAAGAAGCCGCCAGTTGGACAACCAGCTGGTCACGCTCGGAAAGACCATTCGATGCGGCCATGGTGTACCCTGTTCCATGGGCTAGTGGAAAGAAAGGTCTACCGGAATGGCTCGCAGGCGGGCGACGCTGGCACTGGAAATGACGAATCAGTTTGACCGTTACAGCAGCTGCGATTTGGGCCTTCCATAGACACAACACGATCCCTGGTCCGAACCAGCTACACTCGCCTGAATGGCCTGGAAGTTCAAAATTCTGATCTCGCGCTTTCAAGGCCCGGGATGGTAAAGGTGGCTTGTTTGGGAGATGTGAAACCAATCAGGGGCTACCAGAGTGAGATTGGTGGAAAAAGTGTGCAGCACGGCTGAACGCACAAGAGTTGTAGCGTCCGTGAATCAACTTTCAGAAGCCATCGGCACTTCTGCAGCTCAAATGGAACCCTGGTAAGTCGAAACATGGACTAAAACTGCGGTTCCCTGGTGGTTTAATAATTGTCACCAAACTAGTCCAAAACAAGAGTTACTTTCGTGATCGCGGATCTTTCACGGAGACACTTAGCCATTCACCAATGGTCACCAGAAACACAACTCCTTGCAAGGACCTTCTGATCACCCATAAGTATAGTCCACAAATCTACCAAGCGCAAAGCACACGCCTAATTAAATGTGCCGCTTGCAAGTTCGCTGTCACTTCCAACGGCTTGCGAACGTGCGCCGCTACTTGCACTATTCAACTACAAAGCCACTTGGCTGCTTCACAGACTCCAGTTCAGAAAGTAGAAGATTCATCAAGCAAGTCAAGGACCCCCATGTTGCAAGTGGTACGGGAGAAATGATTCGGCCTTTCTATATACCATATCATGATATTTCGTGCTGGACATATTGGCAGCAAAGAATCAGCCCTTTGGGGCAGAACTTCTGCGTGAATCTGCAAAGTTTTACAACTTCTCCAATTTTTCCAAAACCTCAAAATACCTGAAATAAGAATCGGATCAAGAAAAGGACCATGATGGCGTTCACTCGTTTTACCCCCGGATCGGTGAGCTCACCCCAAAAAATCGGTAAATATTTCCGAAAAGCGCTCGGCTCATGGTGCGCTCGTCTCAAACATGTTATGGTGGGCGCTGACCCACAAAAGGCATCGGTAGGCGGGGATCCCGGTATCATAAGCCAAGGCGGCTTAAAACCCCCACCGAAAACGGCGGCAGGCGTTTCCCTTGCGGTTGTATCAGCTGAGGCGCACAAAAGGATTTCAGGTTCTTCAGTAACTGCGAGTGCAGGCCAGGACTTGACTCCCGGCTGAAGAACCACTCGTGGTTCAAGGCCCCAGCGGCAGTGATGCGCTGCTTGGTGTCCTTCTGCAAGCATCTGGAGATCAGGTGCTTGGCCTGGCGGACGGTGGATTGTGCCGACTCCATACTCATCGAGCCCTGTTTGTTGCTAGGGGGGGGTCGACCTGCGTTTAGTGGTTGGAATCAGACCACTTTTGGAGGGGAACACCTTCTATTCAACTGGGGTTGAGGAATATGGGGTCAGCATTACCCAAGCCACGTGTGAGGCTCCCCTGTGAGACAAAGCCATTGAGCTTTGTAAGCCACAAGTGCAGCTGAAGCTGAGCGTGTCGCCAAAGTCCGATGTGTAGACCCCAAAGGGCACAGACATGTGCACGTGAAAGCATGAGTCAAAAAACCTCGATACGGCACATGCGACCAAAGTTGGAGCACCAACCAACTGCGAGTTGCTGGACCGATGAGTCAGGACAGTCAAGCTGGAATCTGGTACGAAGATATACCAAGTCATGAAACATGGGTCCTTCCTACGCGACGAGATGTCGGATTCATGCGTAAAGACTTCCAGGGACCCACGTTCTGCACATAGCAACATCGTCTTGAATGCAGGAAGTCAATGGCCGGCTTCTCCGCGATGCGAATGCGTGCAAAGTTGCGCCTGCTTTGAAGTGTCACTCTGGGAAAGCCAGAGCCAGAAATGACAATGCTCAGCTTGCCCTTGCAACTTTTGCCGAAGCTTCCCAAAAACTGTCCGTCGGCACCAGCTATTGCGCACTGTGCGACTTGCTCTTGCCCAGCAAAGGTCCTGCCTACAACCCGGGCATCGCTACGTAAACATTTGTGGACAAGCACTCCAAGCAGCACACACACACACACCTGACGGTATCTTATGGGTGGCTTTCATCACAATCACCATGTCAATCGTTGTGCTCTTGATAGCAGCGGGGCACAATGATTAATCGCCAACTTACCATCAGATTATAGAGGTTCACTCGCCAAGTACCATGCAAGTAGAAACCATGCTTCGAAGGTTGAAAGGCCTTTAGATGGTGAATTGACCAAAGCAGGCCGCAGCAGCAGAGGCGACAACAGGAGCACGAAGCCTGCGAAGTGCGTCTATCGTGGACTTCAGGTTTCAGGCAAACAAAAGAACTGGGAATTCCAGCCCCCCCAGTCTCGCCCCGCCTGACTGGATACAGGCATCCAATGAGATCCTCTCATCGTATAACGCCCCCGCGTTATTTTGTTCAAGATCTCATTCCTCGGTTTAGAACTGCTCAATGAGTCATTAAGAATCAGCGGCAAGCCATGGTTGCGCAATGGACAGCCACCAAGCTGTTGACCACACTTAGAACATGCAACGAGCCATCTCGACCAAATTCCACATCGGTGCCGTCACAGGTCGCTATTCGCTGAGAAGCAGTCTGCACAACTGTAAGAAGCTATTGGCTGCAACTGCAAAAAAGGACAATGCCTAGCCGCTCCTGCAACATATTGTCATATATCACACTCCCAACTTATGACATGTGCAAATGCAAGGATGATGGCGGTCCGTCATCTGATAATCCAAATGTCCCTGCCCGGAAGAAGCTGGTGCCCCACCATGTTCAGAACAGGCGCCGTTTCAAAACATCTACGACACCTGAAGGGGAGAAAGGTACCTGAGGGCAAAAAGCACACACACACACACCTATTCATGTTGCTAAGCTCTGACAAGGTTTACTCTGAGAACCATTCGTGGTGGACAGCATCGTATCTAGACACGCGATCTATATTGCGAAAGCACACACCAAAAAACATGCTGATAACGTATGTTATATACGACCGGGTTCTTGGAACGATCCATTGTAAAAAAAAACACCAACAGTAGTTGTTGATGGCATTTCAGCAACCAAACAATCACCGCATGCCGCATGTTGCATGAGCTGCAGGCTTATCACGACCCACAGCAACCAGTCTGCTGGAAAATGCTGCATGTCACGCATCACAAGCTGCCGGGCGACAATGGAAAGAAGGCAAAGGCTGATTCATCAGCCAACCTGAAATGAGCGAGTGATGCCTATGACGCGAAACCCTGGTAGATAGCAAGGCCGCTTGACCCTCCGACTGCCTCACAATCATTCATCCGGATCCAGATTCAGGAAGCCGCACGACCCGAAAGTCCCTTCTGCCAAGACTCTGACTTTTGCCGTGGAAAGGCGGCGATCCACAAAGCAAGCCTCAACTCGGGACACTTGAGCCAGGCTTAAGCTACAGACCCTTGGAACGTGACGGGCGGGCATCCAAACATCCAACATTGCTGGTCAGCTGGACATTGGAACTGAGGGCATTCAACCCTGAACATTCGGACTGACAGGCCACCCTGCGCACTCAACCCTCAACATTGGAGCTGCGGCTGTATCCGCAGAACATATTCATTCGCTGCCGGCTGCCGGCGGTTGTTGCGCCTAGTAGTGATTTACCTAGTAGCTGAAGCGGGGCATGAAATGGTACCACTGGGATTGGCATGGACCCTTTTGGACTCTTCAGGTTTCCCGAAGAGTCGGAAGAAAACGATCTCTGACCCCGAATCTGAGGCATCGCCGAGCCCCTTGCAGATTCCTGTCCAGCATTTGCACTGCAAGTCCCCTTCATGCAATCCCTTCCCACTTAGGACGTCAAGCCAACAGCTGGAGTTTATGAGCAAACATGCGTCAGCCACTCGCACTGCGACTCACCAAAAAGCCGGTCCTCCGGGTCCTCCCCCTCGCCGCGCAAGCGGCAATTGCCACTGCCAAGCTGCAATACATCAGGACACCACAGCTCCACACATCGCAGCCGCTGTCGTACTTCTCCTCCAACACCTCCGGCGCCACGTAGAGCACAGTGCCAAACGCGTCATTCAAACTCTCGCCCTCGCCACAGTGCCTTGGCGCGACTCGGCCAAGCTCGAAGTGCACGGCACCAAAGCGTCTAAGAATCGCAGTTGTGCCTAAGGATCCTAAGTATCATACTGCATATCCTCAAATACAAAGGTGCGATCTAGCAAGTGACTGCGTATGGTCATACCACCATACCAGCCATTACCGCAGTGCTTGATTTCTATGCCACCAGCGTAGCAAGTGCTTTTCTTGGTCATGCCATCTCCACTGTGACAGGTGTTCAGCCTAGTGTTGCCCTGGTTGCCGCATCTTTGGGCATCGGCGTTGGAATCGCCTGCTTCCCGCCGTGGGTCTCTTGCATGAAATGAGAGGAAGTGCTCACGCTGATGTAAACAACGATGAAAAGCTTCAACCATAGACTGTCTACTTGCGCATTGAAAACATCTATAAGCGCGTGAATGGAATTGCAAAATCTAGATCCCGTCGCAGTCCGAAACGCTCACTAGCCTAGCTTGGTTCAGAACGCCATGTTGTTTTGTCAGAATCATTGGCTTGAGATGAGATCTGAACCGAGGAAAAGCCAAAACGACTGGCTTTGTCTAGATGGAGCCAGAAAAATGTGTGGTTCAGGCTTTTAGTCAAGTTTGGAAAGCCCAGGACGAACCACGAAAAGAGTCCGGAATAAGCACAGGGGGGGGAGAGACGCGCGGTGTCTGGGCTCGGTTCTTGAGGCGAGGTGCGTGGCCAAGCCGAAGTCGATGAGCTTGATGGGCGATGTCTCCACTGGGCCCTTCTTCTGCAGAATGAAGTTCTCGGGCTTCAAATCCTCAAGCTGTGGGCCAAAAATCCCCTACTAGGTCCTCCAGTAAAGAGGTTAAGAATATGGGTAATCACCAGCTTTTTTTCTGCAGTCTATTTTGGTAGGGGAACCCTCCCAACCAAAAAAGGGGTGAGAAAGGGCACTACTGGGGGACCTAGCCTATGAAACATGGGATTGGATGAACCGCGATGAAACATGGGATAAACACCTACCAACGGGTGCAGGACTGAATGTGGGATAATGTCAACCTAGGATGAAGAAATGCAACTGGAATAAAAACAAACGAACAAATAAATCAATAAATAAATACAAGCAGATATCTCAAAAGAAAGCTCCACCAATACCATATCAAATGGAAGCTCAAGTCCAAGATGCTTGAAAGGAAGTTCGAGAAGTACAAACTCAGTTCCAGATCTCAAAAGGAAGCTCCAGCAATACTAAATCAAAAGGAAGCTCCAGCAATACTAAATTAAAAGGAAACTCAAGTCTAGCTATACTGATTCAAATAGAGACTCATTCGAACTGGAACTCAAGATGTTATTCTAGGCGCCCCCATTGGTACAGGGGGAAGGGGGGCGGGAACCGCTTCACTAATCCCAGTTGGACCTTGCCGTCCGAGTCTCCCACTTCGCTATGGATCCCACGAATTGCTGAAATCCATGCGCTAGTGTCATATTCTGTGGGATCACCGGTTCTTCCCCCTGTCGCTTTGTGTTTAGTACTCTTTTAGTGCTCTTTTAACATCCTACAGGGGTGGATCCACACCAAAGCCACATCCAAACCCTGTTCCGGAGATACGGTTGCTGCGCCACAAACATGAACTATGGTCTCAAGGTGTCCAAGCCGAACACGTGGGTTCCGAGGACTGCTTGGTTTCTGATTGGCTTTCCCGAGCAACCCAAAAGTTGGTCGCCTCGGAAAAGTGGCTAGCCATCCTGACTGATCCCCAGGACCTTCATGGGCCTCGAACTAGCGCAAAGCGTCCCGCGTTTCCAGAAGCTGTCAGACTTTTTTTTTGAGGCCACCCTTCTTATGGCACTTGTAGAAGGAAAGCAAAGGGTGATAGGCCAAAACGAGTCCAAACTGCTTCTTGACCATTCAAATGTCAAAAAATGGTCCTTCCCAAAAAGTGACTCAAGTCCAGGAACTCTTCAAGTGGCGCCGGCAGCCCATGGCATTTTGGTGGTTTGCCCCAGGTCTTGCGCCGTAAAAATCCTTAGGCAACCTGGGGGCTCGGTGGACGATCTCCTTGCTGTGGCAGTGGGCCACGGCTCCGAAGACCTGTCGCATCACCACCTGCGAAAGCCAGAAACCAAAGCGGAAAAGACGATGGCTCATGGGTCACAGGTAGAAAACATGTTGAAGTGCAGTCCTCAGTTCACAGGGTTCGAGGGAATGACCCCTTATTTGCTGTAAACCATCCTCTGTTTCATATAAACATGCCAAGGTTTATGGGCAACTTGGATTGGTGAAGTTCCGTCATCTTGGCTTCCATTTGCTTAAGAATAGGTTTTTGATTTTCCCCTGTTGGTTTTAAAGGAGATGTGTCGCTATACTGGAAACTCTATTTTTTCCAGGGGACTTGAGCAGATGGAGGTTACTCTAGGGCTTGATTCCTTTTCCGTTCTTCTCAGCCGTCGTTCTTTTCAAGAGCCGATCGCCATTTCCCCAGGGTTTTTGGCGGTTTTCCAGAAGGATCCCTGGAAAGAATGATGAAGTTAGCCGCAGGGTCCTTTCTCAGGCAAATGGGAAGCCCCCAAAATGGAGGCAGGTTCCGCTGGAAACTCCAAAATGGAGGTAGGTAACCCCCCCAATCGGAAGTCCCCAAAAAGGCTTCTCCTTGGTTTCCCCTCGAACCAAACAAAATGACATGGCCTCTCATAAAACCTCTGCGAAGTTGGCATGAAGGACATCTGCAAGTACTGACTGACTGACTGACTGACTCACTGACTGACTGACTGACCAACTGGCCCACTGACTGATTGACTGACCAGTCGCAACTCTATAAGCAAGGTGCAAGCGAGAAAGCAGTCAAGCAAGCAACACAGGATGAAGCATGGAAGCCACGGTCAATAGTCGTTGTGCTCCCAACTGACATGGGAAGTAGGTAAGTAACTCCCATCTAGTGGCACTTTGGTGAGTCTACCTCATGTCGTCCCCAAAAACTACCGAAGATGACGGGAAAACATGATCGTTGCTCATGTGCATTCATTGTTCAACATGTTTGTGCTCAAGCCTTGCACAGATCTTGCTCTCCGATGAAAGATGAGGAGAATAAAACATGGGTCGGCCGCCTCGGTACGGCAACCCGTGAACAGGGGAAACCCGCCTTCTCCCTGATTTGACTGGTTGGACTTACCCGATCGTTTTGAACATGGTGGGCAAACCGTGCAACCAAAAACCTGGCATGGGTAGGGCGGACCTTCCTGGGCGGACCTTCCAGGCGTACAGACTTATGTATGTACACAATTAGTACACCACCCGCAATTAAAGGTTTCCCCGTTTCCCTCCCAGATTCCCACCAATACTAAAGCAAAGGGCCAACAAGGTTTGCCAAAAAAAACCCTACCCACATGCTTTGGGCCTCCCCAAAACCCCCCGGCCAGCTGAAAAACCTGGCAAAGGAGCTTTCCTTTCTACTCAATATTTGCTTAGTTACTGCTTAAACCCACCAGAACACCACTATACAATCTCTCTCAAGTGCTCCCAAAAAAAAAAGGTACTTCCCTCAAAAGACCATTCTTCTTTCAAAAATTCTTATGTAAAAAAAACACCAGGTGTTCAAGCTAAGACTCTCCTTGAAGGCCAGCCCGGCTGGCCAGCAACAGCCCCCCCGCGAGGAAAAGAGAACCCACAAAAGGCTCAAGTCAAAGGAACTGCGGCGAATGTCAAGTCCTATTGCCTGTAGGCCAAGGCAAGACCCGATTTTTTTTTGCGGGTCAGGTTCCAATGTCCAGTTCAACTGGGAAGGGGCCAGAAGTGAAAGGACGAACGAAGGGGCTCCAGATTAAGCATCCAACAAATATCAGTTTTGGGCGCCTGTTCAAGCCTTGTCGACCTTGAAGGGGGGGGCCTTTACAGGGGGTAACCATCACGTATACTGAATATACATTGGCTTGGAGCCAGTTGTAAGTACACTCAATATGAGGTGCATGACAACGGTCGAGTGAATTTGGTGTCTCAACAGTCGGGGACTGGTTGCCTTTCAGCTTCCCCATTCAACGAACAGTGAAAAGGCTTGCTCCAACGCTAGAAGTTGGGCCGGAAAAAGCTGGTGAGGACCCAATACATGTTGTTTATCCAAAGCTTTGGCCATAGTTTTTGCTTCGGGTGCCGCCAAAAACCGATGAACACAAACATCCTGCCGGGTCGTTATCCGTCGGTCTTTTTTGACAGGAAATTGCGTTTCGCCTAGCGTTTTTGCCCACTTTCAGCGGAAGAAGGGGCTTCCTACGCACGGTGCCATTTTTTTTTGGAAACACGGCAGGCGTGGGTCATCACGCATCTCGTTTTCGTTTTTTCCTTTTTTTTTTTTGTGTGGCTTCCTGTACAACCATTCTTGAATGCTTACTCATGGCTTTGCATGGGAATTCTCAGTGTTCTTGGCCGCAGCCATCTTCAGCGATCAAAAAACATTTTTCTGGAGACCCAACATGTTTCGCGTTTTCTGAATTTGGGGGCCCGGGTTTACTTGGGCGGAGGTGCTTACCCTTACCATGTGTTGGGTGGAATCACTTGGGGGGGGTGCTTACCCAGTGTTGGGTGGGATCACTTGGGCGGAATCACTTGGGCGGGGGTGCTCTTGGGCGGGGGTGCTGGGCGGGGGCGCTTACCATGTGGGGTGGGATCGCTTGGGTCAAAAGCCCATACCCCCAGTGAACATCCCAATCCTCACTAAAATAGACTAAAACGGGTGGTGCACCTACCCCAAAATGGGATCCCATTGGTGTTGACCCACAACCACATTGGTGCGAAGAACCGTTCACCCAGCCACAACCAGCGTGTTATAATTGGTCCATCAAAGAGGCACCCTCAAAATTACCATCTCATTGGTGGTTTAAAGGGAAACAACCCCCCCTCGAAAACAAATATGTTTGAGAACCGAACCCCAAAACATGCTCAATCAATGATATATCTATATCCTCAATCAATAAATATAGTTCATCAATAACACCAATCAATACTTTATTAATCAAGACAACATCCAAATCAATAACACAATGTATACTCAATCACTGCAACGGACCGTCCGTTGCAAGTATATGTTTTGGTGCCTGCACCACCGGCTCCGTGAGGTGAGTGGCATCCGCCAAGCGGTCGAACAGCTCACCGCCCTCACAGAGCTCCATGATGAGATACAAAAAGCCTCCGAAGCTCCGGAGCTCCGCAAAACATTTTGGCATGGCAGGCATCCGAAAGCAATGGCTCCTTGAGCTTGGGCAAAGCCAGCTTCAACACCATATAATTTGTTTCAGAAGGGTACGTCCTCCCTGGGTTTTTGCACCCAAGCGATCTAGTAACCCTCTAAGGGTTGATTCCTTTTCCATTCTTTTCAGCCATCGTTCTTTTCAAAAACCGATCGCCATTTCCCCAGGGTGTTTGAAGGTTTTCTAGAAAGACGGATCCCTGGAAAGAATGGGGACCATATATGTTTATTATGAAAAGTCAGAAGGAAACCAGAAGAACACCAGAAGGAAAGACTGAGTTCAAAAAGGCATCCCTTGGATACATCTTGGGCAAACCATCAGCAACATTCCATGAGAGGCTCTTGCCAATCAAGATCTATGAATAGGTGGCTTCACAAGCCGCGTTGCACACAGGCTCACGCAGACAAACATACAGACACACACAGACACAGAAACAGGCACACCCTCAGACACAGGCAAAGACATACACAAACACACAGACACACAAACACACGCAGGCACGCAAGCACGCAGGCACGCATGGACGCACAGAAATCTGCGCACAGAACACACAAAGACATACTCAGCCATAATTACACACAAACACAAACACAGAGACACACACACACACACACACACGCGCGCGCAAAGGTACACACAAGCACATTCAAAGACAGGCACACACCCATGCATAGAAACACACACACACAAAACCAACCGCAAACAAACGCACGTCTTGCAATTCAAAGGAACATTACCATTTCGCTAGGTGAACAACCTTTGGTTTGTCTCAGTCTCCTCATTCCTGGGGGCATCTTTCCTAACTTCTTTAGATCACCGGAAACGAAGCCGCAGCCAACGAAGCCGTACGCTCAACCGCAGATCAGGTGACTAACAAAATCAAATGCCAATCCTTGGCGCTGCAATTGGAAAAGGGTAATGCAGTGGATGCTTTGTCTGCACTTTTCAGGTCCTTCAGTCGAGAGGTTAGAGTAAGGATACCCTGATTCTGAAGTCTATTTTAGTAGGGGAACCCTCCCAACCAAAAAAGAGGGGAGAGAGAGGGCACCTAGCTGGGGACCTAGTCATGATTTCGGGCTCGGTCCAAACACACATGCCCGAGTAGACAGTCCCAACCTCAATAAGTTTAGCCAGCCCTCGCTGTGGTCATCGGATTGTCGGGAATCCAAAATGGTGGGTGTCCTTTTAGCTTCCCTTTAAGGCCACCCAAAAGAGGCATCCTCAAACAACGAGAAACGGCCAGCCCGAGAATAATGCCACTCCGAGCCGCGCTCGTCCTCGCAGGTGGCATAGAGCCGCACCTCACACTGCAAATGAGGCCGGAGCGTTTCGGCGTTTTACTGAGCCTGGTTGGACTTTCAACCACCGGGGGTTACTAAAAACAAAACTGGATCCAGAAAAAAAATAAGCCTCAACAACCAACCAACCAACAATAAGCCAGAAAAAAACACTGGTTTTTCTTACTAGCGCCGGTTTTTTTTGACTAGCCCCAGTTGGACTTCCAACCAACCAACTGGTCCACCGGGGGTAAGCCCTTTCTGGGGCTAGTAAAAAAAACAAAAACTGGATCCGGCAAAATAAGCTTTGAGAAGCAACGACTTCAGCACTCGAGCCGCGGCACGATGTTGGGATGATCTAAGGCCTTGAGCATCTCGATCTCCCGAAACACGTCTATCAGAGAGAAGCCCCGGGTCTTCCTCGGCCGCGAGATCGAAAACTCCTTGAGCAGAACGAATGGAATGAATGGACTGAAGAGTCAGAAAACCTCAGAAGAACAGAAATCATCATCATCCGGTTGAAGCTTAACAACGGCAACGAAAGGACTGAAGAGTCAGAAAACCTCCCAAGCACAACAGAAATCATCAGGTTGAACCGCAACCCACGAAGCTCACTGCCAGCATCACTCAGCTTGAGAACACCTGGAGTTGCGGACGAAACGCGGGCGAACCGCGGCCGTCGAAACGGCAGTTCCTTTCCCGAAGGGGTCGTGGCTGCGGTTCTTGCAAGCTTGTTTCAGCGTCAACTGAGGCCTTAGGACTTTGCGCTTCCGTTTACAACCCACAAATCATCTCGGTCCAGTAAGAGGATAGAATAAGGGTACCGTGTAGGGGAACCCTCCCCCAAAAAAGGGTAAAAGGGCACCTAATCATATTTAAAATAAACGAATTCGGCACTGGTGCGTGAAGACATGAGCAGGAAAGAAGGATGTCTCTTCTAGGGCACCCCCAAAATGGCCCCTTTTCCTTTTGGTTGCCCTTAAACAGCCCTAAAAAAGGGGTATGGGTTCAGTGAGCGCCCGGGGAGTGAGCGGTTCAGTGCATTCCAAGGGTCTCCACACGCTTAGCCGCGCGCATAGTGCCCAGGGCCCTGTCCCAGGCCTTAAAAACCTAGGAGTCGGGCAGCTTCCAGTTGTGGCTTGCAAATGAGCCCGCAAACTGACACAAAAAAAACGGAAAAACAAAAAACGTAACCTCCATTGGCTTCAGTAACCTGGAAAAACAACACATACACAAAATCCAGTAGTGACACATCTCCTTTAAAACCAACAGGGGAACATAATACAATTAAGCAAATGGAAGCCAGTATGACGGAATTTCACCAATCCAAGTTACCCATAACCTGGTCATCTGAATATAAAACAAAGGATGGTTTATAGCAAACAGGGGTCATTCCCTCGAACCCTGTGAACTGAGGACTGCACTCGACATGTTTTCTACCCGTGACCCATGAGCTCAACAATGAGCGGAACGGAGTTGCAGGACCCCTCCAATCAATCAGTTGCCGTGTCTGAGCGCTTGAAAGGTGCCTATCAATTTAACCCTCATGTCCAGACCGCCTATTGTTCGAGGATGGCAAACGTGACTCCTGACTTGTTCAAAGCAGAGGGCCTACCAAGTGCGCCATCATTCAACCTTGTCCTTGTCCCATGGATCTGGAAATAGGCAGGCTAATCAATTGAAGGGCATGACTAAAACGGGCTTTTTTGTGCACAACTAGACTGGACGGTCACAGGGTCTGCTTGAGACAACTCAGTGAAAGTGAAATCTCCAAATTCATCACATGAGGGAGCTTTCCGGTCCACTCAGGGACACTGCCCAAGGAACCGAAACCTTCTTAGTTGGACTCTGCAAAGCGAGAGCCAGAGAGAGAGAGAGAGAGAGAGAGAGAGAGAGAGCGACAGAGAGAGAAAGAGAGAGGGAGGGAAAGAGAGAGAGAGAGAGAGAGAGAGAGACACTCCAGTAAATCTCCATTATGACTAGGCGCTGAGCGTTTCCAAATTAGATACACGCCTCAGACAAAATCCGATGGATTCTGCGCCTGGAAAAACATGTGTGGTGTGTGTCGAACTTGCACAGTCGCCCTGGTGAGCTTGCCATCTGTGTTTCTCAAAATTGGGGACTCTCCAGATGGTGTCCTTTTGGTTTCCCTTTTTGTACCATCCAAAAAGGGCTCACACCTTCCCATCTGACTTTTCCGGCCTTAGACGTTCTCCTCCACCCCAACAACACGTCGCGCATCTCTGGGCGCCCCAAGCCGAGCCAAAGCCTCCCTCACCAAGGGTGGAGTCTTCCAGTTGATAGCGGCCACCAATGACCTCAGCTCTCGCAAGCCGAAGTGAACCAAGCACCAAAAACAAACTGTATAAAAAAAAATGGAAAAAACAACACAAACGTATACACATATCCGCCGACATTGCTCGGCGTGTCGGACACCTAAGAGAGGATAGAGGATAACCCCCCCCCTAACCCCCCCCCGCCCGACGTCTGATACGTGGGGGGGGGGGGCCCCAAGGACCGCGCGGCAATTTGATGACGTTCCACTAAACGTAGTCTTCGGGGAGCCGGTGTCGCAAAACAGGGGTCCCAGGCTCGATTCCCCCTGCCGGCTCTTTGCTGGTTTGGGGTTCCTGCCTCCTTTTGCAGAAAATCTGGAAAAACTCTGTGTTTTTGGACGTCCTAATTGTGAAAACGCTGGAAAACCCGTGTTTTTTGCTGGAAATATTGGGGAGCAGAGGGGAAATGCAAGGAAGTGCAAGTGAAATGAGGGGAGGAAATAGGAAGTCGACATGACAGGAAAGCAGCGGGACATGAAAGGGAAACAAAGGGGAACTGAAAGGGACATGCAAGGGACAGAAATGAAAACAAGGGGAGTGCAGGGGGAAGGAGAGGAAACAAAGCACAAGGAAACCAAGCACGACGGGAGATGTAGGGAAATGACTCGCAACGAAAGAACGGGACATACATGGCAAATGAAGCGGACATACCGAGAAAATGTCAGGGACATGAAGGGGGGGCTGAATGGCATGGAAGGGACAGGACCAGGACATCATGGGAAACGTGACAAGGACATGAAGGGGGAAAGCCAGTAGTGAGATGACAGTTCAGGGCCATGCAGGGGCAGTGCCCGGACATCGAGGCAACTCAGGGGGGGACGTGACGCTGCAATGCAGAGAGAGAGAGAGACAGAGAGAGAGAGAGAGAGAGAGAGAGGGAGAGAGCGGGAGAGAGACAGAGAGAGAGACAGAAAGAGAGAGAGAGAGACAGAGCCACAGACAGAGCCAGAATCAGAGAAACAGAGAAAGAGACAGACAGAGAGAGAGACAGCGAGAGAGAGAAAGACGGAGACTGAGAAAGAGAGACACAGAAAGACAGAGAGAGAGAGAGAGACAAAAACAAAGAGCGAGAAAGTGAGAGAGTAGAGAGGTTCGAATTAGGGTGCCCTTTTTCTGTAGAGGGGCGTGGACAGGAAGGAGACAGGGAGACAGAAAGAGACAGAGAAACAGAGACAGCGAGAGAGAGAGAGAGGGCGATTGAGGAGAGAGAGGCTTGGGGGGATGGGGGGAATGGGGAGCAGAGGGAGGGAGAGAGGACGACAGAACGCACGAGGGAGACAAGGAAGAGGGAAGAAGAAGAAAAGGGAGAGGACAATGTCGGCGGACTGAGCCGGAGGCTCTAAAGTTAAGCTAATATTGAGACAATACGCGTAGGAAACATGGATAAAAGTAGAACTATGTATATAACTGGGCTGCCCGTTTTCTGATCCCCCGCTAAAAGTGACTAACTTTTTGTGGGTCAAATGGAAACTACCATTAAACACTAAACAACTAAAAGGCTAAGGGGATGGCTGGCAGCCACCAAGATAAATGGATAAACACAGATGTATATGCATATTAAACTAATATGAAGCTAACAGGTGTAGGAAACATCTGTAGATAAATGTAAAACTAACATACGCATGGACATATACATGGACATATGACATATGTATCTGAATATGAAGAATATGTATGGATGTACAAACATGTGTATGTATATAAATACAAGACCAATGTTAAACTAACATATGTGAAGGGCACATATGTAAATATATATGTGTATATATATATATTATAGAGCCAATATACATTTATATAAGTAGATGTATACATATATATATATATATATATATATGGCTATGAGTTTTAATTAGGGACCCGAAATGGTGCACATCATTTAGGTGGGCATTCATGTCCACCAACCACTTTAAAGGTGGTTCCCCATTAAAATTCATAGCCATATACATATGAACCAAGGAAAATCGCGGGCGGGGACCTTACTTCTGGAAATACTCACATGGTCGTCGAAAAAAAGTGCCTCTTTCTGTGGTACAGGGGTTAGTTGAATTCCTACGACGGCATGTCACTTTAAAGCAGAGTTCGCCCAACTGTCCAAAACTGGCTCCACTACAACAAGGGAAACCACTACCATCTGACTTATAAGGATCTTGTGCGCACGAATCCATGCTTGTGTCAAGCAGCCCCTGGTCAGACTTCCCAACAGACAATTTCCTTCGCACCCCCACAACCATTGCCCACAAGTGTATGAGCACAACACCGAGAGGCAACATCGTAAGTACCATCCACGGATGTTTTTTGTGGCCTGCAAAACGAATATTCGGACATGCCATCACTAGGTCTAATGGACTGCCGACATGGATCCGCAACAGCTAGGTGAGGAACCTCCTTTAGGAGGATCCTTGGCCTAGGCGTCCTTTTTGGAAACAATAGATGGCCCTGGTAGATCATTGAACCACCAGGTAGACCGACGCCCGCTGTTTCTCAGCCAAACCAACCAAAAAGGCCACCCAGGTAGACCCAGGGCCCGCTTATTTTGTCAGCCAAACCAACCAAAAAGGACCACCTATGATCAGAATATCTTGCAGGTGATCATGAACCCAGCCAAACCAACCAAAAAGGCCACCTAGGTACTCCAGTAGAGAGGTTAGAATCAGGGCACCAACTTTATCTTTTTCTGTAGTCTATGTTAGTAGGGGAACCCGCCCCCAAGAAAGGGGTGAGAAAGGGCACTTAGCTGGGGGACCTAGTACATGTATTTCCAGCAGTTGATTCCTGTTCCATTCTTTTCAGCCATCGTTCTTTTCAAAAACCGATCGCCATTTCCCCAGGGTGTTTGGTGGTTTTCCAGAAAGAAGGATCCTGGAAAGAATGGGAAAGCTACCTAGAGTATATCCTATACGATCAAATGGACTATGGCATAAGATATGGATGGTCAACCACCATGCAGCAAAGGAGCGCGACTTACGTGCGCCGTATAAATTGGACAGTGTCACTCACCTGAAAAAGCCAGAAACAAATAAAACTCATAGACCTTGCATCGGCACTACAGCAACGGTTCGCTGACTTTTCGAGAGTTATATGAGTGTTCCTAGCGGGCCTCATATGATGCTTGCCGACATCATATGATGCCTGCCGACATGATATGATGCCTCATGCCCCACACGATGTGATTGTTTGGCCTGTATCCCGCACAACAAAACAAAAATGGGTTGGGGAATTTTGAATAATATTCGATTGGTTGGCGGATCGAGAATCGGCTGACAGAATTGCAATATGTGGTTGGTGGCAAACGTTACATAATGAAACTTAAAGCACAACAGGCATGAGCGCAAAGCCAGCCAGTGCCCAAAGCCAATGGAGTCTTCTATCTCCTGGCAGCCTCTGCCTACATTCACAATCAGGGAAGCCTCCGTTACACCGAGAGTTTGGTGCGAATCTACTCAAGCCAAGCTGCGTCGTGTGTTTTTTCAGCCATGTCCGTCGCAATTATTGAGCGTGTCTAGTTGCTAAGCAGAGTTCTTCCACATCTTAGCGCATAAGCAGATTGACGCCAATCAAGGTAAGAACCACACCAAGCAAAATCCTCCGTGGACAAAACGTGCCAACACACGCACACACATACCAATTCCCAGTGTTCGTGGCCAACAGTCGGCAGTCGGGTTAGATTCGTTCTATCTCAAGGAAAAACTTCTCTCACGCCATGTGACTGGCTTCTCCGGCTCTGGCCCAGAGCAAATAAATCGAGACCTGCCAGTGGCGGGTGTAGGCTCGTGCCCATCTAAATCCCTGGTTTTTGGAATCAGGCAGTGGGAATGCTGGCCGCATTATTCTACCACTATCAAAGTCACCCCCCTAAGTGGTGGCTTAGACGGACACCACCCCAGTTTCTGCCTTTGATAACCCCTAGAAACAGTCACAGTAATACCCCAGGAATGCCTAGCAAACAAATGAAATCCTTTTCAGGCTGTTCCTCATCGTTGCTTCAATGGGTCCAAACTCCTGCATGTGTCTTTTTTTCGTCGAAGACGAGGCGTCCTTTCAAAGAGAATAACGCGGCTCTTGTTGAACACGCGCAGCACGCGCACACATTGCCAAACCTTTAAATTGATTCAACCTGAGCTATCACTGATAGGCATGTTATTGCAGAACTCATCGGAACAGTGACAAGCACCACTAGTGTTGAGACCGGAACTCAACGAATACACTTGAAATATTACAATGGTACTCATGCCCAAGCAGTGGAATGATGTGGCCAGCGCGAGTGCTGTTGCTGTTGCCATTCCTTTCCAACGAGCTAATTTCTATTGCGTGTCTATTCTTGAGATCACTTTCTCATTGACTTTTGGTTTTATTATTTCATTTCTTTCATTATGCTTGTACACATGCTATTTCTATGTCTAATTAATTATTTATGTTGTAACGGTTAGATTGAGAGGTACGACATAGGTGCTATGCCTCCATGAAAATTGAGACGTGTAACTTCCGTGTCTCATCCAGCAGAGGTATTTGGTCCAAAGATCCAGGTCTTGCAATGAACGGCGGCTGGAGCAGGCCCTAGACACAAAAAGCGAAATGTGTATGCAAAAAGCACACAAACACACACACACACACATTATGCCAAACAAACGCATCCAATAAGAATTAAATCCAAGTAAAGTACCCTACGTCGTGGCGTTCACTCGTCTTACCGCCCATATCGGCGAGCCCGAAAGCCAAAATTTCATAGGCAGAGCAATTCGAGTCTGTCCGAAACAGTACCGCTGGGTTGGCACCATGCAACCAAGCCCCCCTGAAATCTCATCCAACTTGAAACTTGCCCCACGGAGCGCCTGAAACACTCGCTTCGCGAGGAGTCATTCTTAAAGAGCGGAAGTATCGGCAAGCTCCTGAGCCGGCTCCGTTTTTCAGGAAACCTGAGAAGTTGATCCATGGATGTCTCTTTCCCACAACTAAAACCCCCATAAAAGGGGTACCCTTTAGGAAAGGCGCACCCAAATGATTCTGTAATGAATATAGTTGATTGTTTTAGGTGGTGTTGTTCAAGGAATCATTGACTTTCATCCATTCAAACACAAACCAAGTAGCTACAAGGGTAAGCTCGCGCAGCAAGGCGCAGCTCCAAAAAACCACTGAGATAGAGTTCAAGCACGATCGGTACCAAACTGGTGATTCACACCTCAAGTCTCAAGCTACACTTGGCAAAGCCAAAAAAAATACTGAAAGCACAAGCCAGTGAACCCACACTGCCAAGAGTTGCCAAGGCCGCACCGAGAATTCTGGTTGGGACTGTCCCCCTTCCCAACTACCCGGGACTCTTGATTGCGACACTGACATGGCGTCCCCTAGCCTCACAGAAGATTTGAGGCGTTCACCCTAGCAGGTTGCTTGAATCTCTCAGTGGTTGCGCTTTGAGACCCCCCATTTTCGGAAGGGAAAGCCCAACCCGAGCGATGAAAAACTTGGCTCAATTGTTGCACCAGCCCCGGGACTACATTTCCGAAAGCAGTGAGAAGGCGTAAAGACGATTTGATGATTGTGCGTCATGTTTATCATTCAAGAGAACCAACAATACTTGGGGAGGCATTGGAGGGGCCTTTGATTATGAATATTGCGGGACACCTTGAGTGGCATGGTTTGATGAGCAACATGCGGCAGGCGGGTTTGGATGATCCTTTCGTTGCCCCTGCAGGCACATTTTGTCTTGCTGCTGTTGGTTCTTAGGTGAATACGTTACTATGTTCGACTAGTGGCCCTCCTTGTCTTCTCGTTGGATAGCTGAACGACGGACATGTTATTAATATGTAAATATTCTGTTTTGCCATTGCTACGCCTGCCAAAGGCAACCAACGTCCCGTTTGGAGGTCTGTCTCAAAGTGCCCTTCGGTTTTTTGTTGAATCAAAAACTCAAAAGTCCCTGTTCCGTCTCAAATGTGGAATGCTTGGTGTTCCTTCCTTCCTGTTTCCGTTAGAAACTAACTTCCCCCCAAAAAAAACAAGAACACAACACAACAAAACACCTCCCTCCCCCCCAACAAACAAAATACAACACCCCTCCCCCAAAAAAAAAAGAAAAAAGAAACAACGGCAACGACCACCAAGGACAAGCTCCAGGTGTCCATGGCGTCCATGGCGGGGGGTTTTGCTTTAACTACGTCCTCCAGTAGAGAAGGGTACCAACTTTTCTCTGGACGTCTATTTTAGAAGGGCAACCCTTCCCCACCCTCCCTTCCAGCCAAACAAGTTGGGTGAGAGGTCGGGCACCAATTGCTGGGGGACCTATGAAGCATGAACCACTATGAAACATGGGATAAACACAAAAAAAACTGGTGCAGGATCGAAGGTGGGAGAATGTCAACCTATGAAGAAATGCGACGGGTGGTTTTGGTTTTAAGCCCCCGGCGGACAAAAAGAAGCGCCCAGGCGCAGAGCTCTTGGCACCTCGCTGGGCGGCAGCAACTCCAGGCGCGGGTCGTTGAAGCGCATCGCCTCTCGCCGAAGCACGCGCTGGGGAGTTGGGGGGCGGGGACGTGGGGGGTGGGGGTGCGGGGTAGGTTCAACGCACGGAAACCAGGGGAGATTGGCCAGAAAAAGTCCAGCCGGTTTGTTTACCAGTAAAATCAGACAAAGTCCAGACGGTTTGATTTACCACTAAAATCCAGAAAAAGTCCAGACTTTCTATTTGACACTAAAATTTGGTCTTTCCGAAGAAAGTTGGGTCTCTTGGCCTCCACTCGGTCCCAAAAACTAGGTCCTCCAGTAGCGAGGTGAAAATAAGGGTACCCTTTTTTCTGTAGGCTATTTTAGTAGGGGAACCTTCCCAACCAAAAAGGGTAAAAGGGCACTACTGGGGTCCTAGAAAAGCAAATCCGCCGAGTGGCCAGGCGGCTGCCCGGCGGTGCTAAGCTGGGAAACTGGCGGTTGGAGATCTCCTCCCACTCGACATGGCCGCGGCTTCCTGAGTTTCTCACTCCGGGTGGATCCCCCGTGTTCGGATCTTCCGCTAAAAATGACGAACTTTCAGTTTGTCAAATGGAAATTACTTCTAAACCCCCAAAACTCAAGCTGAGGGGATGGCTGGGAGCCACCAAGTTGTGTATATGGGATTGAATTTTAATTAGAGAGAATGTTTGGTGGACTTCATTTGATGGGGATTTATGTCCACTAATCATTTTTCAGGATTCTCCCTCTTAAATTGCGTTGCAAAAAAAACACATGAGGTCTCTTCACCCAAAATGCAGGCTAGATGACTCCGGTAGTTTCCTTATGTCTTCCTGACCCTGAATGATGCCTTGCGGCAAGCAAATCCTAAGGAGCAACATGGAATGGCCTGGGGAAAATATTGCAACATCTAGAAACCGATTTGGATGTGGCTTTTGTGGATCCACCCCTGTAGGATCTGAATCAAGCACTAAAAGCGTACAAAAAAGGACCAACACGGGGAAGAACAGGCAAAATCCACAAAAGGCGCTTCCCAACAGGTTTGTAGAGAATGGGACACGTGTAGGAATAGCATTGGAGTGGACAGGGAGGGGCCAAACGTTGGAAAACAACGCGCCAACCTATGGATAAACGAGAAAACCGTGTAACAAATAAGTAAAAATGCGAACGCCGTGGACAAACCATGGGGCAACCATGAGTCGAAAAACCTAGGGACAAAAAACACTTCTCACTGCAACAATCCAGAAATCCAAAAGTTTGATGGATATTTGGAGACTGTGAAAGAAACCCTGCATCTTGGGATTTGTTGCTTGGGATTGTGAAGACCCAAGCAAAACAAAGTCAAAAAAGGAGCTGCGACCTCCAATGGTTTGCCTGGTATGCCTCGCTTTTGTGCCTCCACTTTGGATAGAATGCTGGTTGCCTGCGAAAGAAAAACAATCCAGCTTGACTCACAATGTTCAACCAACCAAAACATGTGTGCTCCTTGACCTCCTCCTCCACCAACCAAAAAATGTGCTCCTTTTCCACCAACCAATCACAGTTGTTTCCTCTTCATTTACCCTGACCAACCAGCACTGGTATTGCCTCTTCCCTCCGAAATCCCCTCTCTCCTCTCTCCCCTCTGGGAATCGAGACTCTGCGCACCACGAGCTTGAACTCCCCGTGACAAGCGCCCGGCAGCTGCAGCTCCCAAATGGGAAACCGCAGAGGCCCTGTGCGCAGCGCGCGGCTGCGGGTCACGTCCCAACTGCCCAGCGCCTGAAACCGGCGACGCAAGGAGACCTCACTGCTCTAACCCGCCTCAATGGGCATGAGAAAATCAGGAAGTGCGTCCCTTTTTGCAGGGAAAAAACGAGTGCCTCCTTCCTGTCCCTCCAAAATGGACTGACTATTTGTGCCGATGGGTCCAGTCCCAAATTGCCCTCGGTGGTGCCTTGCTTTTTTCGGGGGCCCAAACTCCGCATGCGAAGCGTGGGTCCAGTCCAAATGGAGGGCCTCGAGGCCGCGCACAATCTCGGAGTGACAGACCGACCCCCCGTTTTAACGCTCACAAAAAGCTTCCACCAAAAATACTGGGCAAAGAAGCTGGAGAAAAGCCCATGCTGCCCATCCAACAGCACATACCTGACCTAGTGTCGCTTGAATCATTCAGCACAAGGTGCCCTGTTGCCGGCCAAAGAGCGTTTGAGCATGTCTAGGTCCTCCAGTAGAGAGGTTAGAATAAGGGTACCCTTTTTTCTGTAGTCTATTTTAGTAGGGGAACCGTCCCCCCAAAAAAGGGTCAAACGGCACTACTGGGGGACCTAGATGTTTATCTGCCAACATCGCCGGTTTACTGACTAAAGCCGCCTTTTCACAGACTAACACCGCCTTTACACCAAAATGATTCGATTGGGCAAGCACCAGGCAGCGATCAGTGGGAATCCCAAAGCCGCCTTGTCCCCAAGACATGTTGGGCACTTGGATTTTCCAGGATGCATAGAGAGACACAAGAAAGAACGTACAATACATATATATATACATATTATATACGGCGCGATCGGCATACTATGTGCGGGAATGTCGTCAAAACAAGGAACGCACACACAGAGGCATAGTGGACACCTGCCAGCACTCCCCAAACGCTTCAGCTTGGATATTGGGCTGGTTGGGCAAGCTTGCTTTGGATGGCTGGTACAAGCTTGGATGGACACATAAATATCGAGAAATCATGAATAATAATGATGTAAGAATTGACATCTGTGCCTGAAGCCAGTCCTGGAATGGCAATGCTTGCATATCTGTGATGATCACCACATCCCGTGCTTGCAGTGGGCTGTTGTTGCAGAGTGTTTCCGCTAAACCAGCCTGGTCAGAGCCAACGACGCAGAGACAGTCGCCCTCCTGCGTGAAGCCGCATTCTGCTTCGATAAGCATCGCCATTGCATAGCACACCACGGCCTAATTGCCGATGTGCAGCAAAAGATGCTTGCACTGTGTGCCAGGCTGTTCGCCGGACCGGCGGCAACGGTGCTCCACGCACCTGATTTGGGGTAACTAATGATTACTTGAGCCAAGCGCATGGCCATCAAGACACCTGTCTGCGCGTCCATTGATTGGTTCTCTGGTGGAACACGTGGCATATCCATGCGAACCTCAAGCATGGTAGATCCATCAAGAAGCCTCTGGCGCAAGATAAATTTGACACGGGAATGAAGCAAGCAGCTGCGGCCAGTCACGGTCAAATCATTCAAACAGTTCGACTGACGCTTTCAGAATGGCGTGGCATTCCAGTGTCACGCTTCCCATAAAGCCTTCCATGGCGTGCCGAACGGCAAGCGGGAAAATTGGGTCCGTGGTCGAGCTCCGAGCATGGCCAACCCCAACCACGGACACGCAACATTGTCAGTTGTCTAAATATCAACATGAATCAATCTCTGCAGTGAGTCAACAAGGGTAAATGTAATAGAGACTGTGGCTGGTGCGCTAAATCACTGTACCTGCTCGGCCTTTAGCCGTGCTGGACAGGAGGAATTAACTTATCATCTGATCTGGCTAGCTCGTCGCAAAGCGCAGGTAAGACCGCAGCATGGCCACCAGAAAACTGCTCAGAACATTGCCGACTTGGTCCGATCTTGCTCGGCGACATCAATTTTGTTGATTGTTGTTTCCAGCTTCGCGGATTGACCGCGCCTCTGTGGCAAAGCTTGGCCGTGCAGCATATCCATGAACTCCTCTGAGCATGGTGCTGATTTGCCTCCCACTTTTCGCATGGCAACAGCATGGCCCATCTGCAATACCACTTCCGGATGCAACTGCATTTCATTTTTGAGTTGGATATGTGCACCAGATCGCCAGGGGCCTCATGCAACTTGTCCTGTCATATCAAGGGGCATTGCCAGCACGTGAATGAATGAAAGCTGCCGTCTACCTTCAAACCAAACGGTGAGCTTGAATCCTTGTTCTGCTACTGGCTCATAGCTATGCGATTGAAATCCTCCCATCATTTTCAGCCCTGACCAAACGCGCGACTTGACTCAAAGCGTGTCAGTCGAATCTTGGGGTCTGCCCGCGATTTTGTTGATTTAGGAGAGAAAGCTGTTGGAAAAAAATGAAAGCGTTAATTCAACACACCGAACAACACATCCACAGGGACAACGCTTTCAACCCCGAGAAAAGGAATGCAAGAAATTCACTCTCTTTGCGCTGTTAGAGGCTGTGATCTGGACCGTGTGCTTGACACTTGGGACTTCATGCAGCCCCAAAAACCGAAATCATGACTATGAATGTGCTGTTTCTGCCCGGCTGAAACTTTGAGATCTGGAATGAAACTCCTTGAAACTATGAGAGGGAGTAGCGTTGGTACAAGTATTGGCTAAAGCTTTTGTAAGCTAAACTTGTTTTTCTCCAAAATCGGATTGCGGGGGCTGCTCCCAAACCTTGTGGGTGCTTTCAAAAGTAGTATTGGTTGAAACATATCTCTCTACCGCTTCTTCCTGACATGCACGCAGCGACACCAAGATATGGAGACACCAACTTGATCTTCCAGGACCTGGAAAAAACAGACCTTTGGCTGAGCCTCCATTTGATGCCGAGAGGAGAATCAATAATCTAAGAAGGACCGATCCTTGAAAGACAAAGGCAATACTCCCGGGTGCAAAACGACACAAACACTGTACAGTTGCCCGCCCTCACCCCTATAGCGTGCTCTTCTAGTCATAGGAAGCCTGACTCATCTTCGTAAAAACAAAAGCAGTGTTGAACCAAGAGGCGCAAAAACAAATAACACACTTTTATTCACTCTACATGCTTTTCCGGTGTTCTCCCTTTTCCTTTTTTCTTCTTTTCTGGGCGAAACAATAAAAGAAAAAACGAGTCAACCGAGGCTTCCGGAGCGCTCCTCGAAAGAAATGCTCCCGTCTTTGTTGCTGTCCATCTCCATGAAGATGGAACTGGCGCTGCGGGTGGCCGGCACTTGGCTCTGCAGCTCATCATCATGCAGCACCTGAAGGCCACTTCCGGTCTTGCTGTTCGTAGTTTCTGAATTTCTCCTTGAAACCCCATGTCGTCAAGGTCTTCTGTTGGTGAGTATCCTCCATTTGCGTTTAGAGTCCCCAGGAAAAGACACACATATGTCCAATGGCCTTTAAAGCCAACAGGAAAAATAACAAATATGCTCAAGCGAATGAAAGGTCATCTGCACATTGCGCTTGGGGGAGAAACAAGGCACTGCTTCGAGTGAACGGTTTGACAATTGTGGATGGCCTGTCAGAAGCCAAACACTGACTACATTGCCACAAGTACCTGTAAACATCGGGATGGTCTCGTTCCTTAATTACCTGTGCATTGCTCAACAAGATGCGGCCGTCAACGAGTCGCTGCAACGTGCCAAAACCCTTTCTACTCCTTTCCGGTGCTCAGGCTGCTTGACACGAAACGCCACTCCACTGGTCAGTGCAAATACCGAAGGGTTTCTTAAGTCGCTTCACTCTGTCGTCACGATGTTGCGTCTTTCTGGCGTCAAGCAGGGCAAAGCGAAGGAACGTGCCCAACCGTGGCGCACAAGTAGTAGAAGGCAGACACTAGAGCTCTATGTGAGACAACATGAACATTCGTGCGAAGGCGTAGTATAAGCTGTTTGGCCCCAGCCTGTTGTGACGTTTCGCATGCAAAGCTACTGGTTGCCATCAACACCTTTAAGAATCACCGATGACGAGAAACCTCTGTGGCTGTGGGTCCAAACTAGGTACTCAAAATGGAACCCTGGTATTTGGTAACATGGACTAGAACCAGTGGTCCATCTTCCGGTGGTTTAACTTTGACCTATGTAGAAAGGCTCAAACGTTGGACAACATAACATTTCCAGTAGCGATAGCAAGAGACCCCCTTTAAAACCAACAGGGAGCAAACAAACAAACAAAAATCTGCAAGTCGAAGCACATGACTGTCCGCCGAACATCGTCGTATCATCCACTGGCCCGAGACAAAATAAGCTCAGGCGATATCCCCAACCGCATGCGGTGCTCTTTCCCCTAGATAGCTGAAAGCTATAGGGGTTCTAACTTCTAATAAAGAGGGGGAAGTGATTTGCGAGATTGATGAGCTGGTGCTAAGGGGCGTGCAGTTTGGGGTGCTGGTTTTTGCGGATTGGGGTGCTGTTTGAGGTGCTGATGGCAGTGCGGGCGCATCTTTTCAAGATTGACGGTAGGGTGCTAGGGGGCATGCAGTTTGGGGGTGCTGGTGCAGGTGCTGTTTTGGGGGTGACGGTGTTTTTGCATCTTGACGGTAGGGTGCACGGGGGCATGCAGTTTGGGGTGCTGGTGCTGGTGGTGTTTTGGGATGCTGTTTGGGGAGCTGTTTGAGGTGTTGGTGACGGTGCGGGCGCAATGTGCGATATTGACGCCCGGGTGTTATCGGGCATGCAGGTGACGGTGCAGGCACATTTTTGCATCTTGACGGTAGGGTGCAAGGGGGCACGCAGCTTGGGGTGCTGGTGCAGGTGGCGTTTTGGGATGCTGTTTGGGGTGCGGCTGGGTGTCTGGGGGGGTGCTGTTTGGGGTGCTCTTAGGGTGACGGTGCAGGCGCATTTTTTGCGAGATTGACGGCAGGGTGCAGGGGGCATGCAGTTTGGGGTGCTGCTGCAGGTGCTGTTTTGGGATGCTGTTTGGGGTGCTGTTGGAGGTGCTAGTGATGGCGCGGATGCTCGATTGACGGCCGGGTGCAGTTTGGGACGCTCTTCGGGGGGTGCTGTTGGTGGTGCTGGTGTGCAATCATTGCTATCTGGGGTCTATGCTGGTGTAATTTTTAGTGCTCGCACCACCCCGCAGCCCTCGCAGAACCCTGGTGGAACCCTGGTGGAACCCTGGTGGAACCCTGGTGGAACCCTGGTGGAACCCTTGTGGAACGCTGGTGGAACCTTACCTCAGGGCCGCCCCGGCCCACCCCAGAGCCTATCTGGGCTGAGACCCCAAAGCTTTCAGCTGTTGGGGAAAACAAGCTCAGGTGACATCCCCAACCGTGCTCGCACCACCCCGCAGCCCTCGCAGAACCCCTCGTGGAACCCTGGTGGAACCCTGGTGGAACCCTGGTGGAACCCTGGTGGAACCCTGGTGGAACCCTGGTGGAACCCTGGTGGAACCCTGGTGGAACCCTTGTGGAACGCTGGTGGAACCTTACCTCAGGGCCGCCCCGGCCCACCCCAGAGCCTATCTGGGCTGAGACCCCAAAGCTTTCAGCTGTTGGGGAAAAAAGAAGAAGAATCGCCTTCCGCAGCTCCTCCAGGGTGATGGTACCATCCCCGTCCTGCGCCGAAGCGCGGAACCCTCCCAAGCCGACCCTTGACGTTGGGTTAGGGCAGCAAAAAATGGAAAATTTAGCAGTTAAGTGGATTTGGATTTCAACCACTAAACCACAATAAGCAAAATGTAAAAAATGTTTCCCAACAACAACCACGTACCTGGAGCTCATGGGCTCATAAGCTCCCGGAATTGGCATTCGGGGGCATTCGGGGGCCAGGAATATTGATCGGCCCTATGGCTGGGACTGAACTTCGACGTTCCTATGCACCTCAATGCTTGGCAGAGATGTTCGTACGCCTCACTTGGTCAGCTACAGCAGGTGGCATTGTATTGGAAGCAAGGCAGCAAGGCCGACAAATCCGAGAATTCAAGTCACGGCAAATGGGCACGCATTGCATTTGCCAATTGGGGAGCTATCGGTGCATTGTCCTGCCATGCAAAGATTGATCCATATAAATCCCATAATCCGAGTCACGGGGCAAATGGGCACGTATTGCATTGGCCAATTAGGGAAACGACTAGTGCGTTGTGCTGCCATGCACAGTTTAATCCATAAAAATCCCATAAGCGGAGTCACGGCAAATGGGCACGTATTGCATTCACCTATTGTGGAACGACCATTGCGTTGTGCTGCCATGCAAAGCTTAATCCATATAAATCTCATAAGCCAAGTCACGTCAAATGGGCACATACTGCATTGGCCAATTGTGGAACTGTTGCTGCCGTGCAACCATTCAGTACAAGCTTGTCCATATTGACCGTCCATGCATCAATGTTCCAGTTCCAACGCTATTATCCTAATAGTAGTGAACAGTACCTCTTGGATTTTCTCGCGTTCAGCGTCGCTCACTTGGAGGCGTATGTCCAATCACTCCTACAAAGCTGACGCTGGTACCCATTGACCAAACGCCCCACGTCAGTTGCCAAAAATACATGCCTAAACAACGTGCTGAGCTGGCGATGAGGACAGTAAAAAGAAACATCCTTGCCCAGCTCACAAACACCTGACCTTCATGGCGAGTACTTGCTTGCTGTGCATCTGCACGTCAGCATCATTGTCATGCAAGCTTTCCGCAAAGTACAATGCTTGCGAGGTGCGTCATGCTGCCTCTACACGTACGCACATATATGTTACATACCCTCGTGTCGATACACGTTGTGCAATATCTGTGTCACCAATTCCCATGCCTCCGACTTGCATCAAGCAGTTGGGTCCTTGTCAAAACTTTTGAAGGCTCGCCAACAAACAGCTTCGTTCATCTGCAACCGCTGGTCCATGGCGGCTGCGATGAACTCAGTATACCTCGGGTGCAGTTTGAGGCAGTTTGAGTCTAGCCTTCCCAAAATTATAGGACCTCAATTATGGCTCGTTGGTGAAGGGAGCCACTACCAAAACAAACAAACATTTATGCAGGTCACCGATTGAAACCCATCGAAAGCGTGAACTCCTTGTTTAACCGTGGCTGCACACGGCCCCAGCTCTCTCAATTCAAATGGCTCTTTGAATCAGGAAGTGGTGGTGCCTGAGCTGCACACTTCTGCCAGGAGTTGTTTCAAAATCAAACAGCTGGTCACAGCAGGCTTTAGCAAGGCTGCTTTGCCGATGAGGTTAGGGGTTCATAGCAAGGTTGCTTTGCCAACTGTGTTGCGAGAAAGCTGATTTAAACCACCCGCAACTCACTTGACCCAGCCAACTATACTGAGGGAGATACAAACGGCTGGTAATTAGCCAGGAACCCGTCCGACCACGGTGGAACCAAGGAGACCACACGAAGCCTGTCAACTCAGCTGCAGCATGCATGTTTGGTACATGTTATACACGTTCAAGATTTTGGAACCGCTTGACTTACCTCAACTTTACGACTTGGAGCCTTCATTCTATTCATATGCAAGGCCTTGATGGCCTTTGAAAAGGATGTTCGGGACGAGCAAAGTTCAAAACCATCTGCAGACCTGTGCTTGAAATGGAATCCACTTCAGTGATTCAACAAAAAGAGCTTCCCACAGACTAACCAGTGGGGATAAACCCCTTGATCCCACAACCCTGATCTTGTGAAACAGGCCTTAGCGGCTAAAAAGCTCGGTCGCTTATTTCTGCGGCCGAAGATTGCAAAGTGACCGGCTTGCGATTGGGACTCAGAACCAAAGTTTTGTCTCCCAGCCGGAATTGGACACGAATCTGGCCCGTGCAAGGCTTTCCCCCCAGCTATGTGCTGTCAAGGAAAATTCTGTATACCCTAGTTCGTGATCTATCTGGAAAAACATGAGTGCAAAATCAAACCTCTCTCAAACTCATGTCGTTGCTGTCCTTTTGTGTGCAGCCTACAGTCAGGCAGCGCTTTCAAAAATCTTGCGTGCTTGGTGTCAACCGTTTGATCCGGCTTCCCGCAGTGCAAGCAGACAGGGCCATATGATTCTATCAGTGGCCGCAACAGCTACACCCAGCTTCACCCGTGCCTGTCTGAAAGGATGTAGTTTTGATCTAGCGGCTTGGCTTGCAGGTTACTCAAGACTTTGAGGGATTCCGGTTGCACCGCATTTACTCACTTCCTGAGTTGATGGCTCAAAACAAGTCCAAACTTTGTGTTTGCCGTATCCGAAAAAATGGAAGTCCATGACGAAACACGTGATATTTCTTCACAAACATCATCGGATCCCAAAAGAGGTTTTTTCTTGTGCAACTGAGAAAGTGAGCCATCGAAAGCCCAGAACCATGCCTCAAGAAGCAATATCCGCAACGATTTCTGGCTGTGGCTCAAAAACATGTACCCAAAATGGCCCCTAGGTAAATGGAAACATGGACCAAAACCTGCGTAACCCCTCCTGTTTAATTTTGAGCCACAGCCATTTCTGGCTGCTGCCCCTTACTAATTAACCTTCATCGGAATCCCGGGGTTTGAGCACGTGGGTTTCTCAAGTGAGCCTTCCTAGTGCCCTGGCTGTTTCACAGGCACTCGATCTTGCCATCGTTATCCGTGTCGATGCCTTCCAGAATCTGAGCCAAGTTGGGGATGCGGCCGTCGAGAATGTGCTGCTCCAGACCTGCGTTTGGGCGAATGAGTGCCAAACGCTGGCGGGTCAAATGACTGGCGTTCTCCTCTAGGTCCTCCAGTAGAGAGGTTAGAAGAAGGGTACCAACCTTTTTTCTGTAGTCTATTTTAGTAGGGGAACCCTCCCCCAAAAAAGGGTAAAGGGCACTACTGGGGAACCTAATCCTTATCTTCCCCCAATCAAGGGTGACCATGACTCTCTCCCTGAATCCATTTGCGCAGTTCCGAGCAAGCTGCAAGCAGCGCTCCAACATTGCCTTTTTTGGGGTTTCATGGACATGTTGTGCCTTTTCGAAGGGTTTCAACTAGGGCTTCATACGGACAAAATTCCACCAGTTCTGGATATAAAACCCTATGAATACTAGATTCAACTCCACCAATCCCAACTGTGCTTTTGTTTCCCCCGTTCATTCGGTGCCACCGCTTTTTCAGGCTAAAAAAAAAAACACGTCCCACGTCCCGCGTCCGTCCCGGGAACCGGTCGGCCTGTCTTGATCTCCTGAAAACTGAGGTAGCCGTCCCCGTTGGCATCTAGCTTCATGAAGGCCTGCCGTGTAATAATTTTGGGCGGAAGCGAAGGAGACAGGAACACCCAACACCTGGCTGTGGAGCCACCTCAAAAACGGGGTGCCCAAAATGGCACCAAAAGGTAAATGAAAAAAAAAGAAAACAGACTAACACCTGCGTTTTGCCCTAGCTCTTTAATTTAGAGCCACACCCATTTGGGTAACCCAAAAAGTGCAGCCATACCCCCAGCAGCCATTCAAAGAGGTCGTATGACTCCTTCAATGGATCCTACCAAATGGCGAACGCGCGTCACTGATGGGCCTTCTGGGTACCTTTGTGTCTTAATAGATATAGCTAGGGATACGGGCGTGTCTTCTTTCAGGTGCCTCTTAGTTTCGAAACCAAGAAAGGGAACCTACCACCAAGAACCTCACAGGGGGTCCTGAAAGACCATTTTCTTTTTTCGGGACCCTCCTGTCAGGTTCCATGTTATTTGGTGGGGGGGTGCCGCCCTCAAAAAAACACTGTCAGAAACCAGGTCCTCCAGTGGAGAGGTATACAGGGGAACCCCCCAAGAAAAACTTGGCGAGAAAGGGCACTACTGGGGGACACTGTCACAAAGCCTTTGTGCTTTGTGCATCGGAGCGAAACTCATTCGGAGGGCCCACACCTCCCGTAGCTCGCGCTGCTCCTCTGCTGTCAGCTGATATGCCACGGCTGTCCTCAGAAAGCGCGAGCGGTAATATCACTTTCAAGCCTCACGGATAACATGCGTGGCGTCTTGAGTGCCAGAGCTCTGTGGATGGACGAAATCCACCGAAGACAATCTAAGAACGAAATGATGATTCCCCTGTACATACCAGACGTTCTGGTTTCAACCATCTTGTGCTTAAGTTCCCTCAATCCCTGCAAATACCAACCATGGTTTCAACCATGGTTTCAACCATGGTTTCACCCGTGCAAAGTGATTTCGTCCACTCTGGGAATGGGTTACGAACTGCATCAACACATTCAACAAAACAGCGGCTGCTCAGCTTCCCTCTAATTGGTGGTTTGGAGCCCGGTGGTTAGGGAGTGTCAAAATCTACCCTCTACAAGAAGCAGGGGTTCAAATCCCCAAACCAATTCAAACCGCCGAGTAAGGGGTACCTGACCCACAGCGAGTGGCTGGCCGAGCGGCTCGAGTGAAGGATCCCTCGGAAAGTGCATCCCTCGGAAGATAACGGTTTGGATGTGGTTTTTGTGGATTCGCACCTGTATATAAAAAGAGGGAGACATGCCTCTCTGAGGGTACCTCTATCAACAAAGCAACCAGCTCAAGGATCATTTTTTGTATACGGAAAGTGCAGTCAACGTTTTCATTCTTCGATCTGGGATGAGGTCGTAGCCAAATGCTGTTTGTACGGTTGCTACACCTCAGTGCCGGAGCAAAGTCGCCGCGGGCAGCTAAACGCTCTGAACAATCCTAATTAACGGCTGTCTGAGTGGCCCGACTTAGGTGATTTGCGTCGTCACATGACGTGGGCCATTTTGGCCAATTTACGCCAAAGGACATCATGGTTCAAAGAAGGGGGAGCTTCCGGCTACACTCTTTGACCCCCCCAACACGCGATCCCCTGAAGGAAATGTAATAAGTCTTTGGAGAAGGCTACCCTCAGTTTTTGTTTGCAGGGTAGAAATGGTCCCCTTGAGCCATAGAGTTAAAACCCCATTGCAGGACGTTAGGGTCGATGACCATCCCTATGTGCCCCGGTGTTGATGTGGACCACACAGGTGAAGCTTCATGCAAACGGGTGGGCCCTCTCTGAAAAAGCGGCTTCAGGCAGAAGCTGTCAGTCAGTGGCTCAGCGCAAGTCTCAGAGTGGATCAACTCGAAGTGGAGGAACAAGGTTGCATGTCACTTAATACTCAACCTCTAGTTTGCTAGGCACCTTCAAGGAAACATGAGTGGACTGCGGCGAAAGCATGTCTTGTTTCAGATTCTTCAGGTGGCTTGGGAGGTTTACCATGACCAATAATATCTGTGGGTCACTTCTCATAAAAAGAAGAAGACAAAACAAAACAACAAAAATATCTGCGGGTCACTCCTGATATAAACACAAAACAAACGGATGAAACAAAACAAACATATTGGAAGCCAAAGTCAGCGGCTCAGAGCCTTCCAACACGCCCCACCATGCCCCACCAAAAGTCCTCCGGCCTCTCTCAGGCCCGGGCAAGGAATCATGTGGATGGGCAAAATCTAGTTCGCACCACTTTGAAACCAGGGAAGCCATCGTTCGTTCGCAATCCGCTCCCCTTTCAATAAATGGAGAATAAATACTATTTTTCCAGCCTGGCTGAAATAGCCGGGTCCCCAATACTACCTATAGAACAGCTCAATTCAAAACCAATACTAAACTGTCCGATGTCTCTGCCCAGACCAGCTCCAGCCTTATTACAACCCCAAATTCTAAATGCATACTTACCTTTACTAATTTGCATTTACTTCTTGAATCTGTAATTCTAAGTTTAAACTGCGCCCTTTACTTTTGAACCGCCAAACAAACACTTAAACGGTTCTATTTAAAATCGTTACGCGGAACATTGCGGTTTTCAGGTGTTTCGTGTCCGGGCCCATTTGGACGACGACCGAAGAGGAAACCCGGTCGACCCCAAAGCACCCTATTAAATAAATATGTTTTGTCCCCCAGAGTGTGCAGGGGAATCATCAGAAACCAGGGTTTCCGAACGGTGCCTCAGAGGATTTCGCAACCATCCACGGAAACCAACCTGTGGAATGGCGAACAAACGGCAAAGCGCCAAGCGCCCGCTCGTAGCACGGATCCTTACATTATACACCTGAACATTGCAACTTGTAAATGGTGGTTTCAACCTTGATTTTGGTAGTGAAAAAGCCACATGTTTCAAATGCTTGCAAAACCATTCACAGTGGCCCTCTGGGAGCTTCCATGTGAGTCGGGAGTGCACTCCGTGCACTCCCGGCAAAGCGCCCGCTCGCATCCGCTCGAGCGTCAACGCGGCCTTCTTGAAGCGGTTCGCCACGCTGAAGCCCCGGAGGTTTGAGAGCACATCCGCTTGCAGCTTCCTCGAGGGCATCGAGGCAACCGACCAAGCGGCACAAGAAACGACTGGAGACGCCAAACGGAAAGCTTCGTTCCTTCTGTTCCTTCGGTTTTTTTGTCGTCTTAAAAAGGCGCCAAAAAATGCTGGATGCTTTTGTTTGGGGGCACAAGGATGGAGTTCCTTTCTCTCAACCAGGCTTTGTCTCAGCCTTAGAGGCTTCTCAATACTTAGGGACACAGGGATGGGACGCAAAGTAGGGCCCAAACGGTATCAGGGTATCGGTGGCCTTGTTGGGCGCTGGCCCTAATCACTAATTAGATTTGGGCTGGGGGCGCCTTTACATGTAGGGGGCCCTCGCAAACGACAAGTCTGCGACATCATACATTCCCATGCGGTCGCCAAGCTCCATCTGATAAGCATTTGCTGGTCTTCCATGGAGACCAGCAAATCTTCGGCAAAGGAAAAACAACTGCAGGGGCTTGATATGTTGAATGCAATCATGTTCTTCATCAAGAGTCATTAGTTGCCATCAACATATCAAACAAGATCAGCGGCATTTGCCCAGGCACACGTCTCTGGAGTGTGGAGAATACAAAAATCCGAACAAATCAGACCGCTGACGCTGTTGTTTGAAGGTGGGACGCTCTCTTTCTGGGGTCCGGGGTGTTCCAAACATGGCGGCGGGATGCCCACAAAGCCGCCATGCGGATGACCTCCACTTCTCGGCAGCAGCCTTTGCTTTTCCATATGGTACTGCTTGATGAGAAACGAGCTAGCTTGGAATCTGTTTATGGGGGGGGGACTGGGCGCCCCACCATGTGATTCTACTCAGGTCCTGATTTGTTTCTATGTTCTATACTGATGCAACACAAATCCATCGTTTGTTCTAGCGGTCATCGAAGGTGCTGTGTATGCCTGGCTGAGCAGCCTGGATTTATCTAGATGCAGCGGTTCGCACCGACATGAAGGTGCCTTCATGTCTGACCATTAATAACACCAGTCTGCATTGGGGGCTTGATGTTTGAGGGTCAATAGCGCGTTTCGGAGTGTATACCTTTGCAGGGCCTCTCAACACTTTGATGCTGCCACATGCGTTTCAGCTGCTGCATTGTTTGACCCATCGTTTAATCTTTTGCGGCTTTCACAGAACAACGGGCTGGAGGAAGCTTGAACGATGGGGTTGGGCTTGGCCCAACAAACACCTGGCCGGCTTACCCATCCGTCCTCCTTTTACATGCAACTCCATGCGCGCACCCACACGCACGCACATCAACAGGGATCCGCCTACGGGCTACCATCATATACTGCCGGACGCTGGCTTGTCGCAATCACTGCCCAACATCAAAGCTGCTGGGGCCAGTCAAACTGGACGTAAAATCAACTCTTCCAACAGCTACAAAGGCGTACAAAGGTCAATGTCAGCAAATTCAACTTCATGCTGTGACACAAGATGCGGCCTGGCGGCCTTGAGTTTTGAAGGGCTATACTCCGTTCGTGACAAGCTGGGTACCGGATTATGATTGATTCGGTCAGGAAGCTAGTCTACCCAGATTCCCAGTGGGACGTTCATGTCTTAACCCACGGAACTGACCTTTGAGTTGAGCCAATGACAAGAGGAAACAGGGCTCCCTATATTTTCCCTTAAAACATCACCCCCACCAAGGGACACTCAGCTTTCATGGGCCCAAAAGGTGATGTTTAAAACCGCCCAAAAGGGAAATATAGGGGACCCTGGGAAAGCTGGATGAGAAGTGCACACACGAGGCAAGTATGCTGGACCCATGGAGGTGTATGCTGGTGGACTTATGGGCATGGGCTTTTCAAAATCCAAATCGGTTAGCCCCCAGTGAACATCCCATTCAATCCAACCACTAAAATAGGTTCCAAAATGGGTGGTGAATTCACCTGCCCCAGAATGGGATACCAAAACGGTTTTGACTCCACAGCCATATGGAGGTAATTATTGGTTTCCGGTGGTGCACCTGCCCCAGAAGGGTACCATTGATTTTGACAACCACAGCCATAAGGTATTTGTTTCCTGGCGCTTGCCGGTTTTCCTTGAACTCCAGAGCTGCGACTCGAAAGTCCAAGGCACACCAGGCTCTCGGGCTTTCCAGCTGCAAACCAGCGGTGCTTCAGCGCGTCGAGGGCCTTTTTTTCGGAGTCTCGGCCATCCAAATCGGGTGACCCGGGGTAGTTTGGTAGTTTTGCAGTGGCTTAAACAAAATCATGCCTGGTTCCCTCTAGTTGGTGGTTTGGTGGTTAAGGGGTGGTTTCCCATCTCCCCAGCAGCAGGACATGTTTCAGTTTCCGTGCCCAATTTTCTGTACCCCTTGGTAAACTTGCATGGGTGGTTTGGATTTGGATTTGAACCCCTGGCTTGGAGGGTAAATGGGAAACCCCGCCTTGACCACCAAACCACCGGGCTCCAAGCCACCAATTAGAGGGAAGCCAACTAAAGGAGGCTTGGAAGCTTCTAGCGCCAAGTGAAGCAAGCTTTGATCAGCTCTTCAACAATCTAGCCATTTCTCTAGGGCACCCTATAATGTCCTTGTGGTTTCCACGGAACAAACCCGGAGCAAGGGGTACCCTGAAAACACAGACCCACATTGCAATCTCAATACCGTCATCACCACAACGTCATACTGTGCTCGTCAGATGTATCATCACTATGACTATCGCACTCACCTTCACCACCATCGTTGCCAGTATCATTCTCAGCATCCTCATCCTCGCGCATCTTCATCCTGATCCTCACCTCATCCCGATCCTGATCCTGATCATCATCGTCATCATCATCGTCGTCATCGTCATCGTCATCGTCATCGTCATCGTCATCGTCATCGTCATCATCATCATCATCATCATCATCATCGTCGTCACCGTGACGATGAGCGTCCTCATCCTCATCCATATCCACGTCCCCCTCCTCCTCCTCTTCCTCCTCCCCCTCCTCCTCCTCCTCATCATCATGCTTGTCATCATCAAGCACAAAGGGCGGACAAAGAGACGTGTGCTGGAATTTGCAGGGGTGTGTGCCAAAAAAGGTGCTTTCTGCCGACATGCGGGAACGCTTAAAGTTCTTAGTTAATACAGACGGCAAAATCCTCATGAGTTCCTGAAAGATGCAAACGCCGAAAGGTCCATGCAGATGCCTCCGGAAGGCATCTTCCCTGTCCGGCCTAGTCTGCCTGACCCTTGCGATTGGTGATGCTGGATGAATGAGACAGTGACGCTACGGCCAGTTGAAGGCATGGAGCTTACTGCAAATGAGTCGGGGATGTTGGCGAACGTCAAGGTCAAAAACGAGAGCCTGTCCAAACTTCTCCTTGGTATAGTGTGGGTGTCAAAGCGCGCTGTGCCCTCATGCGTGTCTGGGTTTAATAGTTGTTCACTGCGTCCACTCAACACTTTGCTGCATGGCTGTTCTCAACATCCAGTGACTGGCACTGGTAGTACTGGGCAAGACGAAGAACAAACATAGACACAAACACACCTGGACCGGGCCTATGCATTTCTTGACTAGGTCCTCCAGTAGAGAGGTTAGAATAATTGTACCTACTTTTTTCTGTAGTCTATTTTAGTAAGGGAACCCTCCCCCAAAACGGGTAAAAGGGCGCTACTGGGGGACCTAGTCACGGCTTTTTGCATCACTGGGATCTTGTCTCAGTTCCCCTTGGGGCACGCCGAGCCCGCCCAAAGTGAAGTCTGGCTGCCTGAGAACCTTTCAAGGGAGCTAGCCGCATTCCATGGGACACCCTTTCGGTTGGTATGTGTATGGATCTGTCCTTTTTTTGAGGACCGCCCCCCCCTTTTTCTGTTGTTTTTAAAGGGAGCCAGAAGGAAAACCAGCTTTTTGTGCATCAAGCATTTGTGGGCCAGAAGAAATCCAAAGGATAGCGAGGGCCCCCCCAAATTCCTCAAGCACTCCCGTGCCGAGTGGCCGAGATCCGTTTGGAGGGGTCCATCTCCAGGCAACGCGAGATGAGGTCCTTCGCAGCCTTGGACACGGGCTCCCAAATCGGCCCATCCTGGGCGAAGTGTCGAAGCCGTTTCGGGCACAAAAGGCGAAAGCCACCCAAGGACGCAGTCTGTCAGGACGTGGCTGGGATGTCTGCTGCTGCTCCTGTGAGTGTTTGCGGCTTCTGTTTTGCTGGGTAGGTTTGCGGTTTCTGCTTTGGCTGAGTATGTTGTGTAAGTGTTGGTTTCTTCTTTTGTGTGTCGTGTGTGTGCGGGGATTGATGGTTTGGAAGAACAAGTCAAAAAGTGAGTTTAGTCGGAAATTGTTTTGCTTGTCCTGGGATGGTCTGGGGCAGTCGCCTGGTGTCGCTTGCAGTTTATTGTTGCAACTTTTGACTTGGGTTGAGGGTTGGGCGATTTGGATGTTAGCAAGCAAGGGCGCAGGTGGCTCAATTCGCAAGCTTCCGTGCTTGGACTGGTGATTGAAGATGGACAAACGTAGTGTGGAAGCCCGCAACAAGCTGCAACGACTGAGTGTTGTTCTTACAGCTGGGAGAAAAAAAACACATAATTATTCACCAAGCAAAACTCGATTCACCGAAAAATAAAGGAAAAAAAACAGAAAAAAAAACTGCCTCCTTCATGGCTGAGTTCGTTCTGAACACCCCCCGGTCGGAACCGCGTCTTGCCCAATCAGA
Organism: Effrenium voratum; assembly: GCA_963377175.1. Taxonomy (NCBI): domain Eukaryota; class Dinophyceae; order Suessiales; family Symbiodiniaceae; genus Effrenium; species Effrenium voratum. The sequence goes on from CAUJNA010000857.1 coordinate 317,718, forward strand.
CCAAGGCCAACGCACGTGGGCGTCTCTCTCTTTCTCGGGGCGTCAACTTGTAGCTTGGCTTTTGAAGGGAACCCACAAGAAACCCAAGCCATTTAGTATAAAACCCAAGCCAAAAACTTAAGACGCACCCAAATAAAACAAAAAAGACACAGAATGCAATTGAGCCTCCAGGCTGTACTGGCCTTTTTTCACCTTCCGCAGGACATCCACATCAGTTCGGCCGTAGAAGGGAGGGCTACCGCAATGCAAGCAGTACATCAGCACACCGCAGCCCCAAACGTCCACTTCCTTGGCGTACCTCAGACAGAGCAAAACACGAATGCATTCATTTGAGCACCTTGCGTGTGTGTTGTGTGTTGCGTGTTGTGCGTCGTGTGTTGCGTTTCATGTGTTGTTTGTTTGTGTGTTGTGTTCTGTGCTGTGTGTTATGTGTGTGTGTGTGTGATTGTCTGTGGGTGGGTGGGTGGGCGGGCGGGTGTGTGGGTGAGTGGGTGTGTGTGTGTGTGTGGAAGCATGGGAGCATGGGAGCGTGCGTGCGTTCGGGCGGGCGCATGGTTGCGCTTGCGGATGCGGGTGCGGTGCGTCTGTGTCTTTGTCCAAAGCCTGTTTTTTTGTGAACGCAAGGCAGGGCTATGGCAGGGTCGGCAGGGTCGAAAAGGCTTCAGGTAGCTTTAGGATTAGTCATGTAAGCCATCCTTTCTACTTTCCCCTCCTTTCATTATTTGCCCTTTCTTTCTGCTCTCTGTTTCTTGCTCGCCTCGTTCTTCTTGTTGGTCTCCCTTCTTGTCATACTACGGAGTTGGGCGAGCTGCCGGTATGCACAATTCTAAACCACTATGCTTAAGCAACAGAATCATGTTTTCCTACAAGAACTTATGCTAACCGAACATAGTATTGCTACGTACAAGTTTGCTTGTTCCCTGTGTCCTTGGAATTATGCGAGTAGTTGTCTTATGTTTCTTAAACAACCGGAGATGCGAACCGAGCCTGGACCCATAATGCCCAACCCCACTTGGACGTCCCAGCCAAACGCTGCTCCGTCCAAGTGGGTCCTAAAATGTTGCATGCATTTGCCTTGAGCTTGTCCAGCTACACAAATCAGAGAGAGGGTTGGTCCAACCGCTGATATGTTAAAACCCATGCCTCCTGTACGCTTGAGGGCGGAAGCAGGTCTGGTTGTTTTAACTTCACGGGGAGTTCCAGCAACATGCGAGACTGGGTGGCTTGCTGAAGTTGCGGTCGCCTCCATTGAGATGCAAGGCATACCGTTGGTTTAGGCGCCTGCAAACAGTGTAAGGATGTGTAAGGGTTATTCTGTTGGTTGGTGGACCACCGCAAGTTCCCAAGAAGTTCAAGGTTGATCCAACCCGAACAATGCTTTTTTAATATGGGGCTGTTCCCCTCCAGTGAGTCTAGATTCTCCATTAGAGAGTCCCAACCAAAAAGGGGGGGTGAGAGGTCGGGCACCCATTGCTGGGGGACCTAGGAATAGACCCCAGTGCCCCAGGTCCCAGTGGGACACCGCCCCGCCGTCTCTGCCGAGCTGCTTCCCCGCCATGACCTCGGGCGCCACGTAGAAGGCGGTGCCTACCGCGGACTTGAGCTGCTGCCCGTCCCGGCAGCGCTGCGCCAGGCCGAAGTCGATGAGCTTCAAGGGGGTCGCGTCCACACCCTTGCCCCTGTCCTCGGATTGGTTGGTCGCTTGGCTGGTTGGTTGGTTGGTCGCTTGGCTGGTTGGTTGGTTAATTGGCTGGCTGGCTGGCTGGCTGGGTGGTTGGTTGGTTGGTTGGTTGGCTGTTTGGCTGGTTGGTTGGTCGGCTGGGGTTGGCCTTGCAAGCATCTTCCAGCAACACCTCTTTTGGACAATGACAATGCCGAGCTGGCTTGCTCCAAGCCCCCTAAGGCCCTAAGCAAGAGGCCCATCACCTTTTGTAGATCTAATGGAAAAGCCATTTGTTTCCAAATCGTCTCAGGGGCGATTTGGTCACACCAAAGATCAGCCATGTGAACATGTCTGGCAGACCTGGGTTCCATTGCGGGTCCTGACTATGCAATATCTCTTGATGCCTTAAGCACCACAGGGTCATGCCTCCATTTGCTTAAGTACCCAGGAAAATACACATATGTCCAGTAGTGATAGAGTTCTTTTTAACCAACAGGGAAAACACAAACAAAAACGCTTTTCAGCAAAGGGAAGGTGCTCAACTGCTTAAGCATAATATATAGCTAACATGGGTCTGCTGGGTGAGCCTCCCTCCGCGAAATCTGCGTGGTCACTGGAAGTGAATACATGGGTCATGGTTTAGTGTTGGAACTTCTCAGCATGGCGGAGCAAAAAACTTTCAAGGAAAACCAAAAATAAACCAACCATAGGCCACCGATTCCTATTTTGACAAACGCTCAGCAATGAGTTGTCATCCGCATCCAGGCTCTCAAGACGACCAAGTCGCCAGGAGGATATAGTTCTCCGGCTTGAGATCTCGATGAACGACATCCTGTCACCCGTCCCTGTAAAGCTATAGACAGCAGCGACTCAATCCCATATGGCCATGGGTCAAAACCCGGTACCCCCAGTGAACATCCCAATCCCCACTGAATTGTGCACCAACCCCAAAATGGTACCATTGGTTTTGACCCACAGCCATATGGACGGTCCTGAATTTGCCCCTGTCCCCCTTGAGCCACACAGTGGTGAGCACCTCAATGATGAGAGTGGCTCGTCCCACATCTGTACAGTTCTCTTGCAGAATGTTGGGGTTGCCCATGCGATCCGCCTGCAACAACCGCCCTCATACCCAGAGGGTCCAAGTACCTTGTGAGGATGGCTTTTGGGGGGGTCAAAAAGGGGTCTAAGTACATCCTTAGAAGGTACTTAGACCCTCTGGGATACACACAAAGAACGGTTCTGAACAAGCGCAAATCAAGCTCAGCTAAACAAGCGACAATGCCTGAGCAGGCCTCGCATGCCGGATACCCAAACCCAGGGTTTCGAAAATCAGGGCTTCTGCGGCACGGCCTGCCCAAGGATTCACAGCATGAAGACTATGTGCAACCTCAACCATCTTGGATGGCTGGATGGCTGCTCGATCGACCTCATTCAAGGCCTTGAGAGGGCAAACTGTGTCTTGTCCATTCCATTTTTTGACTACCTGGGATCCTTGTGAGGACATGAACCCCCAGTGGGTTTGGGTCCAACTTGGGGCAATCACAAATTGGGACCCTGGTCTTGACGATTGCGCAAGTTCACATGCTGTCTCCTTGCCGTGGCAGTAGGAGATGGACGAAAACACCTGCTTCCTCGGTAAAGGCAATCTTTGAGTCGGGTGGCAAAAGCAAAGAAATCAGCTTCCCCTTTTGGATAGGTGGTTTGGAGTTGTTTGGGACGGTTTCCCGTTTTTATCCCCCTCCCCAACTTAAACCACCAATGAATGACCAATTAAGGGCTACCTAAACCAAAGCTGCTAGGGGGGGGGGGCAAACAAGAAAACTGATGCGACGGAACACAGTGGAACAGTTTGCCCGAGTTGAGAGATTCTTGGGGCACGAGACAGGGCAGTTGACTCTGACCGCAAGGCTTGCCAAAATGAGACAAACAGAAGTAAGGACAAGTGGGAAGGACGGAATTGAGAGGGAAAGTCAGTACTTAAAGGCGGATTCTGGGCAAAGCAATCACCAGAGTGAACAACAGAGTGACACCCATAAAGTTCGAGGACTGCTTGGTGCTAGATTGGCAACTGCAAGCCTCATGAAGAAAGCGTTGCACAGCGTTAGCCTGCTTGACTCTTGGAGCAGTATCAATGACACCACCTACAACATGAGTGCAGATTCCGATTCTCGCATAGTCCCGTCATCAAGTTGTTTGTGATGGTCATGCGGTCAATTACAGAACATACAAGACTATTCAACAAACGCAACACAGCTGACAGCGTTCACGTTGGCACCGCCTTGCAGTTCCCTCTTGTTCTGTCCTTGTGCCTGTTGGACCGGGGATAGCAAGCTTGGAGGCCGCAGCTTCCATCGGCAAACGACGAACAAAGGGCCACACCAACAAATTGCCATCCACTTCAAGGTGTTGGGTCATCCATCCTTGCTAACCATCAGGAGTGAAACTTCAAGCTTGATGTTCCTTGGTAAATTTAGAGGGTCAAACTTCAAGTTTGCTGTTCCTTCCCCACATCGCAGCCTCGCAACCTGTGGTCGGACAACTAGGCCAGCCATTGACACGAATCTCAGTCGAAACTCGACGAACGGTCCTTCATAGGAACAAGTCGTTTACCCTGCAAGTAGGCCCCCCCCCTTCAGCTCGGCCTATAATTCGCCAAGAATATGTCACCATTTCCAAAGTCACCCAAAGTGCTAAAGTTCTAAAGTGCTAAATAATATGTCGCCCAAAGTGCTCATATGTCACCTATCTATTCACCTAAAGTTTTGATGGATTTGCAAAACACTGCCCCTAAAATGTCATCACCCCAACTGAAAGCAGCGGAAGAACAAAAACCGGTCGAACCCCCAAACTGCACAACGTGCGCAGTCAAATACTTCTCGGGTGACCAGCTACAGCCCCTCCCAAAAGTCAAAACGCCAACTCCGAGGTCAACGCTCACAGAGCCGGGCGGGCAAAACACTGACTCTTCTACCGTGGATCCATCTTTAAAAAAAGAAAGAGGAAACAAATCGGCCGGCTCAGCGAAGCTCATGATGAGCTCATGTTTTCAAGAAGAACCATGTGCAGCAAAATGCGATGCAAAAAACAGCATGTCGGATTGGTCCTTGACCCCGCGCATGTCCAGTTTCACTTCTTCTGAGAAGTGGGGAAAACAACGTTCTTGAACAACGCTTGAAAGTCAGGAGGTCAAGCCAACGAAGCAGCAAAACCTTAAGGAGACTTCAAGTTTCAGCCGCGTCGCATCACCTTCCGAACGATGGGCTCTGTGAGGTACTTCTCCTCCACCAAGCGATCAAAGAGCTCCCCGCCCTCGCAAAGCTCCATGACCTCGGTCGGAAGTCTTGGGCTTGTTGCCACATGAAATTGCAGCTGGGGCCAAAGGTATCCGGTGGTGGTTGGGCCTCCAACAAGAAGGGTCCAACCAAAAAGGGTCCTCCAACGAAAGGGTCGAACAAAAATCAATTCGGGGGGTGATTCTATAGCCATAGCTATGTTGAGGCTTGGAACCCGTGCACTAAAGCACCGCACACCCCATCACCCCCAGCACCTTGTCTCCTGTTTGGGGAGTCCCCTCCCTTTCCCGTTGAGAAGTGAGAATCTCCTGAAGCTTTCAGCAATTTGGGAAACCTGGGTCGGTTCTTGATAAGAATCCGCACGGGTAGCGATGCGGTACTCGCTTCCACCACGCTTACGCAAAACACAACCTCTCCCACAAAAATGCCTATGCGAGGCCAATTTGACTAGACGCCTCCCTACACGCGTCTCAACGCGTCTCAACACATTTAGGCCGGCGCACATCTGCACCTGTCAGGGCAATATAAATACACGACACGCACTTAATATTTTGGCAGCTCCACCTCGCCAGTGCTTCGCAAGCCAACCATCCCACGACAACACCCCACGCTGTTTGCCCCTTGAGAAAGCACCTGTCACGCGACAACTCAAGCTATCAACTGATCGCCTGCGCGACTGCCTACGCGAAGCCTGGGAAACAACGCTGCCCAAGTGGCCAAGTAAAGGTTGCAACGGTCCTCATACACCGCAAAGAGCCGGACGATGTTGGGATGATCCATCCTCAGATCAAATCACAGGTGCAGCAACCTCTTGCCTTGTGCATGGCCTCAACTTGGAGTTTAAAGCGTTCGAGTGAAAGAAGTTCTCTCCGCTGAGTTGGCGCGAAGCTTGAGCTCTGATCCCATTCGGGAGACTGCAGTGCCACACCAATGGTTCAGTGCCAGACGATATCCACTAGCGATTCAGCTCTCAAATTCCTGTTGCAATTCTGCGGGAGCTGGTTGGAATATGTTGCCACACTACATGTTGACGGCCTGCAAGCTCCCAGGCACCAAGGCTCTGCGCTGGGCGAAACTCGATGCCTCTTTGGAATCATCAGAATCATCAGAATCATCAGACTAAGACCATTTTCCAACCTCCACGCGAATGAAACTGCCAATGGCTATGGATGCAGTTCCTGTTTGCTCTTGTTGGCCTTCCAGTGTTGTTGCTTCAGGATGCTCGGGGCAGGATTTGTGAGTGCTTTTGCTTGTCCTTACAAGATGGACTTCGCTTGCTCGAGTGCTTGGCTTGTCGGCTTGTGCTGCATTATCTGAACTCGTTTGTCTTGATGGCGAATGAGCTTGTCTGAATGCTTTGAGGTTAGAGGATGGCATGACATGATTGAAAGCCAACCTGTTGGTTCCGTTACTCCTGGCCAACTTGAACGGCTGTGGGGTACCTTATCAAAATTCACACTCATGTCTTCCGGCAAATCGTGCTTGGCCACTTGACCACAGGTTTCTGTCGCCGTTCCTCCCAATTCCAAGGTAATTACTCTTGGCAAGGCCCCTTCTAAAATGGTCATGAGAAAGGGTACCGCGGTACCGATCTGCAGGATGTCTGACTACCTCCTGTTTTCCCTATCTGGAGCCAAATCGCTTCACTATGGGAACTTGCGCATAGCCTTGAAGTCAGCGCACCCACTCGACAGCCTTCATGGGAAGCGAAGCTGCAGCGGCACGAGCTCCCTCTGGGTCAGGTTGGAAGGCAGGTGCTGCCCAACAGGACTGCAGTTATTTCCAAGAGCTTTGGGAACAAAATGAAATACCCATCCCATTTGTTAGTTTCCCTTTGGGCACAAAACAAATAAAAAACCTGTGGCTGCCATAAGTAGCACCAAGTGAAGCAAATTCCCCTCAAGCAGCGTGAGAACTGCGGCGAAGCTTCTTCTGCGTGATCTGGATCTCGCGGCGGAGATGGTCAACATTCGCCCTCGGTCGGGCTGAGCGGGTCTTTCAGCAAGACATCTATGCGTTTCTGGGTTGCTTTCTGCTCCCCTGCTAAAAGTGAATAACTGTTAGTGGTTTAATGCGGAAAACCCATTAGTTGGCAAACAGTTAAAGTCCTAACATCCAAGCAAAATGCAACGAAGTTTCGGCGGTTCAACAGCAAGTCCAACGGCATTCAAACGGTCCCATGGGCTAATTAAGGGTTCGCCACAAACAAGGCTGAGTATCTCTCAGGTGCCAACGCATAACTTGTTTCACCGCCAAGTGAGGAAGCCGTGGCAAGAGAGGTTGTGCCCCTGAGAAGATAACTCTGTGCGGGTTATAGCGAAATCTCCGCCACTGCCTGAGACTGAGATCCCTCTGCAAAAGGCTGACATCTGAGCCACAATCAAAACCCAGTAGATGCGGGTATTAGTAAGGGATAGTCCCAACCATAAATGGATGCAGCCACCTTGAAAGTTCTTTGCATCTTTCTGGGTAGACCACCCCAATACCAGGTTTTCATTGCGGCGCATCTGGGCATGGGTCAAAATTAAACCACCAGTGGACCGCAGGTTTTAGTCCATGTTTCCACTTACCAGGGTTTCATTTTGGGCTTACCCTATGTTTGACCCACAGCCATCTTGAAAAACCCAGCCGCCTGCAGCACCGAGCGGCACGCCGGACTTCACGATGAACTTGACCGCTCGTCGTGCCCCCGTCTCCTTGTCGCGGGCCCGCCTTACAGTGCCAAAGCCGCCCTCGCCCAGCTTCACCTTGTCGATCTCGTATCTCTCCTCCTCAGCTGATGCCAAAAACGCCGTTGTTCAGTTCCTAGGTCCTCCAGATTTGAGACGTTACAATAAGTTGGTACCCGATGTCTTTTTTTGTCTATTTTAGTAGGGGAGCCCTCCCAACCAAAAAAGGGGTGAGAAAGGGCACCACTGGGGGACCTAGCTTCAGCGGCCAATGGAATGTCTCGCAAGCGGCCGCTGATATGCGATCACTACTCTGACAGGCTTGCAGCGCGTTTTAGCGAGCAAAGCGGCTTCTTGTAGACAATGATACTACGTGGTGTAGTCCCCATGGACTGCTCCTACATGTCATAAGGCTAGCCCAACACAGGCTTTTTCTCTTTAGCAACAGTTGATTCCGTGCCCTAACTGTTGCCGCCCTTTTGACTACCAGTTTCCCTTTCGAGGAAATGAACCAGCCCTGGGTTTAAGTCAACCTTGGCGTAGCCCTGATTCGGAACGACCACCTTGTCCTGACTCCGGGGAACAAACAACAAACACGCTGGCGGAATGAAGAGCCACGGGTCATACTGTGGATGGACGAAATTCGTTCGCACCACTTGGAAACCATGGTTGAAACCATGTTTTTTGGTATTTACAAGGGAATCATCATTCCAGGGATTCTTAGGTGGTGCGAAACGGATTTCGTCCATCCACAGTATTGCGGAAATTTCCAGAAACTGGCATGTGAAAGTTCAAAGGCATTTGCAGGTACATGGGAGATCTCGCTCTGTCCGCCGCAAAAATGTGAGCAAAGACTACTGTGGTCTCAAACACCAGAAACACATACGGTCATTGTACAATTTCCAGCTCATCCTTGTAGCTCTGCAAATTCTGTCTCATCTCTGTTCTGGCCAATCCAATATAAATGTGCATGTCTGAACCAAGCCTGCCGCAATTGTGCGACGCCGACAACTGAAAGCTTTTCCCAATGACTTGCTGGTGCTCAGCAGGGAACTTGAGAAGGAGAGACACGAAAGGTAGGATCCGCAAAGTTCTAGGGGCCACTTCCCCATTCTTTCCAGGGATCCTTCTTTTCAGAAAACCATCAGAACCCCAGGGGAAACAGTTGATGTTTGAAAAGAATGACGATTGAAAAGAATGGTTGATTATCAACCCCTAGAAAAATGGTTCCCCTAATGCGTCGTGAACTGGTTCACCGAATGCGTCCTCTAAAAAGAAAGGATCCGGGGCTTTTCATCGAATACCGTTCAGCCGCGCATGGAGCCCAGCAGCTTGACTATGTTAAGAGGCAATGTCCGTTGCGTGAAAAGGGGAAGCACTTGTTGACCACCTACTTACCCCTTAAAACTCCAAGCCCTGGGAAGTTAATCTTTTACAGACATATAGCCCATGTTACCCAAAAAGTTGAAAAGTTGTGTTTTTAAGAGGTAAGCCTAGGTCCTCCAGGAGAGAGGTTAGAATAAGGCAATAAGGTAAAAGGGCACTTGGGGACCTAGCCATGTACAGTGGGGCACTTTTTTCAGCGAAGGGACAAGGCGCACCGTGACTCGACGAGTCAAGCGGTGCGAAAAGCGGACCGAAGTGTGAGGCAAAGCGAGCGAAAAGAGCGGAAAAAGGAGCGAAGCTGCCAATCAGGCTCCGGGGGGAGCCGGGGCCGACCCCAGACCCCCTCAACCTAGCCTTGCTAACGCATGGACAAACTCAAGCTAGCCTCCTTGAGGCTACCTTTCGTGATAAGGGAATGACCCTTATAAAACATCCAACTGGTGATTTCCCTTCAGGGAATCCCAAAACGGTTCATTCTCTTCCCTACCTATCGCACCAGCAAAAATGAGACCTGAGGGCCCGAGTCGCAATGTTCGTGGAGAACTCCATGTCAATCAAGCGCTGGCGAAAGTCTTTGCGGGTGTTGGCCCTGCTCCTTAGCGCAGGCGGTCAGAGTCCGCCTCTCAGTAGAAGCGGCTTTATAAGCACAACTTGCTGGTGCGATAGGCAGGAAATGAGAAATCCCTATAAACCATGTCCTACGGTTTCCTTTCAGGAAATCCCTCCGACACAAACACAGATACAAACACAGACGTGCACACAGAATTACACAGAGAGACACCAACAGACACACACACACACAAAGACGAACAGAAACGCACAAACACAAAGATGCACAGAAACGCACAAAACCACAGCGACACACGTATACACACACAGACACAGACACAGACACAGACACAAACACTGACACTGACACTGACACTGACACACACAGACACAGACACAGACACACCCCCACCCCCACCCCCACCCACACCCACACCCACACCCTCCCCCGCCCCCGCCCCCGCCCCCTCCCCCGCCCACGCCCCCACCCACACCCACACCCACACCGACCCCCGCCCCCGCCACCGCCCCCGCCCACGCCCACGCCCACGCCCACGCCCACGCCCCCGCCCCCGCCCCCGCCCCCGTCCCCGCCCCCACACGCACGCTCGCACGCACGCACGCGCGCGCGCGCGCGCACGCGCACACGCACGCACACGCACACGCACACGCACGCACCGCACGCACACGCACACGCACACGCACACGCACACGCACACGCACACGCACACGCACACGCACACGCACACGCACACGCACACGCACACGCACACGCACACGCACACGCACACACGCACACGCACACGCACACGCACACGCACACGCACACGCACACGCACACGCACACGCACACGCACACGCACACGCACACGCACACGCACACGCACACGCACACGCACACGCACACGCACACGCACACCACACACGCACACGCGACGCACGCACGCAGACGCAGACGCACGCGCACGCGCACGCGCACGCGCACGCGCACGCGCACGCGCACGCGCACGCGCACGCACACGCACACGCACACGCACACGCACACGCACACCACACACACACACACACACACACACACACACACACACACACACACACACACACACACACACACACACACACACACACACACACACACACACACTTAAACTCCAGATGGAGGGTGCTAATCCTTTCGAGTACAACTGATGAGTCTCGAGTACAACTGATGAGTCTCGAGTACAGCTGATGAGTCTCTCATCGTTCGAGTACAGCTGGTGAGTCTCGAGTACAGCTGGGGTTCAGCTGGTTTTGGAGAAAAGGGCAAAAAGGGGACCTTTGTTTGGGGTGGGCCCGCCAGCTGCCATGACAATGGCCCAGGCGCAGCCCGGCAGGTACGTTTGGACCCGGACACCGGGGGGCGTCTTCGTTGGCTGGAGACCCCCCGGGCCGGCTCCAGCCCCCTGCTGTCGTGAAAAAAGGATTGTATGGTGGCAGGGTATTCTGCCACTCCGCACACACACGCCCCTCAAAGAGGGGCGAGAAACACTTTCTCGGGGGGGGAGAAGAATCGCCCGAAAGACGGACGAAGACCCCAACAGAAAACAAACGGAGCAAGCACCCAAAAGAATCCCCACGTTGGGTCTCCGCGGGCAAAACCCCAACCAAGAAACACGAAAAACAGGGGAACCCGAGTTTTAGGGTCACCGCCGAGGGCAAAAACCCCAAACAGCCCAGAAACCCTCCTAAACCTGGAAGACGACCACCACCGCAAAGTTGAAGACCGAGAAGAGGACCAGGCCATCCCTAAACGGGCGAAGAGGAAGAACAGGAAGTAGTTGGAAAAAGGCGGGGGGGGAGAAAACGAAAGAAAGGAAGAGAGAAAGAGAGAAAGAAAGAAAGAAGGAACGAAAGAAAGAAGGAACGAAAGAGAGAGAGAGAGAGAGAGAGAGAGAGAGAGAGAGAGAGAGAGAGAGAGAGAAAGGGAGAGAGAGAGAGAGAGAGAGAGCGTATTTAGGGCGTCGCAACCGCCCGGGGGGAAAAAGAAACAGGGTGCGTATTTAGGGCGCCGCATCCCGCCCGGGAAGAAGGAAAAACGAAGAGACAGGAGGAGGAGAGAAGGAGAAGGGAACAGGAGAAAAGGGAAGGAAACGAGAGAAGGGGAGAAGGAGGGAAAGAGGGAAAGAAAGAAAGAAAGAAAGAAAGAAAGGAAGAAAGAAGAAAGAAAGAAAGAAAGAAGAAAGAAAGAAAGAAAGAAAGAAAGAAAGAAAGAAAGAAAGAAAGGAAGAAAGAAGAAAGAAAGAAAGAAAGAAAGAAAGAAAGAAAGAAAGAAAGAAAGAAAGTAAGTGTGCGTATTTAAGGCGACGCATCCCGCCCAGAGAAACACGAGGACAAAGCCAATGCTCGAGGAAGAGGGCGTCGAATCCCGCAGAGGGGCCATGAGGAAGAGCCCGATGAAGCAACGGTAGGGAACGAAGACGGCAAGCCAAACAGCGCGAGGGGACCGAGGACCACGAACAAATAGGCAAACAAGAAGAGGACGACGACGAAAAAGGCAAACAACGCGGCAGAGAAGAAGCCATCCCTAAACGGGCCAAGAAGAAGAACAGCAACACGCGGAAGACGGAAGGCCGGAAGAAGGAACGGGAGGAAGGAGAAGCCATCCCTAAACGGGCGAAGAGCAAGACGACGGACACGCGGACGACGAAGGCGAGGAGGGAGGGTGAAACGTAGCTATGAAGAGGTGGCTGTCTTCCCTTTAGTGAAACCTCGTTCCTGGTTAAAATGTGAAATTCCGCTGATCTATGATAAGCACGTTGAGGTTAAATTTTCCGACAGAGCCGGCCCGGGGTCACACAATGGGTACACCCGAGGATTCCCCACGAATGGGGTGTACACACTTAAACTCCAGATGGAGGGTGCTAATCCTTTCGAGTACAACTGATGAGTCTCGAGTACAACTGATGAGTCTCGAGTACAGCTGATGAGTCTCTCATCGTTCGAGTACAGCTGGTGAGTCTCGAGTACAGCTGGGGTTCAGCTGGTTTTGGAGAAAAGGGCAAAAAGGGGACCTTTGTTTGGGGTGGGCCCGCCAGCTGCCATGACAATGGCCCAGGCGCAGCCCCGCAGGTACGTTTGGACCCGGACACCGGGGGGCGTCTTCGTTGGCTGGAGACCCCCCGGGCCGGCTCCAGCCCCCTGCTGTCGTGAAAAAAGGATTGTATGGTGGCAGGGTAATTCTGCCACTCCGCACACACACACACACACACACACACACACACACACACACACACACACACACACACACACACACACACACACACACACACACACACACACACACACACACACACACACACACACACACACACACACACACACACACACACACACACACACACACACACACACACACACACACACACACACACACACACACACACACACACACACACACACACACACACACACACACACACACACACACACACACACACACACACACACACACACACACACACACACACACACACACACACACACACACACACACACACACACACACACACACGTACACCACACACACACACACAGGCACGCGCGCAAGCACGCACGAGCTCAGGCAAGCCAAGCGCGGCAACGATCTGAGCTTTGCCTGCAGGTACAATCTCTCTAACACCCTCACCGAGAGCTTAAACCATCATTCCGAAGCTGCAAATGCTAGGCCCTCCAGTAGATTGGTTAGAATAAGGGCACCCTTTTGTCTGTAGTCTATTTTAGTAGGGGAACCCTCCCTTAAAAAAAGGTAAAAGGGCGCTACTGGGACCTAGACTGGCATCCGACCCGTTGGACGGAACCTTCACAGCGCTCGTCTCAGCCAGGATTCATCTCCATCTCACCAATGGAGAGTGTTGACTCCATCGCCGGTCCGGGCGCTGCCTGGCACCGCAGAACTTAATATATTGTTGAAGGATAGGCGACGGCATGGAGTAACGCGATGCTACTCGGACAATATGAGACCTGGCCGGGCCACTAAAGTTGGGGCGGTCAAATCCCCCCGGGTGCCGCCGGTACTGCTCACGCCGTGCCGTGGATACCACAACAAGCCCCAGGTCACGGGTGACCAAACGGCTTTTTCTTTCGCACTTCGTGTGTGTGTGTGTGTGTCAAAGGGGACTTTCTTTGGGACGCTTGCAAAGGGGGACCAACGGAAACCTAGCTTTGTGGACATGTCCCAATTGCTGACACATTCCCGGACTGGGATTCATCACGCTAACAATGGTTTGATCTCGTTTTGGACTCGTTCAGGCTCAGCAATACACTCGAAGCAAATTTTGGGGTTGCCATCTCGTTTTTGCAGAGGATCAGCGCGAAAATGAATTCTTGGAGGACAAAAGCGTGCCGCTATCCCATGCCAAGTAGGCGACTCTTTTTCTCTGTTTCAGAGCTCGCAGGCAAGACTAAGAGCACATCAAGGGGTTGCTGCGTTCTTAGCGTGATCGAGTCTATTGCCTCACAGCAATCTGGCTAGGTGGGTCGCTGTCAGGGACCGATGGGAAGCTCCAAAACCTTAGGGCCTGCCCCCTCACAGCTCGGGCCCGGCCACTGGCAAGAAACTCAAAGTCTGATCTGTCACAGCCGTCACTCTCACTGTCAAGGACAGCTTCGTCACTGTAAATCAATCTCGTTTCATCTCTTGTTTTGCATGGTGTTCTACAACTATCTCGCTATGATCTCGTTCATTTGGGGGGGGACCTCCACCTTTGACGGTATTCCGACCGTGTCAAAACATTGCCAATTGTCGGTTATTTGGTCGGTCGCTCATATGATGCAAGCGGGATTTGGGCTCTGTGGAAAACCATGCTGGCGGCTGCTGCTTGAGAGATGAACACAACTGCACATGAAAGGAATTTGCAGGGCTCTAACACTGGGGTATTGCTCTTTGTCTTGCTCTGAATCACAACAGAACCCTATGAGCCCTGTCAATCCAGAGTTGCCGCAAGCCACCGAACCGAACAGGATTTGCTGCATTGTGACGCTGCGCGCCAGCGTCTAACCCTTGCAGGCCGCATTGCATAGGGTCTGGCTGGCCAATACTTGCACACCCACACACACACACAGGCAGACACCCATTTTGAGGGTTGCCCAACTTGAAGACAAACCCACATGCGGTCTATTTACATCCATCTCCCCTGGAACATAATGCCAAAAACGACAGCAATGGTCAAGGCCGACCAGGCTTGGGTTGGATTCAACTCCAAGAAACCTGGGGATTTTAGCAAATAGGCATGTCGATGAGGAATATATAAATAAAAATAAAAATAAAAATCGGGCAATTCCCCACTGCCACTCTTCCAGTCCCCTTCCTTCTCGAGCCACAAAGGCCCGAAGCGCCTCATAGCCACCCATCGGCACCAGGTCCATGCCAGGCTTTCCAAAGGCCATGCACAGCTTCGAAGGGGAGGAGAGGCTCGGAAAGCTCCGATTCGCCCCGGGCTCCCAATCGATGTGCCCCTCTTTTCCTGATCCGAGGACGCTCCAAAAACGAAAAAACGCCAAACGACGGGAAGGAACGCTGAATACTGTGCCGCCAAACAGAATCCTGGTGGTGAAAAAAGGACACATGCCATCGTATGTCATCCAAAACCCGCGTTTTAAGGGGCACTTCAAGCGTTTTACGTCTCTGGAGTCCGGATTCAAGATTCAAAGCCAAAGATATGCGAATCTTCCATCTTGGATCCCACGTCTTTTTGTCAATAGCTGACAAGTGCTTTGTGCACGTGCATGTGGACGGTGTGGGGACAAGGTCTCATGTATATAAATGAATCAAACGCGTATTGCAAACCAGCAAGGTTCGTCTGACTCTGGAAAAGAACAAGTACACTGTGCATGCCAAACCCTTGACAGCTGCGAGACATTATTAAAACGGTACGTCTGCCCTAGTATCTGCACTGTTGGTATCAGGACCGCTTTGGCGGCGCTTGCTCTGTATTGCATAAAGCTTTGCGCTCGTCTAGGTGTGCAAAGATCAAATAAAATTCACACAAGCCACAACTAAAAGTCATTCAAATCCTTGGTTGTGAGGCACGACCGCACATCTCAACTTCATGAACAACTTGATTTTAGGGGCTGGGTCTAAGCCTGTATACTGTACAAATATGATTATCCCAGAATCAATTCATTCGCTGGTCAAGAAAATGACGCACCCCTACAGCAACCGTATCTTGATTTACTGCACTCTCAAACAAGCAGCGGACAAACAAGCTACACGGTTTGCGGCCATGACCAAGGTCTGAAGGCCTCAGCGTTTGAAGGTCGATTCGCTTTACAGTAATTGGTGATCGAGTTCAGGGAAGCCGTTGGGATCGAACAATGAGCAAAACCATTCACGGTAGCCGTGTGTCAAGCCCGCAAGGATCATCAGTGATCATGATAGCTTCCTGATGGCTGGCATATTCGCTTTCAGGACTAGAAGAGCCAGCATTCTCGATTTGGGCATAGGATCAGGCATCATCAGGTTGGGCCGCACGTTGCGCGGAAAATCAACGCATGATCATCTTGGGCCACATCTTCACCCCTCATATCCTCTGGGGGGAGCACCCCAATTTCTTTAAAGGTCGGCTCGAACAGCCAACTGAGCGCAAGCCAGGGCTCTGCGAATGATCAACTTGCACTCTGTGCCCTCTGGAGTTGTATCCAGCTGACCTTTCCACCTAGACGCGGTGGCGCAAAAAAGGTTTGAACTTTCAATGGTAGGGAACGACTGGAACATTCAATTCTCACCCGGAAAAGTGAGTAAAGTTGCATGGGATCAAAGTCACTCACTCCCGGTTCCTTCATTACCCGAAATCCGGCCTTTTGCAATGTCCGACCAATAAACACCAGCCTTGCAAAGGTTTAAGTACACTTGCACGGTCTTCGGATTGCTTCAGCCAGCTTGCTGTTGCCATTTGAATATGTAACACTGGCAAATGTCTCAGGTATCTACCCTCAGGACCTCAGACAATGTCCATTGAGACAATGTCTTTGTCTCAAAGTTGGGGAGGCATCAACCTGGTTGATTTCCTTGCGGTTTCCCTCCAGACCAACCCAAAAGGTTAGTTTTAAAGAAGACACCAACACGCTCGGCAAAGCTGTTTGAACGCCGGCTTGTCCCTGATACTTGCCGTATAGCCAAACAAACTAGAATCAGAGGCTACCAAGCAAATCTCGGTGAACGTGAGTGGTGTAGACAGCATTGAACACACCGCTAGATTGCATTGTTCGCATAGGCGCAAGAGTTTGAAACTAGTTAATCCGGTTGGTTTTATGCGACTCTCACTTGGATTTGCGAATGGTACCGTGCCTCCAAATGTCCCCTCCGGAACGCTGAGAAACAATCACATGCAAGCGCTTGGGCTTCCCTGGAGCCGAGGAAACGCGGGTGCCTGATGAATTGAACTAGAATGTGACAATGGAACTTATGGCCGTGGGTCAAACATAGGTACCGAAAATGGAACCCTGGTAAATGGACACTTGGACTAAAACCTGCGGTTGTCTGGTGGTTTAAAATTTTGACCCACACCCATATGGAACATAAACCATGGCTTTTTGAATTTGTTACACGCTGCATGTGCGCTTCGAGGCAAAGGCACAATCAAATCCTACCCTGGCGTGTGTGCGTGGTTTCTGTGGGTCTGTCTCAACTTAGGGAGCCCCTTTTGGATGGTGGTTTTAAAGGAAACCACACGCAAACCAACCACTCTTGTGGGGTCCCCCTTGTTGACACACGGAAACTGCTGTCCGTGCTGCACGGCCAGGTCAAGACATTTATGGTTTAGCGGAACTTCTTGCCTTGGCTTGGCCTGGTGCTTTTGGTGTCCTTTTGGTAAAATAGACGGGGTTCCCTGGTAAATGCAAAGAAAACACAATCTAAACCAGTGCAACCCATCTTTTTCTAACCAAACGAACCTAAAAAGGACACCTATGGGCCCTGGTGTTTTCAACCAGCGCAACCTGTGGTGACTCTGACGTAAAACCGCATGTGCCGTGCATGGCACGAGCGTGTGGCGCAGAACAAATCCAAAAAACAGCACGATTGATCTAGACGTGGGTGTGGGCATGATGGCGGGTGTGGGTGTGTACAGGTGTGTATGTGCATAATCTATATATGCATGTATATATACACATATACATATGTACATGATATGTATATATGTATATATGTACTAATATGTACATATACACATACATAGTACAACGTAATTGCGGACAAAGTTCAGACTGGCTCCATCTCAATCAAGGGGATGTTTTGAGCAAACATCACGCCAAAACATCGGATATGTCCAAATCTGGTACGAAGTGCCTCATAGATCTGCTTCTCACGCACGTAATCTGGAACCCCTTGTCCCCTCTAAAATCAACAGACTGAAGGCTGTCTTGAACGTTTCTCACACATCTACGATGCACTGCCTCCAACTGTGTCATCCGCTCTCGTTTGTCGGATCCATATGCCCAGTGGCCATGGGAAGAAAAAGGGCAGCCTTGCCTGGTTGGTGGTTTTTCTCAAATGAGCCAAATATTGGAATGTCTGCAAGGATGGCGGGCACCCGTCTTTTACCAACTTGGTATTTCCGCCAAGGCGGGTTTCTATATGCTCAGGTGTCCAAGAACGGAAAACGCCGATCCCTGGATCGGGCGGGGCCGAAGGCGCCGAAAACGGAAAACGCCGCCCCCATGAGCCCGGCCTGGGGAAGAGCTGCGGGCCCGTCTCCAGGCTCAGCGCTTTCGATGGGTCCCATCCCCCCAAGGGGCCTGAGCCCACCAGGTAGACTTGATCGCCTCGCGAGGAGCTTGAGTCTAACATACTCAACTTGCCCCTTAAACATCCACGAGTGATCAGCGTCTGGCACTACACAAGAAGGGGAAACCAAATCCGGAAAACCAAGAGGTTTTCTGGGTCGGCCTTGAGCAAGTGAGCATGCCAACATGGGTGTGAAGTTTGATTGGGAGCCCTTTATATTAGCCACTGTTGAAATTCAATTCCACGGCCCTTCAAAAACCAATCTGCATGTTGACAGATGCGGGGTTGACCCTGGAGCCGCCTTGTGCCTGTTGAAGGGCCACCCAAAAGCGCGAATTTGACCCTCCCAGATACCTCATAGAATGTCACTTTGGAAAATTGCTGAAGCCACCAGTCTGGATTGTCTGACTGTCTCGCGCGCCTTCTCTGGTATGGCCGCACTCCACATCGAGGTTCACACTCATGCGAGGCGTGCGCTAGGTGCGCTATCTGCGCTATCTGCGACTGCACTGTTTTCTTCGTCTATCTCGACGTGGGCAATTGCCACTTGAAGGATAAGAGCGAGTTTGCCTCAGACCCTCAAAGGACAAACCCCATTGGAGCAACTCTCGACTTTGCAGCTCCAAGAAATGTGCTAAGTTCAATGCCGCTGCTGTTGTCAAGGCGATTGCAACACCGCTGCTTGTTTTAAGCCAGACTTGACGGGGGCATGGGCATGTTCAATCAGAATCGATGCCAGCATTCACTGTCAAAGCCCACTGCGCATCACTTGGCTTGCAACGCCGGTGGATGGCAAAATGCTCTCTGAGCATGGCTGAACTAGCTGCAAACAACAGGACACATGAATAGAGTGAATACTAGGTCCTCCAGTAGAGAGATTAGAAAAAGGCTACCAACTTTTTTCTGTAGTTAATTTTAGTAGGGGAACCCTCCCCCAAAAAAGGGTAAAGGGGCACTACTGGGGGACCTAGAATAAAAGCGTTGTTGCAATTTCAATTCGGTTCAAACCTTTAGACTTTGGTCTCTCTGAGTTTGGGGTTTGCGCATCATCCTTGCAACCGCCTCCAGTTGGGCTACTCTCAACACGAGCCATACACATCTGAGGAACAAACACTGGCGTAGACTGGTGAAGCAATGCTTCCAAAGTTGGCCATTGTCTCTCAGGCTGTGCACCGTCACGAAAACCATGGTGGCAATACTTGATTGGAATCGCGAGCAGAGGCTTCTGATTCAAGTGCCGAATGACCACGATCAAACAAACTTAAACTAGTTTGTGGGAATAGTTGCTGTCCAAGGCAATATAAGCTCACTTCCGTACTCCGTTTAGCACCCAAATCTAGTTCATGCTCATGGCTTCTCCCAGATTCGGATGCAGGCCGATGCAGTTCGGGCAACGGACAGGGATGCAAGTCAAAAAGGACCAAGCAACAATCCCTTGCATATCGCATCGTGGAATCCAATCCATGAACACGCCAGCACGCACAAAGACCAGGTCTACACACCAAGACATAGACAGTCAGAGTGAGGAAAAAGACAAACACACAGCTATACAAACAGACATATGTGCAGGCAAACACGCAGGCAACCAAACAAACAAACAAGCTGTGTTCATCGTCGCATAGCCTTGTCAATATGTGTTCAATGCAAGCATCGAGCACCAGGCTCTGTGAACCCTTTGGTACAATCAGTGATGCTGGAATATGTCCACAAGTAGAACACCCCCCATCATGGCCACGTTGTCTCATCACCTTAGATTTCCAACAACCCCATCTGCCTGCGGAGAAACACGTTGACCATGACAACTGACAGCAGTCTTCTGCTGGAAGGCAAAACGGGGAGGTAGAGAGGCAAGGGCCCAGTTTGCAGCGATGCCGCGGGATTCACGGTCTGCAGTCAGATGCATTTGGCCATGGGTCAAAACCCTGTACCCCCAGTGAACATCCCAAGCCCCACTAAAATAGACTAAAATGAGTGATGTACCATTGGTGTTGACCCACAGCCATTTGGCTACAGCGACTCCTGGGCCTGTTCACGGACTGCACCATACTTGCTCTGGTAGGCTACCGCACGATTCACCAAGCTGCACCGCAGGATTCCCAACAACAAGGTACCTTGACAAGCCTTGACAACCGAGGTCAGCGGTTTGGCTGCCATTTGTAGGCTTACTCCTAAACCCCTGCGCAAAGGGAAGTGTGAATGACATGAATCTTGCAAGCTTGACGAGCCCACGATTTGACTGTCGCCCAAGCTTGACACAATGTGACTTGATTGTCTGCTTTACATACAGCTCCATTTAAACGCGACGTGTTTCTTGCGTTCCTCAGTGGGAAGTTTAAATTGCCTGAAGGCTGTGCAAGTACGACATACTAGTTGATGAGATATTGGGGCTGATGGACGAGTAAACGGCTATAGAGAACCTGGCAAAGCTAGGTGTCCCAAACAGCGGGCGTTTCCAAACCCATATCCCATGACCGAAAACACTGCCACCTGTTTGGAGCGATTGGAGGGGTTCCCCTTTGAGAAACTTGCTGGTGCGCCGGGAATGAGGGAATGACCCATATAAACCATCCAACTGGTGGTTTTCCTTAAGTGCACCAATTCCTGGGTTCATTCCCGCATTGACTACCTATCGCACCAAGGAAACACCCGGATGAGATCTTCAGTGTGGGTCAAAAACAAGTGCCCAAAATGGAACCTTGGCAAATGACAAGTAGACTAAACCTGCGATCCCCTGGTGGTTTGATTTTGACCCATACCCATGTCACAATCTGCAGTGCCCACCGCAAGTCTCTTTAAATCTCAGCCGTCGCCCATCAAGCCATCCACGAAGATGACCTGGCGTCGCCAATCGGCACCTCCAATGACGCTTTTTTGGGCTTCCAGTTGCTTTTTCGCCCCCTGGAAAAAATAAGAATATTTCCAGTAGTCATAGATTCCCTTTAAAACCAACAGGGGAAAACAACAACTAAGCAAATGAAAGTGGGGGCCGAGTAAAGCGCACGGAGATTTGTTTGACACGGCTTGATACAGAACCAAACTCGGAGGTTGATTTCTCACGGCCGTTCTGTGACTAGGTCCTCCCGTAGAGAGGTTAGAATAAGGCTACGTCTATTTTAGTAGGGGAACCCTCCCAAAAAAATGCGAGAACGGGCACTACTGCGGGACCTGGGTGAAATCACGGCAAACAACCAACTGCTTTGGTCAAAGTAATTCAGGTGAATGGCTGTCGCGTCGAGTACGTTACCATTGACTGAGCGCTTCCACATCCGCTTTGCCAGAAGCTTCAGCACTCTAAACTTTTCGCAGCAAAAGGCTCACGCCACGATCCCTGACGGATCCTGACGGGTTCCAGTCCAAAGCTGCAGCAAAAGCGGACACTTCAACCAATTCGCACCAGTTTTGCAGTATGAACATGCATCGATCAATTTGGTGCTTGCGAAGCAATCAAATATGGCTATTTTGACCCGGGCTGTCAGCGTAGGTGCTTCCTGGCTGCCTTGCGAGGTGTCAGTCATTTTGTGCTAAACAAGACATGCAAGACATGCAACAGCTAGTTCCACAGCTTGAAAGCCATATTTTGTCAAACATAGGTCCCCCCCCAATTTCAAAAAAAAAGCAGTTTCCAGCAGGCGCCTGGTCGCCAACGACCTCGCACTTGGCCTTCTTGTTGCCGATGCGGATCTGCGGATATGCGGTCCAAGGCCCCGTTGAACGGTTCTCTCCGCGAGTCCCATGAGCCGCTGGCTAAGGCGACCAGAAACGAGAAACAATCACACGTTTTGGCCGCAAAAAAGGAGCTTCCAACAGCCACGAAGAGCAAAATGTGACTAGGTTCTCCCAGGAAGAGATTACAAGAAGTTGGTACCCGAATATTCTTCGGTCTTGTCTATTTTAGTAGGGGAACCCTCCCAACCAAAAAAAGGGGGTGAGAAAGGGCACCTAGCTGGGGGACCTAGGTGACGCAAAGCAGAAGTTCAGCGAACAAGTGAGGTTGCCTAGCATGAGCTTCAGGCATTGGCCGTGCAAGGAAAAGAACTTGTGAAAACCACGCTCCGGGAGCCTGGCCAATCAAAGGTCCGATCGTAGCGACCGAGGCGGCAGCAGCACCGGGCTATGCAAGAGGATCCATGACGACGATGATAGCCTGTCTGATGGCCTCACTCGTGAGAGCATGTCACGCAAAATGGAGTGAGGGGATGTGGTCCACGATGAGAAAGACACAGCTGGCTAGGATTCAAACCAAGAAGGGCTCGTTAAGTTTATAATTAGGACAAATGGCAACAGCGATTAATTCCAGCCCAACATCCTGAGAAGATGCTCAGGCAAGCGGTCGAAACAGTCCCGTGGAAAAGCCCAAGAACAACCATGAGAAGCCCACCTGCAATCAGCCAACATGCCGCTGGCCTGAGCATGCTTGAGCTCCATGTACTCCAGGATGTAGCTCAAAATGCTGAACCAAACAAAGCATAAGGGACCACATGACTTGGGCCGCAAGAGACAAGGGAAAAGCCAAGCGTGCCCCTCGCGCTAGAAAAAAGTAAAACAATATTTCTAGTATTGATAGATTCCCTTTAAAACCAACAAGGGAAAAAAAATAAAGTCTTAAGCAAATGGAAGCTCTGAACCCGCCAACGTCCCCCTTCAAACCTGAACGTGCGGCCTCAACGTCCAGGTCCGTATCCCCTTCAGCCGTGGAAGCCTGACGCGTCCAGATTTGGTGACTGCCAAGGTCTTGCGAGTGCACCGGAGAAACAACGATTCAGCAGCGGAGTCAGCAACGTGTGAAACAAACAAAGCAGAACTTACAGGCAACAATGCAGCCAGGAACTAAGTGTTGCTCCTTAAGAAAATCTGCGCCCACCAAAACGTGTGTTGCGCAGTTGTGCCATACTGATTCAGGACATTGTTCCCACTCCTGACATCACTTTGATGGCGACTGACAATGCCAGCTCGGCTGATGTGCAAGTCCGCATGCATTATGGTAGAGTAGCAAAAACATATTGTCCATTCTGCGCAAATGGATTGAGACCAATCGGGCAGGCAGGCTGTACCCCAGCTAACCTGTAACCTCACTCAAAGAGTACCTGACGCGCGGGGGTACCTGACGCGCGGGGGTACCTGACGCGCGGAGGCTGGAGGCGGGGGGGGGGGAGGGGTAAGGCGGTTAGTTAGTTAGTTAGTTAGTTAGTTAGTTAGTTAGTTAGTTAGTTAGTTAGTTACTTAGTTACTTAGTTCGTGAAGTTAGTTAGTTAGCTAATTGGTTAGCTAGTTAGTTAGTTAGTTAGTCAGTTAGTTAGTTAGTCAGTTAGTTAGTGACGTAGTTAGTGACGTAGTTAGTTAGCTAGCTTGTGTAACCTCACTGAAAGAGTACCTGACGCGCGGGGGTACCTGACGCGCGGAGGCTGGAGGTGGGGGGGGGGGGGAGGAGTAAGGCGGTTAGTTAGTTAGTTAGTTAGTTAGTTAGTTAGTTAGTTAGTTAGTTAGTTAGTTAGTTACTTAGTTACGTTAGTTAAATTAGTTAGTTAGTTAGTCAGTTAGTGACGTAGCTAGTGACGTAGTTAGTTAGGTAGCTTGGTAGCGCACTTGGTTGGTTAGCTGCCGCACGGGCTCGGGAAAAATATGTCACGCGCATAATCGAGTTTCACGGTACCTGACGCACGGAAAGGGGGTACCTGACGCGCGGGAGGAGGGAGGTACTCCCGATCCGCGCGTTACTGGTTCGTACCTAACCTCAAACCTCACTCAAAGAGTACCGGACACGCGGAGGTACCTAATGTGCGGATGCTGGGGGGGGGGGAGGCTAAGGCGGTTAGTTAGTTAGATAGTCAGTTAGTTAGTTTGTTTGTTAATTAGGTTTACTTGTTTTTAGTTGCCCCACGGGCTGGGGAAAAAAGTACGTCGCGTGCGGGATTGAGTTTGGCGGTACCTGACGCGCGGAAAGGGTACCTGACGCGCGGCAGGAGGGAGGTACCTAACGCGCGGGATCGTGAGAGCGCCTGACGCGCGGGATCGCCGCGGACCTGACGCGCAAAGGCTGGAGAGGAGAGGGCGGTTGGTTAATGAGTTAGTTAGTTAGTTGGCTAGCTAGCTAGTTAGCTAGGAAATTAATGAGGTAGCTGGATAAGTAATTCGAAAGTTACTAAGGTAGTGAGATAGTCAGTTAGTGAGTTAGTACCTAACCTGTAACCTCACTCAAACTCAAGAGTGCCTGACGCGCGGGGTTACCTGACACGCGAAGGCTAGAGGCGGAGGGGGGGGGGGAAGGCGGCTAGTTAGTTAGTTAGTTAGTTAGTTAGTTAGTTAGCTAGCTAGCTAGTTAGTTAGTTAAATAGTTAGTGAGTTAGTTAGTTAGTTAGTTAGTTATCTAGTTTGTTAGTTGTTTGATGAGTTAGTGACGTAGTTGTTCCTTACTTGGTTGTTTAGTTGCCGCACGGGCTGGGGAAAAGTATCGCGGTACCTGACGCGCGGAAAGGGAAAAACCTGACGCGCGGGAGGAGGAAGGTACCTAACGCGCGGGATCTCGAGAGCCTGTGCCTGACGCGTGGGATTGCTGCGGATTTGACGCGCAAAGGCTGCAAAAAAGAGTTGGTGGTTAGTTAATGAGTTAGTTAGTTAGCTAGCTAGCTAGTTAGTTAGCTAATTAATGATCAAGTTAGTTAGTCAGGTAGATCGAAAGCTACTAAGTTAGTCATTTAGTGAGTTAGTACTTAACCTATAACCTCACTCGCACTCAAAGAGTACCTGACGCTCGGGGCTACTTGACGCGCGGATAGAGGCGGGGGGGGGGGGGAAGGCGGCTAGTGAGTGAGTGAGTGAGTGAGTGAGTGCGTGCGTGAGTGAGTGAGTGAGTGAGTGAGTGTGTGAGTTGGTTCGTTAGTTAGTTTCTGAGATAGTGACGTAGTCAGGAGTTTTTGAGTCAGTCAGTCAGTCAGTCAGTCAGTCAGTCAGTCAGTCAGTCAGTCAGTCAGTCAGTCAGTCAGTCAGTCAGTCAGTCAGTCAGTCCATCAAGTCCATCAAGCAGTTAGGGAAGTCAGGTGGATAATTGCTTAGTTCGTTGTTGGTTGGTTTTTTAGCTGCGACATGCGAGGATGGTACCTGACGCGCGGGGTTGGGTTAGGTAGTGCCTTGCACGCGAGATGGTACGTAGGCGCGGCTGGGGAAAAAAAACAGGGAGGTTTAGTCGCCGCGCGGGCTGCCGGGGCAGCTCTCATGTGCGGGATCTGGTTAGGCGGTACCTGACGCTCGGAGCATCTTTTAGTTAATTAGTGCGTCAGCGAGTTCATTAGTTAGGTAGCTAGGTAGTTTGGTAGTTAGCTAGTTAGCTAGTTAGTTCATTCTTATTATGGGGATAGTGCCTGATGCGCGTGGGATCGGGTAAGGCGTATGTAGTTCGCTAGTCCGTCAGGCAGTCAGTTTGTTGGTTAGTCCACCTGTCGCGCGGGGCTACTTGACGCGCGGAGGCTGAGAAAATGGGGAAGTTTAGTTGCCGTGCGGGCTCATGCGCGGGATCGGGCTAGGCACTCCCTGACGTTCGGGAATGTCAGGCGCAGCATCGAGCGCAGGGTTGGAAGTGCCTGGCGGAGTGCTTGACGAGCGGGATCGGGTGAGGCGGCGCCTGACGCGCGAAAGTGCGGAGGTGGCGGGGTAGTTAGTTAGTTAGTTAGTTAGTTAGTTAGTTAGTTAGTTAGTTAGTGAATTAGTTAGTTGGTTAGTTGGTTGGTTAGTTAGTGAGTTACTTAGTTAGTTAGTTAGTCAGTTCGTCAGGTGGTTAGGTGGGCAGTTAGTTAAACTGAGTTAGTTGATTAGTTTGCCAGTTAGCTCGTTTGTCAACTAGATAGATAGTTAGTCAGGTAGTCAGTCAGACGCACGTCCCTGACTGCCGGGGGTATAGGGGTGCGGAAGCGGGGATAGTGAGCTGACGCGCGGATCGGGATGAGGGGGCCCGGGATAGCAGCGACGCGCAGAACTTGCAGCTGACGCGCGGATCGCGATAAAGGGGGGAGAGTCGCGCGGATCGGGACAGGAGGGTGTCACACAGGGAAGGGCTGACGCACGGCAAGGGCCTGACGACTGACGAGGGAGAGGATCTGACGGACTGTGTGCGGAAAGGCTGACGCGGATCGAGATGGAAGCAGACAGGGGCACCTAACGAGCGAGAGGGAGGGTACCAGCTGACGCGCGACTTGGATGACGTGCGGAAGGGTATCGCTGACGCACAGATCGGTAGGGAGTCCTGACGCGCGAGAAGGTGGGATGGTAGCTGACGTGTGGAGTGGGGCAAGAGGGGATGGTAGCTGACGCGCGGATCGGGTCAGGGGCTACCTGACGCACGGCAGGGCGAACAGTAGCTGACGACGCGCACAAGGGCTGTGACGCGTGAAAAAGGTTTGACGCGCGAGAAAGGGGCAAGGGGTACCTGACGCGCGGAAGCGGGGATAGTGTGGCTGACGTGCGGATCGGGATGCAAGGGACGGCGGGAGGGGGAAAGTAGCTGACGCACGGATCGGAAAGAGGATTGTCACGCGCGGAAAGGGGGGGCAGTAGCTGACGCGCGGATCGGGATAGGGTCTCACACACGTAAGAGGGAAAACAGCTGACACTAGATGCTGACGCGCAAGGGCCCCTGTCTCGGGAACGGGGATAGCTGACGTGCGGATCGGGGCACCTGACGCGCGGAAGGGGGGAGAGTAGCTGACGCGCGGATCGGGTCAGGGGGTACCTGACGCGCGGCAGGACAAATAGCAGCTAACGCCGCGCGGAAGGGCTGACGCGCGGATCGGGATTAGGAAGTACCTGACGCTCACGCTAGGGCGCACCTGACGCGCGGCTGCCTAACGCACGCAAGGGAGGATAGTAGCTCACGCGTGGGTGGGGAGGGGGTACCTGACGTTACGCTAGACGCGCGGAAGGAAAATAGTAGCTGACGCGCGGATGGGAGTAGGGGGGAACTGACGCACGGAAGAGGGGAGGTCAGGGGGTACCTGACGCGGCAGGGCGAATAGCAGCTGCGAAAAAGGCTGACGCGCGGACCGGGAGTGGGGAGCGCCTGAGGGTGCCTGACGCCACGCTAGGGCGCACCCCGCGGATTGGGATGGGGGGTATACCTGACGCGCGGAAGAGGGGATAGTAGATCAGGCGGTACCTGACACGCGGCAAGGCAAATAGAGAAGCTGACGACGTGCGGAAGGGCTGACGAAGGTGGGATAGTAGCTGACGTGCGGATCGGCGCCTGACGCGTGCAAGGGGGGAGAGTAGCTGACGCGCGGATCGGGTCCTGACGCGCGGCAGGGCGAATAGCAGCTGAGGCCGCGCGGAAGGGCTGACGCGCGGATCGGGAGTGAGGGGGGCCACGCTCACGCTGGGGCGCACCTGGCGCGCGGATACCTGATGCGCGGAAGGGAGGATAGTAGCTGACGCGCGGATGGGAGTGGGGGCGGAAGGGGTATAGTGGCTGACGCGCGGATGAGGAAGGGGGTTACCTGATGCATGGAAGGAAAATAGTAGCTGACGCGCGGATGGGTAGGGGGGGAACTGACGCGCGGAAGAGGGGAGGTCAGGGGGTACTTGACGCGCGGCAAGGCGAATAGCAGCAAAAATGCTAACGCACGGACCGGGAGTGGGGAGCGCCTGACGCATACCTGACGCGCGGAAGGGAGGATAGTAGCTGACGCGCGGATGGGGATGGGGATACCTGACGCGCGGAAACGGGATAGTAGCTGACGTGCATGGGGATGGGTGGGGGGGTACCTGACGCGCGGAAGAGGGTATAGTAGATCGGGTCAGGCGGTACCTGACACGCGGAAGGGCGATGACGACGCACGGAAGGGCTGACGAAGGTGGGTATAGCAGCTGACGTGCGAATCGGGTCAGGGGGGACGCGCGGCAGGGCGAATAGCAGGCTAAGGCGGATAGTTGGTTAGTTAGTTAGTCAGTTAGTTCGTTAGGTAATTGGTAAGTTAGTTAGTTAGTTTGATAGTTAGTTAGTTAGTTAGATAGAAAATTAGTTTTACTTGTTTTTAGTTGCCCCACGGGCTGGGGAAAAAAGTACGTCGCGTGCGGGATTGAGTTTGGCGGTACCTGACGCGCGGAAAGGGTACCTGACGCGCGGCAGGAGGGAAGTACCTAACGCACGGGATCGTGAGAGCAGGCGCCTGACGTGCGGGATCGCCGCGGACCTGACGCGCAAAGGCTGGAGAGGAGAGGGGGGTTGGTTAATGAGTTGGTTTGTTAGCTAGCTAGCTAGTTAGTTAGCTAATTAATGAGTTACCTGGATAAGTAGTTCGAAAGTTACTAAGGTAGTGAGATAGTCAGTTAGTGAGTTAGTACCTAACCTGTAACCTCACTCAAACTCAAGAGTACCTGATGCGCGGGGGTACCTGACGCGCGAAGGCTAGAGGCGGAGGGGGGGAGGGGGGAGAAGGCGGCTAGTTAGTTAGTTAGTTAGTTCGTTAGGTAGTTAGTTAGTTAGCTAGCTAGCTAGCTAGCTAGTTAGTTAAATAGTTAGCTAGTTAGTTAGTTAGGTAGTTGGTTAGCTAGTTAGTTAGTTAGTTAGTTAGATATTTAGTTAGTTAGTTAGTTATTTGATGAGTTAGTGACGTAGTTGTTCCTTACTTGGTTGGTTAGTTGCCGCACGGGCTGGGGAAAAGTATCGCGGTACCTGACGCGCGGAAAGGGGGCACCTGACGCGCGGGAGGAGGGAGGTACCTAACGCGCGGGATCTCGAGAGCAGGTGCCTGACGCGTGGGATCGCTGCGAATTTGACGCGCAAGGCTGCAAAAAAGAGTTGGTGGTTAGTTAATGAGTTAGTTAGTTAGCTAGCTAGCTAGTTAGTTAGCTAATTAATGATCAAGTTAGTTAGTCAGGTAGATCGAAAGCTACTAAGTTAGTCATTTAGTGAGTTAGTACTTAACCTATAACCTCACTCGCACTCAAAGAGTACCTGACGCTCGGGGCTACTTGACGCGCGGATAGAGGCGGGGGGGGGGGGAGGCGGCTACTTAGTGAGTGAGTGAGTGAGTGAGTGAGTGAGAGTGAGTGAGTGAGTGAATGAGTGAGTGAGTTAGTGAGAGAGCTAGTTAGTTAGTTAGTTAGTCAGTTAGTTAGTTAGTTAGTTTGTTTGTTAGTTAGAAAATTAGTTTTACTTGTTTTTAGTTGCCCCACGGGCTGGGGAAAAAAGTACGTCGCGTGCGGGATTGAGTTTGGCGGTACCTGACGCGCGGAAAGGGTACCTGACGCGCGGCAGGAGGGAAGTACCTAACGCACGGGATTGTGAGAGCAGGCGCCTGACGCGCGGGATCGCCGCGGACCTGACGCGCAAAGGCGGAGAGGGGGGTTGGTTAATGAGTTGGTTAGTTAGCTAGCTAGCTAGTTAGTTAGCTAATTAATGAGTTACCTGCATAAGACGTTCGAAAGTTACTAAGGTAGTGAGATAGTCAGTTAGTGAGTTAGTACCTAACCTGTAACCTCACTCAAACTCAAGAGTACCTGACGCGCGGGGGTACCTGACGCGCGAAGGCTAGAGGCGGAGGGGGAGGGGGGGAGAAGGCGGCTAGTTAGTTAGTTAGTTAGGTAGTTAGTTAGTTAGCTAGCTAGCTAGTTAGTTAGTTAGTTAAATAGTTAGTTAGTTAGTTAGTTAGTTCGTTGGTTAGCTAGTTAGTTAGTTAGTTAGTTAGTTAGTTAGTTAGATGCCATCGCGGCACGGGCGGCGGGTACAGCCACCTTCCCCTTGGGCCGGGCGCCTTTGCGGGTGCAGCCCTTGTTCTTCGGCCCCTCGGATGGCTTGGCGGGGGCGGTGCGGGCAGGGCAAGCGCCGCCAACCTGCAGATTTGCTGGCGGCCTGAGCAGGCAGGGCCGTTGACTCATGCGGCTATATCCATGCATGCGTGCATACTTGCAACCAATCATTCATGCATGCATGCATGAAACCATGTGCCCGCTTGTTTCGGCACGTCATACAAACGCTTTCTCAGGAGGAATGTCCTCTCCTGCAACCACGCATGCATGTCATGAACGTGTGTCGAACATGTGGGCTTGCTGCAAATGCGTGATTGCATGCAATTGCTGCAAATTCGTGATTGCATGCAATTGCTGCAAATGCGTGATTGCATGCATGCGGCATGATCATATGTCAGCAACGCTTGTCCTGCCTGGCTTGGGATTAATTGGGCTAGTGCTTGAAGATGGGGAACGCTTCCGCGGGCACGTTTTTTGGGCCCACCTAGTTTCAGATGCCATGAGGGCACACATGCATGAATGGCCATGCTGTGAATCTCCCACAAGTTGCAAACAGCTGACATGTGTGATGCGCACATGGGAGCTGAGTCTCACACTGCCAGGCTCCATGCCAGAGGATGCTCCTTACTCACAACATGTCCACATGAAGCAAGCAAGCTGCAATCAGCACACACGCACACACACGCGTTCAAGGCTGCGGCAGGCCGCACGCGGCGCGCAACCACCCTGCGAAGGGTCTGCCGAACCTCCATGATCTCCACCTGCGAAAGCCGCAAAACATGTGGCGAAGATTTTTGGGTTTTGCCCCACGCAGCAGCTGAGTGGTCATGTCCAACACTGGCAGGTACGGGGCAGCTCATCATGTGGGCTGTGGACGCTTTGCTGACAGGCCTGGGTGCGCGGGAGTGTGTGTATTTCTTTGTTGTCAGTTTGCATGAGTCCCTCAAATTCAACACCATGCATGCATGCATGTGCTTCAAACTCACTCATGACGCACGCAGGATCACATGCATGTGCAGGCATGGTCAGGTGTTTAATGGTCTTGGTTTGAAGGAAAGTCTCAAACTTACAAGTGCTGAATGTTTGCAATATCAAACATGCATGGTCTTGTTTTACATGAAGGTCTCACGCACACACATCTTCGGAAGCGCCATGGTCTTCATGGCCCGCGGAAGCCTTGTGACCACGCTGGTTGACTGCTCTGTCCCCAAGGCCTGGCAGATTGCATGTGTTCACTGTGTTTTGACGAACTTGCATTGCAGGTGCTCATCGCAGTGGCCAGGCTCTCATCAAAGTTGCAGTTAGCCACGCATGTGACACGCGGAAGGGGGGATAGTAGCCGACGCGCGGAGGGTACCCTGACGCCGTGCGGAAGGGCTGACGCGGGGATCGGGATTGGAGGGTACCTGACGCGCGGAAGAGGGGATAGTAGATCGGGTCAGGCGGTACCTGACGCGCGGAAGAGGGGATAGTAGATCGGGTCAGGTGGTACCTGACACGCGGCCGCGCGGAAGGGCTGACGAAGGTGGGATAGTAGCTGACGTGCGGATCGGCACCTGACGCGCGGAAGGGGGGAGAGTAGCTGACGCGCGGATCGAGTCCTGACGCGCGGCAGGGCGAATAGCAGCTGATGCCGCGCGGAAGGGCTGACGCGCGGATCGGGATTGGGGGGGTGCCACGCTCACGCTAGGGCGCACCTGACGCGCGGATACCTGACGCACGGAAGGGAGGATAGTAGGTCACGCGTGGATGGGGATGGGGGTACCTGACGCGCGCAAGGGGGATAGTAGCTGACGCGCGGATGGGGATGGGGGGGTACCTGGAAGAGGGGATAGTAGATCGGGTCAGCAGCTGACGTGCGAATCGGGTCAGGGACGTGGGCGAATAGCAGCTGACGCCGCGCGGAAGGGCTGACGCGCGGATCGGGATTGGGGGGTACCTGACGCTCACCCTAGGGCGCACCTGACGCGCGGACACCTGACGCGCGTAGCTCACGCGCGGATAGTGGCGGAATGGGGGGCACCTGACGCGCGAAAGAGGGGATAGTATAGTGGTCAGGCGGCACCTGACACGCGGCAGGGCGAATAGTAGCTGACGACGAGGGCTGACTGGGATAGTAGCTGACGTGCGGATCGGGCCTGAGGCGCGGAAGGGTCGGGTCAGGGGTACCTGACAGGGGTACCTGACGCTCACGCTCCCTGACGCGTGGAAGGGAGGATAGTAGCTCGCAGAGATGGTAGTAGCTGACGCGCGGATGGGGGGTACCTGACGCGTGGGAGGGGGGACGGTGGATCGGGTCAGGCGGTACCTGACACGCGGCGGGGCGAATAGCAGCTGATGATGGCACGGAAGGGATAGTGGACGTGCGGGGGCACCTGACATGCGGAACCGACGCGGAGGGTACCCTAGGGCTGACGCGGGGATCGGGATTGGAGGGTACCTGACCTCACGCTAGGGCGCACCCGCGGATGGGGATGGGGGGTGCCTGACGCGCGGAAGAGGGGATAGTAGATCGGGTCAGGCGATACCTGACACACGGCAAGGCGAATAGAGAAGCTGACGACGTGCGGAAGGGCTGACGAAGGTGGGATAGTAGCTGGCGTGCGGCACTTGACGCGCGGACGGGGGGAGAGTAGCTGACGCGCGGATCGGGTCCTGACGCGCGGCTGGGCGAATAGCTGACGCCGCGCGGAAGGGCTGACGCGCGGATCGGGAGTGGGGGGTGCCACGCTCACGCTAGGGCGCACCTGACGCGCGGATACCTGATGCGCGGAAGGGAGGATAGTAGCTGACGCGCGGATGGGGGTGGGGGGCTATAGCTGACGCGCGGATGAGGATGGGGGGTACCTGATGCGCGGAAGGAAAATAGTAGCTGACGAGCGGATGGGAGTAGGAGCGGAACCTGACGCGCGACAGGGCGAATAGCAGCTACGAAAAAGGCTGACGCGCGGACCGGGAGTGGGGAGCGCCTGAGGCATACCTGACGCGCGGAAGGGAGGATAGTAGCTGACGCGCGGATGGGGATGGGGGGTACCTGACGCGCGGAAGGGGGATAGTAGCTGACGCGCGGATGGGGGTGGGGGGTACCTGACGCGCGGAAGGAAAATAGTAGCTGACGCGCGGATGAGGATGGGGCTTACCTGATGCGCGGAAGGAAAATAGTAGCTGACGAGCGGATGGACGTAGGGGTGGAACTGAGCGCAAGAGGGGAGGTACCTGACGCGCGGCCGGGCGAATAGCAGCTTCGAAAAAGGCTGACGCGCGGACCGGGAGTGGGGAGCGCCTGACGCATACCTGACGTGCGGAAGGGAGGATAGTAGCTGACGCGCGGATGGGGGTGGGGTACCTGACGCGCGGAAGGAAAATAGTAGCTGACGCGCGGATGAGGATGGGGGTTACCTGATGCGCGGAAGGAAAATAGTAGCTGACGAGCGGATGGGAGTAGGGGCGGAACTGACGCGCGGAAGAGGGGAGGTACCTAACGCGCGGCAGGGCGAATAGCAGCTTCGAAAAAGGCTGACGCGCGGACCGGGAGTGGGGAGCGCCTGACGCATACCTGACGCGCGGAAGGGAGGATAGTAGCTGACGCGCGGATGGGGATGGGGGGTACCTGACGGTGGGGGGTACCTGACGCGCGGAAGGAAAATAGTAGCTGACGGGGGTTACCTGATGCGCGGAATCCTCGGAAGGAAAATAGTAGCTGACGAGTGGATGGGAGTAGGGGTGGAACCTGACACGCGGAAGGGGGGATAGTAGCCGACGCGGAGGGTACCCTAACGCCGCGCGGAAGGGCTGACGCGGGGGTCGGGATTGGAGGGTACCTGACCTCACGCCAGGGCGCACCCGCGGATGGGGATGGGGGGTGCCTGACGCGCGGAAGAGCGGATAGTAGATCGGGCCAGGCGATACCTGACACACGGCAAGGCGAATAGAGAAGCTGACGACGTGCGGAAGGGCTGACGAAGGTGGGATAGTAGCTGGCGTGCGGCACTTGACGCGCGGACGGGGGGAGAGTAGCTGACGCGCGGATCGGGTCCTGACGCGCGGCTGGGCGAATAGCAGCTGACGCCGCGCGGAAGGGCTGACGCGGATCGGGAGTGGGGGGTGCCACGCTCACGCTAGGGCGCACCTGACGCGCGGATACCTGATGCGCGGAAGGGAGGATAGTAGCTGACGCGCGGATGGGGGTGGGGGGTACCTGACGCGCGGAAGGGGTATAGTAGCTGACGCACGGATGAGGATGGGGGTTACCTGATGCGCGGAAGGAAAATAGTAGTTGCCGAGCGGATGGGAGTAGGAGCGGAACTGACGCGCGGAAGGAACCTGACGCGCGGCAGGGCGAATAGCAGCTTCGAAAAAGGCTGACGCGCGGACCGGGAGTGGGGAGCGCCTGACGCATACCTGACGCGCGGAAGGGAGGATAGTAGCTGATGCGCGGATGGGGATGGGGGGTACCTGACGCGTGGAAGGGGGATAGTAGCTGACGCGCGGATGGGGGTGGGGTACCTGACGCGCGGAAGGAAAATAGTAGCTGACGCGCGGATGAGGATGGGGGTTACCTGATGCGCGGAATCCTCGGAAGGAAAATAGTAGCTGACGAGCGGATGGGAGTATCCTATAGGGGCGGAACTGACGCGCGGAAGAGGGGAGGTACCTAACGCGCGGCAGGGCGAATAGCAGCTTCGAAAAAGGCTGACGCGCGGACCGGCAGTGGGGAGCGCCTGACGCATACCTGACGCGCGGAAGGGAGGATAGTAGCTGACGCGCGGATGGGGATGGGGGGTACCTGACGGTGGGGGTACCTGACGCGCGGAAGGAAAAAAGTAGCTGACGCGCGGATGAGGATGGGGGTTACCTGATGCGCGGAACCCTCGGAAGGAAAATAGTAGCTGACGAGCGGATGGGAGTAGGGGTGGAACTGACGCGCGCAAGAGGGGAGGTACCTGACGCGCGGCAGGGCGAATAGCAGCTTCGAAAAAGGCTGACGCGCGGACCGGGAGTGGGGAGCGCCTGACGCATACCTGACGCGCGGAAGGGAGGTAGCTGACGCGCGGATGGGGATGGGGGGTAGCTGACGCGCGGAAGGGGGATAGTAGCTGACGCGCGGATGGGGATGGGGGGTACCTGACGCGCGAAAGGGGGATAGTAGCAGACGCGCGGATGGGGATCCTGACGCGCGGAAGGAAAATAGTAGCTGACGCGCGGGCTGGGGTACCTAATGCGGGCAGGCAATCAAGCCATACAGTACATCATGCAAGAGTTCAGGATGCTACAGGAAGCATCTGACGCAAGTGGATTCGGCAAAACAAACATCATCAGCAAATATGAGCAAAGCCCGTGTCTGATCAGATTGACTTTGAAGTTTACCATTCGAACCAGTTCAACACAAGAAGGAATTGGCTTGTGCCTCAACTTACTGAATGACATTCTCAATGGCAGGAAAGGTTCCAGCACGCGAGCGGGCCTCACTCAGGTTTGAAGCTAAACAAAGCTCGTCCCACAAATGCAAAACCGCAATCGAACATGTCAAACAACGACCAATGCCACTATGATCAATAGACCTTGGTCGATTCTGACCAACTGGATCGGTCAAGCAAGCGCACAAGCAACATTGAACAACAAAGAACAACCGGCCAAAAGGCCTTGAAGCTCAATATATGGCTGTGGCTCGAGAAAGTGGCACCCTTTGGGCCCCTATAGAAACCAAAACCCAAACCTGCGCAACCCCAGCTCCTTTGAGCCACAACAAAATCACTCACCACTCACTGCCGCCAAGTGTTCATCTCCTTATCCCCCCTACCGTAAGGGGGAAGGTTGGGGGGTCCCCAATTCCAGTGATCGAGTCTTCCCCTTAGAAAGGAAGCCATAAATGGAGATCTCCAGGGGTCGAAATCCCCCCTCCCCCGATTCCATACTTAAGGGGGTGAGGATATCTCCTTGCCCATTCCGCACCTTCAAGGTGAAGACTCGGTTGTCTGCAGGACTAATCCTGCAGGCGATCTGCTCGATACACCGAAGCGACCTTCACCTTCCAATTTGCGTTTCGAGCCCCCGGGAAAAAAAGAGAGAGAATAATTCCAGCCCTTTAAAACC
The DNA here is from genome assembly GCA_963377175.1 of Effrenium voratum. Classification (NCBI taxonomy): domain Eukaryota; class Dinophyceae; order Suessiales; family Symbiodiniaceae; genus Effrenium; species Effrenium voratum. The sequence goes on from CAUJNA010000857.1 coordinate 353,868, forward strand.
AGCAAATGGAAGTCATTCCTTGAGTCCTCTACCACCCCGACAGAAACCATGCTGCCTTGGTGAGTTCAACAGTGGATAAGGCCAAGTTTCCGCGTCTCCCCGTTACACACCTTGGAACTCATGTTGCCGCAGGACATGATATAGAGCAGCGGTGTGCAGTACTGGAGCGTACTTGTGTTGGTCGTCGAAGCACAAATACACGTGCTGATAAAAATCTACTTCGGAACTTGGCTCTAGTTATCATCATGATGCAGCAAACATCCCACTACAGCAACATAGCTCAGACAGCATTACAGAACTAGACACCTCCATCTTTGCGTGAACTCTATCCTCAGCAGCTGACCAGCACATCCCGCCTGACACAACTAAGAGCCCCTGCGAAGCGATGTGTTTGCATGGTGGCAATCCCAACAGGCGAAAACGATAAACACAATCCGGTGCTTCAGGCAGGCTGTGGTGAATCTTACCGCAAAACACGCACAATCGGAAAACAGGGGGCCACTGAACGAGTTGATAGATTCCCTTTTAAAACCAACAAGGGAAAATAAACCATATTCTTGAGCTTGGTTGCTGTTGACCCCTCTGCAAAAAGTTTAACTTTTTGGGGGTTTAGTGGAAAACACCTTTATTCTCAAAAAGTTAAAGTCTAAAGATCCAACCCAATAGCAGTCAAGCGAGGCTTTCAGGTCTGCCGGGGCTCCGGACGTGCCCTCCGCCAATGGGCTCCGGAAAAGCCGGGACTGGGCAACGGGAAGAGCAAAAACGGCTTATCAACACTGGGCCACGTGGGTTCTGATGGGGGAACCCCAAAATGGTTGGCAACTCTACTAGGTTTTCCAGTAGAGAGGTTAGAAGGGGGGGTACCAACTTTTCTCTGTAGTCTATTTTAGTAGGGGAACCTTCCCAACCAAAAGCGGGGTGAGAAAGGGCACCTAGCTGGGGGACCGAGCCAGGGGAATCGCTTCGGACACATTTCGCGCATCGAACACTTCGTTAAGCTGAGCTACGGCATGGCTGCTGCCCGGCTCGAAGATCTTCACTTGCACGGGCTCGTCAGTGCAGTTCACAACCTGAAGGGTCACTTCCTGAGTTGGGTGTGGGTCAAAATTAAACCACCAGGGGACCGCAGGTTTTGGTCCATGTTGCCACTTACCAGGGTTCCATTTTGGGTACCTATTTTTGACCCAAGTTCAAACAAGTCCAAACTTTTTGCCGCTAAAATGATCGGATCCGAAAGGTTGAAAGTCCAGGAACTTAGGAAGTGAGTCACAATCATAAGAATTAAGAAGGCGGCACAACTATGTATGGCTGGGATTGTGCCTTACTAACCTTCACTTACCCGGGTTTTGATTGTGACTCAAATTGTGGGTGTACCGGGAAAAGAAGCCAGACACCCCAAAACACCCGCCAGAGCCCCGAAACACACAAAACGAAAAGCACTCCTGACAACAGAACCACTGAAACAGGCGCTATCCTAGCCCCCCCCCCCCCCGCCCAAAGGGGTGGCCAGCCGACTTGTGGGAATTTATGTGCAAACGTTTGTGAGGCGAAACGCCCTATCGAAACACAATAGCCACCTGATTGTCCCGTGCAAGCGATCGGAAGCCCTTTATGTATTAGAAGCCGTTTCTTCCCATGAGTCGGGAAATACGAGCAATTGTGTGCTTGGGTGCCGCCGAAAATACGAGCAAACGGTCGGCCTTGGATCCGATGCTGAAACTTCCCAACTTCATGTAACCGCCTAGTTGAAATGAGCATGCAGCCTTGCTGAAATGGATTGTCACCCTCGATCAACCTCGGGTTGGTCCGGAGGACCGTACGAATCAGGGGTGTCTTTAGCACGGTCCTCCGGACTTTCCAAGATTGACATCGTCAAAGTCTTCATGAGCATGGCCCCATGGCCCTCTTCCTGATTTGCCGCCGGATGTGCAAGAATCTGCATGTGGGAGTCTGGTTCCTGAAATCAATGGAGGGGGGGGGTGTCCCCCGTTTTTGAAGGACAACCAAAAGGAAACAAGCCATTCTGCGTGCTCCACATGTTGAAAAGCACCCAATTAGCTGGAACTTCATGGGTCACCTCGCTTGCCTCGTGTCGAGAGAGGTCACACCTGCCTCCAGGGTGGTGGTGGGCTCGCCGCCCTCCTCGCGCATGGGAACATGTGCTCCGGGTGCTAAGTTGAGGGAGGTGATCTAGACAACAAGCAATACTTGGTTACTTTCTGCTCCCCTGCTAAAAGTGAATAACTTTAGTGTTTTAATGGAAAACCATTAGTTGGCTAAAAGTTAAGGTCCTAACATCCAAGCAAAATGCACCAAAGAATACACATATACCCTGGTGGCTTCATTTTAAGCTATCACGCGCCATGCGGCACACAGTCAGATCTGAATGTTTGGACATCTCCTCTTTGCAAAAAAAAACAGTGGCTATTCGTCTGTGGCAAAATGGCCTCTGTTAACTTGTCGGATTAGCCCTCACCGTCAGCCAGTGAGCGAAACTTCGTGCAAGCCAGTCATTGGATAGTCCAAGTTAATTGCCAGCGGAACCACGCAAGTCCTGGCCAAGATTCTTAGGGAAACCCTTGTAAAGCGGGCCTTTGACCATGGAGCCAAACGCGAGAAGAGAAACCTCAGGCGAACCGGGTTCACAACCGAATGCCCATACGCCGCAAAGCAATGCCGACATGTCGGACCGAGGGAGAACCACTACGACACAGGTGCTCCCAAGACTGGCACAATGGGAGCCCCAAACAAAGCCAATTAAACTGGAGAGAGATTCTACCCATCGAGGAACCACCATGGATGCCTGGATTCACCCGGATTCAGAAGGCATACAACCGGGGCGACAGCTTCCAACGCATTCAGCTTCGGACTCCTTTGATCTTACGGATGTTCCATACCTGGTTTCAAACGGTCCTGCAATTCGTCATTTTGGGGTTACCAACTATTCTCGACACACAGCCATTTGAACATGCTCCGAATCACTCGGGAGCCCATCTGGCGACCGAATGACTCATTGTGAAAGGCGGAACCGACTATAGGTTGTCTCACAGCGCTTAGGCCAACGAAACCGCAAATAAGTCTCGCACAGCATAAAAGAACTGTCAGCCACACTGGTACTGCGACGGCCGCCCCCCAAACTCCTGGCTCTTCGCTTCCTCCCCGCCCTGGGGCAGGCAGCCGGGTGGCGTTTGCGCTTAGAGCCCCCTTAAAAGAAATGAACACATATTTCCAGTAGTGATAGATTCCCTGAAAAATACCAGGGAAAAATGACACATGTTCTGAAGCAAATGGAAGGTAAGGTTGGGCAACATCAAAAGCCATGCACGTCGGAGTTGCAAACCAGGATAACAGGTGCGGCAGAAGAGAGAAGCGACGCTCGCGAATACCTGCGAAAGAGTCAAATCGGTGCACTCCCAATCAAGCCCAATTGCACCTTGGCACGGGCTTGCTGACTACAGGGGTGCGTTGGAGTTCATTGCCCACCAAGTCAGGCATGGACACATCTAACTCTAACAGCCACCCCTTTAACATGGGGATTCATGTCCACTCGCTGAGGATGGTTGAAGTTGTAAACGTCATAGCCATCAACTTGTCTTCGCAGATTTCAAAGGCAGCAGATACAAATCACTTGGCTGGAGTTTGACGTTCGTCCCTGCAGAAAAATAAAAACCATGGGGAGCCCGGATTGCACAACTTGTTCACTTTCCACAGCAGGTTGCCAAAGTCAAGGATCCATCTAGAGGAAAACTGCCACTTTTGAAGCTTCCAAGAAGGGAAATGAAGCAACCCAACATTCTAGGGGTTGATCCCTTGTCCATTCTTTTCAAGCATCGCTCTTTTAAAAAACCAGCTGTTTTCCCAGGTGTTTTGGTGGTTTTCTAGAAAGAAGGATCCCTGGAAAGACTGGGGAAGCTACCCTTGCCATCAACTTGTCTTCGCAGATTTCAAAGGCAGCAGATACAAATCACTTGGCTGGAGTTTGACGTTCGTCCCTGCAGAAAAATAAAAGCCATGGGGAGCCCGGATTGCACAACTTGTTCACTTTCCACAGCAGGTTGCCAAAGTGAAGGATCCATCTAGAGGAAAAACTGCCACTTTTGAAGCTTCCAAGAAGGAAAATGAAGCAACCCAACATTCTAGGGGTTGATCCCTTGTCCATTCTTTTCAAGCATCGCTCTTTTAAAAAACCAGCTGTTTTCCCAGGCGTTTTGGTGGTTTTCTAGAAAGAAGGATCCCTGGAAAGACTGGGGAAGCTACCCTTAGAGGGTTTCCGGCCACGGCCGTTTTCGCTTTCGCATCGAAAGCAGTCCGCATGCCTCGCGGTCGCCCACGCGCAGGCCGCAATCCACCGAGATGAAGCTAAAGACGCCGCCCTGCCGCCGAGTGACACGAGGCTCTGGGCCCTCGAACAAAACCCGCGGAAAGGGACCTTGGGAAAGTGCATGTCTGCGCGAGCAGATCCAGGAGCTCACTTAGGAGCTCAAGGAGGGGCTTTGCTACACCTAGCCTCACTACGAAGCCGGGACAAGATGTGCGACATTGTCGCTCACAAGGGGCCCGCGGATGGCCATTTGCAGCACCCATTTGTTGACGGGTCGAGATTTAATTTTGGATTTTTTTTGTTTTATTTTGGGATGTTTTTTAGTTTTCCGTCCTGGCTACTAAAATGCTGTAATTTACAGAATTTTCTCGCGAAATGTACGTATCTTACGCGTCCGTCAACATCCTCAGCATCGTTTTCAACATCCCCCGCATGTCCAGCCAACATCGCCAGCATCACCAGCAAATGGCTTCCCGCATCAAGGCGCAGGGGGGTTGGGGGGCCCCCATGATGATCGAAAAATTAGGGGCAAAGAATCTAAAAAGTAACGGTCGCATGATGATCGAAAAAGTGATGATTCAATTAGGGGCAAAAAGTCCAAAAATAGCGGGGGGGTTGGGGGGGGCGGCAGCCTCCCCCATGATGATTGAAAAAGTGATGATTCAATCAGGGGCAAAAAGTCTAAAAAATAGCGGGGGGGTTGGGGGGGGCGGCAGCTACCCCCATGATGATCGAACAGTTAGGGGCAAAGAATCTAAAAAGTAGCGGTCGCATGATGATCGAAAAAGTGATGATTCAAATAGGGGCAAAAAGTCCCAAAAATAGCGGGGGGGTTGGGGGGGGCTGCCGCCCCCCCGACGATGATTGAAAAAGTGATGATTCAATTAGGGCCAAAAAATATATAAAGAAGCAGCAGGGGGGTCATCAGTTCCTCTGCGGCAAGGCCTCATGGTACAAGTGAGGATTCAATCACGGGCAAACTAATCCCTGTAAAACACCTAAAACGTAGCGGGGGTGGGGGGCGGCAATTCCTCCCATGATGATTGAAAAAGTGATGATTCAATTAAAGGCGCGGGGGGGTTGGGGGGGAGGCGGCAGCCCCCCCATGATGATCGAAAAAGTGATGATTCAATCAGGGGCAAAAAGTCTAAAAAATAGCGGGGGGCTTGGGGGGGGGGGCGGCAGCCCCCCCCATGATGATCGAACAATTAGGGGCAAAGAATCTAAAAAGTAGCGGTCGCATGATGATCGAAAAAGTGATGATTCAAATAGGGGCAAAAAGTCGGGGGGGATGATGATTGAAAAAGTGATGATTCAATCAGGGGCAAAAAGTCGGGGGGGATGATGGTTGAAAAAGTGATGATTCAATTAGGGCCAAAAAAAATAAAAAAGCAGCGGGGGGGCATCAGTGCCTCTGCACCAAGGCCTCATGGTACAAGTGAGGCTTCAAAATACGGGCAAACTAATCCCTGCAGATCGAAAAAGTGATGATTCAATCAGGGGCAAAAAGTCTAAAGAATAGCGGGGGGGTTGGGGGGGGGGGCAGCTACCCCCATGATGATCGAACAATTAGGGGCAAAGAATCTAAAAAGTAGCGGTCGCATGATGATCGAAAAAGTGATGATTCAAATAGGGGCAAAAAGTCCCAAAAATAGCGGGAGGGTTGGGGGGGGGCGGCAGCCCCCCCCACGATGATTGAAAAAGTATCAGTTCCTCTGCGGCAAGGCCTCATGGTACAAGTGAGGATTCAATCACGGGCAAACTAATCCCTGCAAAACGGCAGCCAAAGAATCTAAAAAGCAGCTGTCGCATGATGATCGAAAAAGTGATGATTCAATTAGGCGTGTATTTTAATCGAAAGGGGGGTGGCGGGGGGGCACCAGAGGAACTTGCGATGCTGAGGATGCAGGAAGCCAAGGCCAAAAACCAACTGGGAAAGCAGAGGATGCGAAAAGCCAAAGCCAGAAAGCCGCCAAAAGCCACAAAGCCAAAAAGCCAGCGGAACTGGCAATGCAGAGGATGCGAAATGAAAAGCCACAAAAGCCAAAAAGCCGAAAAGCCACCCACCCTGAAAAACAAAATAACCTAAAAAAAAACAAAAAAAACAAAAAACACACATCCTAAAAAAAATGGCCCTCCTTTGTTGACCCCAGAAAGCACTGAACTCAAACCTTCAAAACGGGCCCCTGACAAATCCGAAGCTCGAAAGCTGAGGGCCTTTGACATGTTGAATGGTAGTCTATCCGGACATGTTGCTTACGTGTGAACATGAAGGATGGCACAAACAAACTCTGCCAGCGTCTGATTGATTGACGGTCGCATGGGCTTGAGCCAGCCCCCCTTCTCGAACATCTGATCCCGATCTAGACCTAACCTCACCTCTTCGCCCTCCGATTCACCCCAGACTTGCTGAACAAGGCCCTTAGACAGTCCATGGACTGCATCCGCATATCCTCCAGACTGCGAGTTCATCGGCCATACCCCTGCATTTTTTCTGGGTGAGCGGAAAGGAATGTGCCTCAAAAGAACCCCCACTGCTTATATGTTTTGCTTTGCCCAGCTTATGTTGACGACACCGGTCTTCCTTGTAAAACATATCCTGACAGTTCCTACGCTGTTGGCATGTTCCGGCAGATTAGGCCTGTAGAAAAAACACACTTTCTGAAACGCGTATCGGAGACAGATCGTCTCGAAAGTGTATCTAGGATGTTCTGTTCCTGGCAAGACAGACTAGAAATTCAGACACACACAAATCAATGATTCCATTTGCTTAAGGCCCTGGAAAACACATTGCGATAGATTTCCTTCAAACCAACAGGGGAAAAGGAATATTATTAAGCAAATGGATTAATGTCCTTCCATGCAATTCTGGGCGTAGAAAACAAATGTCTGCAGGCCATGACGACACACCTGCGCATGTTGCTTCTGGGACAAGAACAAGAAGCTGACGCGTTCTTGCTAATCTGCGTTCGTGGCCCTGATTGTCGTGCTTGGCAAATCTTTGCGGGAATGAACAAGCGATCAACCTGATTAAGAAATCCTTAGAAACCCTGTAATTATTAACTAATAGTTGTCGGAAGAATGTTCACATTGCGGGAAGAAATACCACTGGGACTCTGATTCCGTTGCTCTCGTCATGCTCGAGGCTTCGGATAGCTGCGTGCCATGGCCACCAGCAAAAGCTTCAGACAGCGAGGACAGCTGATTAGAAGCAGTAAGCCATCCAATGATCGGTGAAAAGCACCAAACGCACCGGCCTGGAAACAAACGTTTCATGTATCAGGAAACAACATCTGCGGCAACGATAGAAGTGTAAGGTAGAAAAGAAAGTGCTCAATGAAGCTTGCAAACAAATACTGGTTCACTCTGCAGTCAGGCATCTTCAAAGTGATTAAAGGGTAGTGGGAAAGAAGACGCTGCCTCCAGAGAGCAAAGGATTGAATGACCTGCACTCATCTGCGCTATCATCCCAAAATTAGCAAAGTGGCTGCCACAACGTACGTACACAGGATCTTCCACGGATAATGGAGAAGGGCAACTCGTTTGTCCGATGCCACAGGTACCCTGTGCTGCCGCACGCTTTTACTCCCCAGGGCCAAACGTATAGTCAGCTTTTGGCGTCCAATCGCCACGTTTCGATGTGGTCAGCCCCCCAGAACAGGTGCTTCCGACACACAAAACCAGCCCAGTCTCGCTGGGCATTGACAACTTCTTGCCGGTGACGCGTGCCCTGCCTCCCGGAAAGCACAGTCCCCAACCTGCGGCGACCGAACCATGCAGGCGAAGGACATCGGGACCCTCAAAGGATCTTCGCAGTAAGATGAGAGCATGCAGCGAAAACATCCACCCATTTAAAGGCAAAGGATGTTTAAGGCGGCAACCAATGTGCTCCAGCTGAATTTTCAAAAGAAGCTGCCAACTTTTTGTCCGCGAATGGCATTCCAGTGAAAAGGGGGACACTGTCATGGGTAACGCTCTTTTTGAATAGTGAGGCAACGGAACCGCTCAAGTCCCGGCATGAGGCGCATCTGTCTGCCCACGTTGAATTGCACTACACCACAGTTGCATTGAGTATCCCGCCAGGTCAAGAGAAGAATGCAATGCCAGCGTGCCATCAATGTGCTTGCACGGGAAGGGCAGGAGACACTGGACGGTCATTGCCAAGGTCTGTAATGTACGAACCTTTCCTGACAACTGTGTAAAATTGTCAGAAAAAAAGAAGAAGAACAAAAACTAAAAACAAAAAATGTCTGAAAGCTTGCGCGACCGCTTGCAAACCGGCACAAATTCCTCACGATCTTCGAGAAACGGTTCTGGGGCTTCGAAAGGCTGCGTGGGATGGGCTTGCTGCAGAGGTCTTGGCGCATATCAAAAAGCCGCCTGCTGCATGGCGCCGCGCCAAAAATGTGGGTGGCGCCTTGAGAAGCTTCCGGCGCGGCATGGCCAACAAGTAGCTAAAGATTGGCACTGAGTTTGCCTAGGTCCTCTAGTAGAGAGGTTAGAATAAGGTTACCAACTTTTTTCTGTAGTCGATTTTAGCCTAGTTGCATTGCGGCACACCACTGAGGGCTTCCACATCCGAAACATCACTGTGCAAAATGTGTAAGGGCTTGCTCGGCGTCGAGCGCCCACCTGCGTGTCGCCGTAGGCGAAATGCCCCCGCCTCCGCAAAGAGTATGTGTGCGTGTGTGTTGCAACGCGGGATTTGTGTGCAAAGGTGGGGCTTTTTATGGAAATGGTGTGACTGCAAAGACACTCTCTGCAAATGCAACCACCTCCGAATCGGCTTGAATGTGCAGAAGCTTGTCGGTAGAGCAAATAGGTTGGTTGGGCGCGCTGTAGCAAGCTTGAGTCTTAAGTGGGAGGCATGTGTACATCGACTTCACTATCCTAAAAGGGGTCCCTGGCTCATGCAGGTGGCCAAAACCAGCAGAACTATTCGTCAATGTCCTGGCCTGGCCCATACCTACAAATCAAACCGATTGAATCTATGCGTCGGATCGGTGTGAAAGCGTGTGCCTGGGTCTGGCAACAAACAAAGGATTCCTGGTGAATGATTGTAGCTGTTGCACGTGCCTCAATTGGCCCCCTGCGCGCATATTATTCAGGCTATATTTATCAAGGAGAGGGAGCCCTCTCCCTGATGGGCCAACAAGAAATACTTTGCGCATGTGCGGAAACTTGGTTGAGTCGCCGACCTCAAGAACAACTATCCGAAACATATTCATTGTGAATATTTCGTCAAGCGAGGCTGTTCTCATTCCGAATGACTCTTTGCCGAGAAAAGCCAATTGGCAGAATCGCAAGGGGCAAACACCAGCTATGAATAGCCGGCCCGACTCACGAGGGGCTGAAATCAATTCTGGAGATATGATCCGAAACGCGCGACCATCTGTCAGCATTGCTTGAGCCATTGCCAACAAGCTGAAAAAAGGGAGCACACGCCTATGAGCCCATGCGTCTGTGAATCTATTTGTACTTAAACTGTGCAAAGATAACAACCCATGCCAAACCATATCTGTGCGAGTACCTGCCATCACTTAGCAAAGCTCCTCTTCAAACAAACAGCCCTCAACCCAACAAATTATCTGTGTGTGTGTCATTCACTGGTGAGACCGTCTATAGCATTTACATTGGATCACTGCCGCGCAGGCAAATTCCTGCTTGCTTTCCTAATCCCAAGAGGCGTTGAACAGGGATTTCGTTTCTTCTGACTGGCATTCCCAGTCTGAAACAGACGATGGCTGTCGCACATATGGGCGTGCTTCTTGTTGATAGACGTCGATAGTGTACATACGGAAAACCACAAGGACAACCATGCTTTGTGGGATCCCCCAATTTCACACGTACCCATACTAGCACAAGCCCACTTTGGCAGTATCAACTTGTTCAAGCCTTCCTTGCAAGGCCCAAGGTAACAACAGCCTACAAAAGCATCCGCAGGGGCAAATGTGATTTGGATCCAGATCTAGAGACACATCTCGACGAACATCCGCTGAGCAAAGTTCGGGAAATCCACAATGATCATCCCAGTTGGTCAAGTTGTGGTGAAGGTACCTCAAAACTGCCCCGGAACTGGCACCAATTCACACCCCCCCACCCCGTTACGTGGACGGCGAAGTAGCATCAGGCATTCGTACGACGAGCCGACGAGCTGTTCGGGGGGTGTTCGCCGAGCTCCGCGCCAGCCCCAGTTTGTGTCGGGCTTTGGAGGCAAGGGCACAACCTCAGCTCAGAAAACGAAGAGCCATGCTTAGTGGAAGGGCATACCAAGTCGAGTCGGCCAATTTGAAGGTGCTGGCGTTGACCCCTGGCCGTGTCTGCCACGGTAAAGAAAAAAACACCATGGCATTCATATTGAGAGCCAAACACCGGCAGCAAGACACACAGACTATTCGATGTACTTGCTTGGCGTCGCACGTGCCGGGATCAAACATGATCTGGTCATTTGGTGTCATGAGGGATTGTGGCTAACCTTTGAGATGGTGGAAGTTTCTTTTCACAAAGGCAACGGTGACTCACACACGTTTTTGTTTGTACCGTGTCTTGCTGCCGGTGGCTGGCTGTCAATCAATATTGAATGCCATGCATTCACACCAAAATGAAACTAACTCTCTCAGCAAATGTACCCTCCCACCAAGCTAGCATGGAACCCATCAAAGTCCGTTTAGGGGAAAACCGTCTTCCAGGACCATCCATGGAACTGCGGTTGAGTTCCATGTTGGGATCTCAGTTTCTGCTCTGCGCCTGACAAGAGCGAGCTCGACTCATGGTCTCTACTTAGATTGCATATGAGCCAACTCAGCTTCAAACACTAACACAATTCGCCAGCGCACCCCATGCCAGCTACTTACTTCCTGGCTAGCCTCACGTAAACGTCCTGAGAAATCCGAATGTATTCCAGTGTATGTGCAATCACGAATGTACTCGAGTGGTGGAGACTAACTTTTTTTCTGTGAGCTTGCAACCCATCTTTGATGTTTGGCAAAGACTGTGGTTGCCTCACTGTCCCGTTTCAAATGATGAGGGAACATGTGTTCCATGAAGCTCTGGCTTTTCTTTTGCAATGAGCCAATCATATGTGTTCGCGTGGACAAGAAAGACGCAGAGCATCCACCTATAGCATGGCACAAGGTGTTTTGCCCGCATGCATCTGATTAAACAATCACTCCACAAAACACGGTTTAGGGCTTACTTGTAAGATCATCGGCTACCGACGGCCGAAAGAAACATGATAGGCCTCCTTTCAACTGGATACGCTCGAGCAAGGCAACTACCGCAGGCTTGGCCAGGGCGCCTGTTTCTCGCTGATTCCATCGTGTGAGATCCAGGCTACCCCTCGCCCTTTGACTGGAAAAATCATATTTCCAGTAGTGATAGATTCCCTTTAAAACCAACAGTGGAAAAAATATATAAAAAATCTTAACCAAATGGAAGACTCCGTTTGCACTTGTCATCCTGAAGCACTCTTCATTGCGGTCCTATCACTGTGGTTGCATCCCGCGAAGCTGCAAACATCTCGCCGACCCACCCACCCACAAGCGATTCTGCGAGGCGAAAGCCTATCTGCCGACAGAAATCTGCATCCTTCTTTTCCAGGGGGAGGAAGGCCTGACTTTGCCTTGTGCCGCTGGGTGATTCCCAGACTCTCCCTTTCGTAGTCTAAATGCTGCGGATGCGGGGATTTCAACCTTGTCTCATTCTCCCTTTTGCATCCTCAGCATCACCAGCACAGCACGCAGAGTACAATCGAAGGTCCCTGTATGTGTGTGTGTGTGTGTCTTGTGAATGCATTTCTAATGTATGCAGGAAATTGCAAACCAAAGCCTGCAGACACCCCTAGCTGGGGAAAGAACGTGAACAAACGGAGGCAAACAAAAGGCAGAAGGAAAGAGTGCAAACAGAAGAGAAAGACAAAACGCAGCAGCATCAGTAGCACGCGGGGCTGCAAGCCCATGCCGCCGACTATGCTCACCTGCGTCATCTGCTTCTGGCGGGTGCAGTTTGGGGTCAGACTTCGGGTTGTCCACCCCTACTAAATCCTCCAGGGTTCTGTCCATGTCCACCTGCAAACATCAGGTGATGCGTTGACTCTGCTTCAGGGAAATCGGGCCGGATTTCCCCCGTTGCTCATCGCACCTTGCGCACTGGGACCAATGGCTGCCAGCCGCTGCGGGGCGATCATGATCTGACCCTCCGCCTTCTGCTTGTAGCTGCCCATTGTGAAGGCCTCCAGCGAAGTTTGTGGTTTCTGTTTTTTGTGTTTCCTTTTTGTTTCTTGTTTTTGTTTCTCCAGATTTTTTGTTTCTCTCTCTTTTTTCTCGGAAACAAAAGGGCTGGCAGACCTTTGTTGATAGTCTAAGTCTATAGGCGCAGGATGAAATTTGTTTTGTGGCAGCCCCCGCATGCAGTACATATGTATATAACAATGTATGCAACAGGTTGTGTGGGGAAATATATCTCGGGTATCCATTCGCAATATCTCAGCATCGTATACAACTTATACATCATATCGGTATATACATTTGGTTACAATATTGCTCTAAGTTCTTGTGCAAACTAGCATGCTGGTTCCCTTAGTGGTGTTCTGGCGACAGTTGGAACTCAACCGATGCATGGTCCATTGATCATCCGTGTCAAGCCCAGGTGAACCATGTCCAAAACGTCGCACAATTCCAAATGTTGCACGCGTACCCTACGCAGTCATGCGCCGGCTCTTCAAGGAGGGCTTACGCAACTCTTCCGCACCAATCCTTGCGTAATGAGGACTTCCGATTCATGCAGAAGGGCCCGCCATGGGGCGCGCGTTTGTGAAATACCTGAAAAAGCCAGAACAACACGCATCAGTACACCATTCTCATGTACTCTGGAAAAGGACACGTGACTCGATTCATAACCCCCAGTCATGAATCAAGGGGCTCCCCCGGGAAGAAAGGATTCCCCACCAAAAAAGGAACCCCTTAAAAATACGTGCGGGAGGTTGTTCATCAGGAGTCAGCAGGAGTGCACGAAGTACACTTCGGCCGCTCTAGCTCTAAAAGCGCAACTGCTCGTACAATTGAATACTGAAAGTATGCATTGGCAACTCCATCTTAGTGTAGAACAAAGCGCAGTATCCGGCGTTCACCAAATGATGCTGGAACACAAGCGTAAGAGACAATGCTTACGCACCATGTTCTCCCAAAATCTGCTCGCACCATCTTACGCCTGTGGTGACTACGCATTGCATCGACATGACGCAGCCATACGCAGCACATGTGCGCTGGGGCTTTAGACGTTGCTCATATACTGTGGATGGACGAAATCCTTCACCACTTTGAAACCATGGTTGAAACCATTGCTTGTTGGTATTTACAAAGGGAATTGAATCAGAAACCAGGGTTTCTTAGGTGGTGCGAAACGGATTTCGTCCATCCACAGTAGTGTCGTGCCAACCGTGGATGCAATGGCACAGAACACATATATATATATATATGTACATATTCGGCCTTGCACGGAGCATCAGCTGAAACAAGAAAATTGGCCACAACATTCATTACACCGCGAGTTGAATTGGAAGGCGCAAAGGGAGCTTTTTGGAGCTGTCAGCAACAGGTCAGCGCCAGGGCATCCGGTCTTGAATTCCCGGTCGGCCGAAGTTTGAAGAATCCCCGGGAGGCGAGTTCGCACCCGAATGACTCGCTTGGCCATGGGTCAAAATCCTGTACCCCCAGTGAACATCCCAATCCTCCAGTAGAGAGGTTAGAATAAGAGTACCGACTTTTGGCTGTAGTCTATTTTAGTAGGGGAACCCTCCCCCAAAAAAGGGTAAAAGGGCACTACTGGGGGACCTAGGCATGCTTGATCAGGGTAGCCTGGGCCCTGCGTCCGTGTGATGAATCAGACTCCAAAAGCTTTGTGGCAGCTCGTGCAACCAACAGATCGATGCTCCACACGCCGAGGCGCGCGCAAAAACATTTTTTTCGGCTACAGGATAGCTCGTACTGAAAGGGCGTAAGCCAGCCAAACTTGGTCAGACTCAGCCTAAAGCATCACGCCTGAAACCAGAATTGGCCACAACATGTCCGCAGGTTCCCTTGACACCAACCAGTTTCGGGCAGTCATGGCGAATCCGAGCTCAACAAGTTCAAGAAGCCGCAACTAAAATCTGAAGAATCTTGGCGCGCCCTTCTCTCTTGCACATCCTCATAGAATTGGGTATGACTTGTCTTTGACCATAGTGAGCGTTCGAAACATAGCGAGCAAACAAGAAAGCAATCCATGAAGAAACGAATGCAGCACCAAACAAGTAAAAGACATGTGGCCATGGGTCAAAACCCTGTACCCCCAGTGAACATCCCAATGCCCACTAAAATAGACTACAACAATGGGTGGTGCACCTATCTCAAAATGGTACCATGGGTTTTGAACCATGGCCATGTAGCAAGAAACTGCACGTCACAAGCAAAACTCAACGTGCCGCACTACAATTGGAGACAAAGACACAACAGCAAGCGAACACCAACAGGCAATACACACACACACACATGAGCACTCCACCACCAACAGAACAAACCAGCATAACGGACTCTGTCTCTCTCTCTCTCTCTCTCTCTCTCTCTCTCTCTCTCTCCTGCTTCTGTCTGAGTGCTGCGTGCGTCCGCTAGCTCCGTGAAACAATCAATTCCCCATGCAAACGGCAAAGTCCCTGCGGGCAGTGAAATCCCAAAGCAGTCAAAAACTGCAGAAGGCTCTACGTCCTGCTCCAACTTTTGACTTCTTGCTGCACATCTGCTCAAATCGATGCAATAGTGTCTGAGTTTGCTGCCCATGCTGATGCTCCGAAACGCGCTCGGAAAAGAAACCAACAACTACCCACTACCAAGAACCAATGTGAATTTCTCAGAATGGTGGCATGCTCTTCATTTCGGTTGAAGGGGAAAAGTTGATACCAACCAAGTTGGAGAAACCCGTTAAGAGAAAGACCCGTAGAACACAACGTGCTTTCGTGCAGCGAGAGAAACATGACCACAGAGCGGGCCTTCTTCATGACGTTGCCCAAAGGGTGGTGATCCAAAGCCTCTCGCGACGAAAAAAAAACACTGGGGATGGATGAAAACCCGAGTTGAGTCTAATAATGTTGACCCCATATTAGTCCACCCCAGTTTATTAATACTGTGGATGGACAAAACCATGAGAACCCGAATCATCATTCCAGGGATTCTGAGGTTATGCAGGATTTCGTCCATCCAGAGTAGGGGCTGTTCCCCTCCAAAAGTGATGAATCCCCCTATTAATCAACTGGGGTGGATTGATATGTGGTCAACATTAATCAGCACCTGGTATTAAAATGATCTACAATGGTCTACCCAGAACCATGGGTCACAAATCACGGTTTATGTCCACGTTGCCATGGAACCCACCAGAGAAATGGTCCCGAGCAAATTGTCTTCCACCCCGAAACCTCAGGCTCCATGGGCAGGAGGGTGCACCTGGGTTGAATACTGGGCTAAGCCAGTGATTCTTCCGAAGCAGAGCATGAATGGACAAACCAAGAGCCGAGCAGCATGGCCGGTCGAACTAAAGAACAATAAGAAGTTCCACCTGACCATGGTGAACATTCCGCACATTCTGGCCCAGCTGGGCACGATGTTGCAACAGACATGCATGTGATGGTTACTATGCCCCCCGCTAATTATAAGTGTCATAATTCATACCAAACAGAACCAAACAGTACTACCTAGTAATCAACCTTGTTGGTGCACAATCGTGCGCCTTGGATGTGTGTGTGTGTGTGTTTTGATGTCCTCATGTGGCACCAATCTTTGACCTCTCTGTGCGGCGTTTGTGCGTTCCAAGTTGTCAGGTGGTCAAATGGAAGCGAACCCCGCAATGTATCCACGGGGATCGCATCGGCAAGGGCAAATGTGGAAACATTCTGGTCAATCTTTTTCCAGGTTCTACCAGGGCACCGAGGATTTGGTGTAAAGGCTTCAGCGAAAGCACTTAAGTTTTGTGGGCAACAGGGCTACTCCGTGCCATTTCAGCAAACGGCCTTGACAACATGCTTTAAAGCCAGGCCAGGTGCATGAGGTTTGTGCAAAGATGGGACTAGGGATTCGTTTCAATTCTGAGTTGGGACAAGTGAGTGGATGTGTGTATCCAAATGTTACCCAATGGGGCATACCTTGAAAAAACAACAACAACAAAAAACCGCCAGCCAGTTCACATAATGTGCACTTGCTGTCGCGGTTTTTGTGTTTGTTCAAGGTATGCCCCATTGGGTAACATTTGACATTGGCAAAACCAACGTCCAGCAACTCGTCAGGACTCTTCCGCGGTCACGTCGACATGACGAAACCGGCGTCGAAAGTCGCCGCCTGCGTCCAGTCGCCCGCGTCACTCTGGCCGCTGATGTGGCTCACCAGCTTCGGCCTCGAAAACATCCGTCGCGCCATCGACCAGCTTGGAATGCGCCGAAGATATCTCTCGCTGTTCTTACCCCTTAAAACTCCAAGGATTGGGGAAGTTAATCTTTTACAGACATATAGCCCATGTTACCCAAAAAGTGAAACAAGTTGTGTTTTTAAGAGGTAAGTGTTTGGTACATTCCTGACCAGGGCTGTGGGAAATGGAATCCGCTTCTGTGATACAGCAAAAAAGGGCTTCCCGAAGACTACCCCCCCGACAAGGGGGAGATTCCAACTTGTATCACAGAAGTGGTTGGATAAACCGAGTGATCCCACAACTGCTCCTGACCATCTGGCAGGTCAAAAGGGCAACCAATGCCAACCTTACAAAGACGAAGCCAAGGTAAGCTTGCAAGCAATGCATACAAACCACCCACATCTTCCATATGCCTTTCGGAGAAAGGCAAACGCAATGTGGCATGGTCCAAATTATTGATATGGGCCATGCACATGGTTCTCTTAACTCAAACCTTTACATTGTCTACACTTTAAACATCCTACTGACTGAGTAAAGTGTGAGTAAAGCAATTCCTGTCCTTTGACCATGGCGGATCCAATTCCTTGACAGGCCCTGACCATACTTGGGTGTTCGGCCAAGTTATTAAGTGGTTAGCCACCTGTTTTTAACCCACTAATGACTGGGTTCACCCCACTACAAGTGGGGTATAACTCACGTGGCTGACCACTTTCTAGCCGAGCACCCAAGTAGGACTCGCCGTCCCTCGATTAAACAAAACCAAGGCGCTTCACCAAGATCCGCCGCACGGAGGCGTTGTGCACTAGGACCTGGCAACCGCGCAGCACCAAAATACTGGGCTGTCCGTTCTCAGATCCCCCGCTAAAAATGAACAACTTTTCGTGGGTTCCGCAAACAACACGAAAAAGATAAGGGGATGGCTGGGAACCACCAAGTATATATATATATATATATGTATGTAGATATATACATATATGTAATTAGACGTGGTATCATACTATGTAGATATACCCTCGTTAGGACACTTTTAATGGGACACCGCAAAAACAGAACGTAGCCTTTTGGGGCTCCCCAATTTTCCCACGCACCCACGTGATTGTGCCTTTCCCTGGGTCTCAGCCATGATTTCTTCGGAACCCCCCCGAGCCGCAAGGCGTAGCCTGAAGCCCTAAACCCTTTTCAGCCGGGTGGCCTTGCTCTTTTGCACAAGCCAAGCCTGAAAAGGGTAACCAGAACCAAAAGGCACAACCAAATTTCACCTGAGGTTCACCTGAGGTTCACCTGCCACTTAGATTTAGATACTGGTTTGCTTTACAACCGCTGAGCTTCAGCTGCCTTCTTCGATACCCGGCTTGCCTCACGCACGAAGGAGCTGTCAGCCCAATGTGTCCAGTTGTTCGGTTCGGGGAGGGTGTGGCATTGCAATTCCTGGGTGTCCTGGGTGAGAGATTTGCTTCGGTCCTCGCTGGATATTGGAGCAACACTTTTTGAACATTGTCAAATGTCTGGATATATATATGCATGTGAATATATATATATATATATATATATGTATATATATATATATATATATGTATATATATATATATATGTATACATGTCCTCAATACAAACCCCAATGAGGCCAAGCATCTCAGCCATCA
The DNA here is from genome assembly GCA_963377175.1 of Effrenium voratum. Taxonomy (NCBI): domain Eukaryota; class Dinophyceae; order Suessiales; family Symbiodiniaceae; genus Effrenium; species Effrenium voratum. The sequence goes on from CAUJNA010000857.1 coordinate 372,258, forward strand.
GCCACTCACTCAGTGCTCTGAATCAATCCGTGAGACGAGAACCCCAAGCCAGCCCTCAGAATATTAGAAAACCTGTACGAGTGCCAGGCCTTCAACCCGTCGCTCAAGACCTGCGTAGGACTAGAATGACCTGATTGTGCGTACACTGGATACTTTGACACAATTGGTCGTCACTAATTCCACGTCCCGAGGTTCAAGAAAAACCCAAGCCAACCTTTTGCTCCCGCCAAAACCCGCCAAACGCATTTGCTTCAAGATAGGGGACTTCCAAGCTTCCCTTCGGATCGAAACCCCCGCAACCGCCAAGATATTCATCACGTCGCGTCAAACTGTGCATCAGCTTTTTGCAAGCCCGCACTGAAAAGTCGCCACGTCTCCAAACCAACGCGACGCGAGGAAAGAAAAACAAGCGCGGCGTGGGCGTGCGCAGTCCCGCTTCTTCTCAGCGGCCAACTCCTTCCACATGCCCAGGGCAGTTCTTGCCTGGCGATAGATCCTCAACTTCGACCCGGCTTAGGGGCTAAATAAAGAACGCATGCCATGGGTCAAAACCCGAATCGGTTAGCCCCCAGTGAACGCCCGATTCAATCCAACCACTAAAATAAGTTCTGAAATGGTGCAGCTACCCCAAAATTGGATCCCATTGGTTTTGACCCACAGCCATGTCAGCTTCCCTCCAATTGGTGGTTTGGAGCCCGGCGGTTTGGTGATTAAGGAGGGGTTTCGCACTTACCCTCTGCAAGAACCAGGGGCTCAAATCCCAAACCACCAATCCAAACCAAACGGACTCACTCAGGTTGATATCAGCTTGGTTGCTGCTGTTGACCCCTTTGTAAAGAGTTGTTTAATTTTTTGTGGGTCCAATACAAAACCCGAACTATTTTGACCATCAAGTTAAAGTCCAAAGATCCAACCAAAAAGCCATAAGTAAGGGGCAAAGCTAGTAGCATGGGTCGGGCTGCGTTGAAACCCAATTTTGTCATGCTAGGGGAAGGTGCATAACTTTAAACCCCCTTATATTACCCATCCCCTTTTGGTTTCCTTTTGGGCAGTGAAAGGTCATGGGCTATGTAGCCCCAACCCTCCAAGTGTATGTAACCAAGAGTTAGCCTGGGTGTGTCATTTTTGCTTTGGGACACAACGTGGTGGGTGTTCCTTTTGGTTGCCCCTTCAAACCAACCAAAAGGGGATACCCTCAAAACGGACACGCCCACACAATCGACATATCCAGGCCGTGTCTACATTCAACAAAGTGAACACGCCAAGGACACCAGCAAACGTGTATAATTTATATGGCTGTGGCTCAAAACGTGTGCCAAAATGGCACCTCGGTACATGCAAACAAAGACTAAAACCTTACCCCAGCTGTTCAATCTTGAGCCACAAACACACATATAGGCTCAAATGCCCAGTGGCCATGGGAAAAAAAGGGGCATCCATTTTTGGTTCGTTGACTTAAAAGGGGAACTCCTCCCAAAAAAAACAGAAAAAGGAAGCAACCCACTGGGCAACTGGGCAGGAGTATCTTGGTTGACGTTGGAAGGGGACAAAAAGTTAAATCTTAGCAGTTAAGTGGGGATTTCCCACTAAACCGCAATAAGCACAAATGAAAAATGCTTCCCAACAACAACCATGGTATGCCTGAAGGAAAACAACAAGGCCTCGTTCCAGAAAAAAAACAAAAACAATCCCACCGAGCCCGCGGACTTGCATCGATATTTTTGGGGCTGTTGGCTCCAGAAGTGTTTTTTTATCGCTGCGAGAGATGCAGCGGCCCTGAGACATGGAAGGACCCCGGTATAAAAACCATCCCTGCCTGGTGGTTTCCTAGAAAACGTCAAAGCCTGGGTTCATTCAATCACCTCATCACTAGCAAGTTCCAAGAGGTTTGGCATTGCATCCTGCAGGTTTATCCAATTCCTTGACTGGAGACCCGGAGAGGATTGTGAATAGACTTGCCATTGACGTTGGGGAAACGCAAAGCAGTGCTTCATGGCAAGACCAAACCAACAACGTTGCAACATCGCCCGCCTTTTTCAGAGTGGAAGGTAATCTGTCGAACAAAACGAATCTGGCATGAAACACACACACACACACAACACACACGGACGCACAAGCAACAAACGCACACACAAAGCTTGTACTGATCTGCACTCATCCACAAACAAAAGAACAGAACCTTGTTTGGGTGCCCTTCAAGGCAACAACAAACAGAACACAACAACTACTAACTTGCGGCAATGTCGGCCAGTCCTAGAAGCAAGGCAACACAAGCCAATGCAGGTTGGGCGTGCTGCGTGACGTGAACATGAACACGGTGCTGAACATGTGTACTTTTTAAGCAAAGCCTTCCCCACGTCTCACAATCAAACACTGAGAACAATGTAGCTTGTAATTCTCAACTCAAAACAATCAACATAGAATGCATGCTGCCCTCAGATCCTCCGCTAAAAGTTTAACTTTTAGTGGGTTAAATTCGGAAGCTACCACTAAACACTAAAAGGATCTAAAAAGCTAAGGAATCGGATGGCTGGGAGCCACCAAGAGAATGCATGCTGCCCGTTGCCTTCTGAGGGGGTATTCCTTGAACAGCAACGCCCAAACAAGTGGTTTCCCCATGGCTAGTGGAGGTCTGGATCAGAGGGATACCATCCACAAGATGAAGAGGACAGCAGTCAGTAGGTGCAATGGCCTTTTTGAGTACACGCCTTCAGGTTTTGGTTGCGACTGATTTAAGCTTTGCATTGGCAAATGGGTAGCTGTTGCCTGAGCGATACTGTGGGCGAAACCCTGCACCTAAGGAACTCTGGAATGATTGGATTCTCCTGGAAGTACCGGTCAACCGTGGGCTCTTGGGTGATGCGAAATGGATTTCGTCCATCCACAGTATAACTGTGCTCCATTGCGACCACGCAAAAGTGCAAGGGTACTTTTGTCTGAAGCGAGTCTGGTCTGCCCCTTACTCCAAGCAGCCTCCCTTTTCAGGGAACTGTGTCAAGCCCAGGTGTATTTGCCCCGAAAAACCAGGTTTTCCGAAAATACCCAAAAGAAGCGGGCATTTCGAGTAAGGGGTACACTTTTTCGGGTGCCCAGACATATCTTCAAGAAGGTCGTCTGAAAACGCCAACCCTGTTCCATGCCAAGTGCGCGACTTTTTCTCCTGAAACCGCCTTCAACCACCGTCGCATCCGCAGCCACCGCCGATACGGCCAATTACACAAACCTGAAACGCCGGAGCCCTCCGAGCCATGCGCAATGAGAAGTCAGGGAAAGGGAATCTATATATGAACTCATACACCTGTGAGGCATGTAAAGATCCCACATGGACCATTTTAAGGTGTAAACCCAAATCAGTAGCCGTTCTGCGACTTGCTGTTTTGGCGAAACCGCGTGTTTAAGCTTCATATTGCAAGAAACGCGTACGGTCGAAATCATTCCAATCCTAGTAAACATCCCAACAATCCCTAGCGGTCCCTAGTGGCAGTTGCTGGCTTCAGGCTCCAAAACCTGCGCACCGATATTACAATTACCCATTGCAAACAGCCGGGATTGGCTGCAAAATTGGTGCAAGCAACCAGACCCCGGGTACCAAAGGCTGCTTGAACCTTTTTTAGGGCTTGGACCAACTCTACAAACGGCAGTACATGAGTACCAACAAAAGACACTGGAACAGCTTCTTGCAGGCTCGGCTTGTTCGCTTCCGGACTTTTGAGGAACTGCCAGCTTCCTTCCGTTGCCTCCTGTTCGCAACGACCGGGAAAACCACCCGCATCTCGAAAAAGGAAGAGGCTGTTTGCACGTAGTTTTATAAACACCCATGGTTTCTTCTTGTGTTTTGCTAGTTTCTTCTTTAAAACAAAAAACAACATGCACTTGTCTGCTGCTGGCCCAAAAAAGGAAAAAAAACAACAACAAACAAGACTTGTGGTCACTGCAATGTGCCTCTGGCTACAGAAGAAGGCCACCCTTTGGTACTCAGAAACACAGCTTCTCACTTGCAAAACATGCAAAAACATGCACCCCCCCCCGCAACAAAGAAAAACGAACCAGCCACTGCCTTGCCCAAGAGTCTTTTGTCTCAACCAAGTACTTGATACTACACCCGCACTGTGCGGCACAATCTTCGGTAACAGCTGCAGCCGCGCAAGGGTAAGTCTGTGCATCTTTCAAACCAAACAGAACCCTGAGCAATAGACCGGCTGGATATATCTGGATATCATGGCTGATATCTGCACGTCTCCGTTGGTCGTCGCTAGGCTTGCTGACATGTCTGAAGCCACTGGCCAAACTGAGAGTGAGACTGGCCACATTGGACAGATCGAACAAAGCTCTAAAGGCATCGCCTAGTTGGCCCCCTGGATTTCACGATTTCCAGTTTGGTCAATGCAAGTCTGCCCTGGCAAGCTGCGTGGGTGCCAATAAGACAAGGATACAGCATCTCATGACGTCATGGTTCCCATTTCAAATATGTGGAATGCATTCTGCGCCTCGGGTCAAATGGCCCCTCCAATCCAAAAGGCATCAGAGAAACAGCACTACGCAGGTGCAGTCGTCCACGTACGGGCCTGGCGCAGGATAGCGGACAGATGTCTCCGACCTCTGCTCTTCTTGATTCTTAACTGGCAGGGAGCTGTGACTGGAGCACGTGACACAGGCGAATCAATAATTCAAATGACCATGGGTCAAAATCCAGATCGTACCCCCAGTGAACATCCCAATCCAACCACTTAGATAGACGAAAATGGGTGGTGCGTGCAAAGATTCCAATCCAACTTGGAGTTTGCGCTCAAATCACCAGCATTGCCGTGCCCAAGCCGGCTTTGCATCCATGCTGGAAGCACAACTCCCGAATCCCCAAAATAAAGAACCGTGCTTTGGAGGACTTCGTCTCTAGCCTTTCTAAACCTGCCAAGCTTAGCGCTGGGCTTTCAAACGCTTGGCAAATAGACATAAGGGATTTCCCCACAAAGGGCCCTGACCATCTTTGACCCTTTTTACTACCACGAGTACTCCTCCTACTACTACTACTAGTACTTCTCCTACTTCTACTACTACTACTACTACTACCACTACTACTACTACTACTACTACTACTACTACTACTACTATTACTACTAGTACTTCTCCTACTTCTACTACTACTACTACTACTACTACTACTACTACTACTACTACTACTACTACTACTACTAGACCTCATTCACATTTAAGGTTCAGGTTTAGCGAACCCCCCGTTTAGGGTT